>CAJQZJ010000335.1:2697468-2729056 GCA_907164525.1 Lophiomys imhausi | reverse complement strand
GAAGGAAGGAAGGAAGGAAGGAAGGAAGGAAGGAAGGAAGGAAGGAAGGAAGGAAGGAAATTCTTAAAATAAAGAAAATGTGGAAAGGTGATGTTCTTTATAAAGAACTGTTACCCTTGAAACCCTAATGTTCTTTAAAAAAGTTAACTATAAACTGATGTGATCTGTGACAACTGTTGGTTGGTTTAGTTAGCTGATGATGATGCTATCCCAACAGCTAACTGGTCTGAAATACAGTACTGTGAGAGTATCAGAGGTTTTGAAAAAAAGCCTTAGAACCAGTAGCCCAGTCGTTGACTTGCTACCAATGTCCTACTCTGGCAGACTCTAAGTATAAGGCACTTGATGAAGCAGCACATAGATGGGGAAGTTACTGTCTAGCACTATTATCCTTGCTTTCAGATTTTCAGGATTTTAATTGTTTTAAATGACAACATTCAACATATTGAACCTCTTTGTCATAGTTAGAGCTACTATTGCTGTGATGAAACACCAGGACCAAAAGCAACATGGAGAGAAAAAGAAAGCAACTCAAACTGGCCAGAACCTGGAGGCAGGAGCTGAGGTAGAGACTATGAAGGATTGCTGCTTACTGGCTTGCTCCTCATGGCTTGCTCAGCCTGCTTTCTTATATAACCCAGGACTACCTGCCCAGAGGTAGTACCACCCAAAACAGGCTGAGCCCTCCCACATCAATCAGTAAGAAATTGCCCTAAGGTTGCCTACAGCCCTATCTTATACAATCATTTTCTCAACTGGAGTTCTCTGTTCTCAGATGACTCTAGCTTGTGCCAAGTTAACATAAAATTAGCCAAGACACCCTTTTAACTCATTTGTATTTTACTTTCCTCTGCTCATTTGTATTTTATTTTCTTCTCCTTTGTGTGTGTGTGTGTGTGTGTTTTTTTTTTTTTTTGAGACAGGGTGTCTCTCCATGTATCCCTGGCTATCTTGGAACTCACTTTGTAGACCAGGCTGACCTTGAACTCACAGAGATCCACTTGCCTCTGCCTCCTGAGTGCTGGGATTAAAGGCATGCACCACCACGCCCTGCAGTTACAGACAGCTGTGAACTGCCATGTAGGTCCAGGGATTTGAACCCTTTGAAAGAGCAGCCAGTGCTCTTAACAGCTGAGCCATCTCTCCAGCCTCTTTTTTGGTCTCTTTAACATCAAACAAGTATACAAATGGTACCTTGTCCACTCTCAACAACTTCAGCTCAGCTAATATAGCCTTCTAAACCTACTACTACTCTGCTACCTAAAAAGGGGGGATGAAGGAGTGAGTGGAGTGTGTGCAAGCATTTGCATGTACACTCACTCCCATGCATATAAAGTCCTGGGGAAAAAACTAGCATTAACATTTCAGAAAAATATCTTTTTTAAAAAAGATTAATTAATTTATTATGTATACAGTATTCTATCTGCAGGTATGCCTGCAAGCCAGAGGAGGGTACCAGATTTCATTATGGATGGTTGGGAGCCACCATGTGGGTTGCTGGGAATTGAACTCAGGACCTCTGGAAGAGCAGCCAGTGCTCTTAACCTCTGAGCCATCACTCCAGCCCTCAGAAAAATACCTTAAAGAAAATTTTAAACTCTTCACTAACTTGTGGGCTCAAGGGAATCTCCTGCCCTAGCCTCCAGAGTAGCTGAGACCACAGGTACACATGACTGTATCTGTCACCTTAGTCTTTTTATACATTTATTTTCATAAAATTTTTGATTCAAAAATGAAGATTTGTTTTACCAGCTTGGAAAAGTTTAAATTTCAAAGAGTTGATAGTTTTTAAAGTGTATTATCTTGTATGGATTTTAGAGTAAGATATAGGGCTGGAGAGATGGCTCAGCAGTTAAGAACACTGGCTGTTCTTCCAAAGGACCCAGGTTCAAATCCCAACACCCACATGGCAGTTCACAGTTGTGTGTAACGGCAGGGCGTGGTAGTGCACAAAAAAAGCAAGGTGGCTACCCAGACTATTTAGATGTCAAACTCTTTACATGTGTGGCTACATACATTAGAACACACATAAACACACACACACACATTTAATAAACACAATGAACTAAGCATGGTGGCTCACACCTTTAATCCCAGCCCTCAGGAGGCAGGGGGCACACAGATCTCTGAGTTCAAGGCCAACCTGGTATACAAAGTGAGTCCAAGACACCCAGGGCTACATGGAGAAACCCTGTCTCGAAAACAACAAAAAAATTAATAAATAAATAAATAAAATGAAAGAAACAAAGAGAAAATGTAAAATCTCCCTTCATAAAATACCCAGTATATCACACATCAGAAGGAAGATGATGAATCATAGCACAGCATTGACTACAAGACTGCTCCTCATATGCCTCTGATAGGAAAGGGTTGCCTATTATAAGGCTGCCAAACACCTTGTTCTGAGCTCAGCAGTGTGTGTGCTTTGGCTGCTCACACCTAGCTACAAAAGAATCACAAGTGCAGCCAGAAACTTGGGACAAATGTTATGTTTATAAGATGTGACACATTTGTGGTGAGACACTGAAATCTTGTGCATCTTCTTTTAGGTCATATACTTTCAAAGTACGTTTTCCTTTTTTGTCATCCTAAAGGGATATTTTTATTAGTAACTTGGTAAAAAAAACAAAAAACAAAAACCCAAACTTATTGAATCAGCCTAACTTTTTCTTGCCACTAAAATACTGACTACCCACCATGTTATTGAACTATGTCAGACCTTAAAATACACTTGAGGGCTGGAAAGATGGTCTACTGTTAAGCATGCATACTGTTCTTCCAGAGGACCTGAGCTCAATTCTCAGTTATATTCCACTGCCTATAACTCCAACTCTAGGTGATCCAACACCGTTAGGTTCTTAGAAACCTGCATTCATTCCTATATACCCTTCCCCACACCTATACACAATTAAAAATGAAACTTTAAATTATTTTTCCTTTTTGTTATGTATATGGGTGTTTTGCCTGCATGTATGCACACAGAGTCAGCAGAGACAAGATGAGACGAAGGTGTCAGAATCCCCTGGGTCTGAAGTTACAGAAGGCTGTGAACCAACACCATATGAGGAGGACCCTGAATCCTCTGGAAGAGCAGTGGGTGCTCTTAACCATGCAGTCATCCCTTACTCCATAAAAATAAATCCTTAAGCAGTGTAGAGACACATGCCATTAATCCTAGCACTAAGGAGCCAGAGGCTGGTAGGTCTTTGTAACTTCCAGGCCATCCAGGCTACATATTAAAAACTTTTGCTTTTAAGGTCTTTAAAAACAAAACATTGGTCAGGTGTGGTGGTGCATGCCTTTAATCCCAGCACTTGGGAGGCAGAGCTAACTGCAAATATCTTTTACTTTCAAATATTCAATTTTACACCTTAAGGAATGAATGGTGAACAGTATAGCTAGAAGTCAAACACAGAGGGACAATTATTAAGAAAATTCCAAAAGAGAACAGGCATACAAGGTACACATATATGTAGGCAAAACACTCATATACAGTAAATAAATATAAATCTAAAAAACTTACTTTTTTTTTTAAATTCAAAAGTGATTCTTGCTCTAGAGCAGTGCTTCTCAACCTGTGGGTCACAACCCCTTTGGGGGGGGGGGTCACATATCAGATATCCAGAATATCAGATATTTACAATTAATAACAATAGTAAAATTACAGCTATGAAGTAGCAATGAAAATAATTTTATAGTTGGGGTCACCACAACATGAGGAACTATGTTAAAGAGTGGCAGCATTAGGAAGGTTGAGAATCACTGCTCTGGAGTAAATTGCAAACATTCCCAAAAGCTCTCCTCATCTTGGAAAAGCCTGGCTACTTGTTAGTTGCAGACAAGAATATTAAGACCACACACACTCCAGTTATTTTAAGAGCAGTGGGTAAAATTGAGCAGAGTTGTACGCTTGTAATCCCAACACATAGGAGGATTTAAAAATTCAGGAACGGCTTCAGATAAATAGAAAAATTCAAGGCCAGCCTGGGATACATAGCAAGATAATGTCAACAAACAACAACAAATGAAAGAAAGGGGCTGGAGAGAGGGCTCAGCAGTTTAGAGCACTGGCTGTTCTTCCAGAGGCTCAGGTTAGATTCCTAACACTCACCTGGCAGCCGACAAACTGTCAGTAACTCTAGTTCCAAGAGATCTGACACCCTCTTCTGGCACTAGGCATGCACGAGGTATATATACATACGTGAAGGTAAAACACCTGTACACATGAATTTTTGAAAATAAAATCCAATATGCAAGCTTAAAAGTAAAAAAAGAAAACACAAGCAACCACCGAATTTCACAGAAAATGAAGACGACCCTGCAGAGATAGTTCAGTGGGTAAAGTACCTGTCTATAACTCTAGTGATAGAGAATTCACTGACCAGCTAGCCTGACCAAAATGCTGAGGTTCATTGAGAGACAGTCTCAAAAAACAAGGTAAAGAGGAATAAAGGAAGACACACAACATCAACTCTGGTTTACACATGCATGCACACTCACACACACACTCACACACTCTCTCGATCTAATAAAATTCAGAAGATGTTGTAACTTTCAGATGACTGCTGAGAAAAGACACTGTGATAAAAACCAACAGATAGTCTTCCAGACTGAGGGCTCGTCTGAAGAGAACAGCAGAGCCCTCCTAGTCCCACTGGTAGCAATGACAGATATACAAATGTCAAGGTTTTTTAGTTTTCTTCACTGCCTTAAGCAATATGTATTTTTTGTAGCTTGTTTCCTCTTACAGTCTCTGTGTAACATTTCTTTACAGAGAATGTCCAAACCTGCAGTGTTTTTTTTGGTTTATAAAGAGCAGTGGTTATAAAGACTGGTTATAAAGACTGCAGTGTTTTTTGGTTTATAAAGAGCATGACTCCAACAGCACAGATTTTCTTCTCATATAAACAATTTTTCCCATAGTTGAACACAGGGCCTTGCACATATCAGGCAAATGCTCTACCACTGACCTATATGCTAGCTCTGTTTTGCATTTTCAGATGCTGTGGTCTCAAACTGTTGGGCTCAAGTGATCCTTCTACCTCAGCCTTACATATTGCTAAGATTACAGATAGGCACCACTGTGCATGGCTTCATATTTAAAAAAATGGCCTGCTCTGGTGGCTTTATCTGAAAGAAATATTGGAAATTGGCTTGGTCACTTCCCCAGGCCCACTCAAACATCTGTTGGATTGGATAAGGCATGTTTTAACCTACATGTGATATGTGTTTTTCATAACTAGCCTTAGACAGTTATCACCCTGAAAAACTTGAACAACATTATGAGCCAGATGTCATGGTTCCAACCTGTAATCCTAGTACTTGAGAGATTAAGGCCAAAGAACCACCATGAGCTCAAGTCCAGACTAGTCACACAGTAAGTTCCAAACCAGGTGTGGAGACAATGTAAAACGAAGTCTCAACCAAGTCAAGTCAAACTAAACCAAACCAAAGTTATCAGACTAGGAAGAACACTAGAAGAACTGAGAACCAAGTGTGGTGGTGCACACCTATAATCCCAGAATTTAGGAGGTGAAAACTAGAGCACCAGGAATCTTGGCTAGCTTGGGTTATGAAACGCTGTCTCAAAACGAACAACCCAACAAACATCGCCTTAGTATCCTTTGAGAATCTCTAGGGAGTTTCAAAAGATAATCTATTTTTTTTAATGGAATAAAATTCTACATTACGCCGGGCGGTGGTGGCGCACGCCTTTAATCCCAGCACTTGGGAGGCAGAGGCAGGCGGATCTTTGTGAGTTCGAGGCCAGCCTGGTCTACAAAGTGAGTCCAGGACAGCCAAGGATACACAGAGAAACCCTGTCTCGAAAAACCAAAAAAAAAAAAAAATTCTACATTACATGTATAAAGCATACGATTATGATGGCTACACATGTTGTGATGCTGTTACAAAATAATACAAAAATGTCAGAGAAGAACCAAGGACAGGAAGAAATAGTGGCAAGTTAGGGAGAAGGGCTAAAGATACATGTTTGGCAAATAAGTCACCATGTAGAAGAACTAACTTTATCATATGGACAAAAACAACAGAGTCACTAGAAAAATCTGAGAATCCTGAATTACAATTTAAGTATACTTGTGAACCACAATGTTTCTCAATATATATGGTCTAGCTATATATAGAAATAAGTATGTTGGAGCCTAGAGAGATGGCTCAGGGGTTAAGAGCACTGGCTGCTCTTCCAAAGGACCCAGGCTCAAATCCCAGCAACCACATGGCAGTTCACAATTGTCTGTAATTCCAGTTCCAGGGAATCTGACACCCTCACACAGACATACATGGAGGTAGAATACCAATGTAAATAAAATATTTTTTTTAAAAAGTTAAAAACATAAATATATAGCTACTTGTTTATAAACAAACAAACAATAACAAAATTCCATCAATTTTATTTCCAGGCTAGAAAAATAAGCCTCAAGTTATACACATATCCTGAGATAGTTTCCAGTTGTAATTTTAAAAATTATTATTATTATTACTCTATATATGGATATTTTACCTGCACATTATGTCTGTGCACCATGTGTGCCTGGTGCCTGAGGATACCAGAAAAGGATGTGAGATCCCTAGAACTGGAGTTACAGATGGTTGTGAGCCACCATGTAGGTACTGGAATCAACACTCCTGAGCCATCTTTCCAGCCCATGAGTAAAGAACAAGACAATGACTAAAACCACAGTGCTGTATTTTGGAATTTATCTCAATCAAAGCTCTAAAGCACAGTATATGAATGACCACTCCTTTCTCCTTCCCCCCTTGGTTCATGTGAAGTCAGGAAGAGACGAATCCCAAATCCCCATAGCATGTAAGGGCTGACTTGTGGCAGGATCACACCATTAACAATCCTCTCAACTGCACTTTCAGGAACCAGAGAGCAAACAGCTTTTGGTGGGCCATGTTTATTACCTACCCAATAAACAGGGGAGATAAATGGTCTTGGTAAAGGAGGCAAACCAGACAAACTTACTTTAGGGTATCCAACTAAGTTCTATGTTAAATAAAGGGAGAAAAATTAAAGGACTTACCTCCACTGCCAAGCTGTTTATAAAACCTGTACTCTAAATGAAGTTGTGGAGCACGTGATTTTATTGGTTCCTGAAACCCAAGAAGAAAAACTGTAATCAAATTTCAACAAATTGGGCTTTTTTCCCCCAATCTTTAGGTTTTCAGAATGAACAGGGTAAAGTTCCTTTCATGTTTTAGAGATGATCAGGCTCCACATGACAGTATGTTCTTACCACTGTTGTCTTTGGAAGCACAGTTAAAAGCTGGATTATATGCAACTCCTTTCAGAGAGGCAGTCAAAGGTACACTCTCTATGAGCCATCACTCAAGGGCAGCTCTCTTGGCATGAAATGCTCTTCCAAAGCGTGTTCAACCAGCCATCTACATTCTTTTCTTTCCTCCTTGCCAATAAGCCACTATGTAGCCCAGGGTGACTTGAAAGTCTCAATCCTCCTGCCTCTCTGGCAGGATTATAGGAGTGCATTGCTAGTTTAGACAACAAATCTTAAAAAACATACTGGATATTTCTTGCTTGTGTTATTATTAATTCTGAGTGAGAAACACTTTAATTTTAGAAAAATCAGGACATGGTAAAATACACACTTTTTTCTTTTCTTTTTTTTTTTTTCAAGACAGAGTTTCTCTGTGTAGTCCTGGCCAGCCTGGTCCTCACAGTGTAGACCAGGCTGGCCAGGAACTCACAGAGATCCACCTGCTTCTGCCTCCCAAGTGCCCAGCTAAAACATACTTTCAAATACACAAAAAATTCAGAAGAAAGTAAAATTAATCTGAGAATCTACTGTTTTATATGGCCATGATTAAAGCTCTGTAAACATTTTTTGGGGGGTAAATTCAAAAAAAAATTTTTTGAGACCACATACCTTAAATTCTCTACATAGCCCAGGTTGGCCTCAAACTTGCAAATCTCCTGTCTTAGTATCCCAAGTGTTGGGAACAGAGGGTGTGTACCACTATGCCTGGTTCCAAGTACTTATCTCTATCTATTATAGTAGAAACTCCTGTAGATCATTTTTACAAAGGAGATCTGATTATATTAATTGTTTGTTATGTGTGTGAGGTATACATCAGTTCTACTGGCTAAAATATACTCTATGTATGCATGTACTTACTGTTTGAGCCTTCAATGTTATGAACAAGGTTGTTACAAACATTACTATGTGTATTTCTGTTTATACTTATGAGAATTAAAGATTGTAAATGCAACATCAATGAATAACTTTGATTACTGTGGTACTCAGTTTTTGTTTGTTTGAAAACAGGGTCTCTCTATGTAGTCCTAGTTGTCCTTGAACTCACAGAGATCCACCTGCCTCTTGCCTTAGTGTTGAGATTAAAGGCATGCATCATCACACCTGGCTATATGTTCAATTTTCAATAACAGAAATTTCCTTTCTTATTTAGGAAGAAGGCCTTTAAAAAATTTTGTGCCTGGCTTCGTGGCCCACTCCTTTAATCCCAGCACTCAGGAGGCAGAGGCAGGCAGATCTCCTTGAGTTTGAGGCCAGCCTACTCTACAAAAGTCAGTCCAGAACAGCCAGGAATAAACACAGAAAAAACCTGTCTCAAAAAAAAGTTAATATATTAATTGGATAAAATAATAGATTTCAATATGCCAGTTTCATACACACACACACACACACACACACACACACACACACACACACACACATATATGAACATAAAATGGAAATTCACACACCCACT
This sequence comes from Lophiomys imhausi, assembly GCA_907164525.1. Taxonomy (NCBI): domain Eukaryota; kingdom Metazoa; phylum Chordata; class Mammalia; order Rodentia; family Muridae; genus Lophiomys; species Lophiomys imhausi. Next base: position 2,720,305 of record CAJQZJ010000335.1, on the reverse strand, counting down.
CCACTGTCCTTTTTACCATCCTATAGGTTCCTTTCTTTTTCCCAAATAGTTCACCTTTTAATTCATGTGTTATTGTTTTTCTTTTTTAATCTAGATTCCATGCATGTAAATAAACCACCACCAACAAAAACAAAAACCAAGGGGTTGGCATCAGTCTTTCCAACAAAAACTGGAGACTTTTGTCAAGTATATTGGTTCATGCCTTCAATTCAGGTACTTGGAAGGCTGAGGCAGGAAGATCATCCACAAGTTTGAGTCCATGCCACCTCAGGCTATAGAGTGAGACCATGGACTAAAAACAACAAAACCAAAACCAAACAGAAACAATAACAACAAGAAAGGGAGTTTCTAAAACTTTAAAAAGCAGGCAACCAACACACATTGCTCTATATCATATCTAAGAATTGACCAGTTACCTGCTCTAAACAGATGTACTATTGGCAAACAGCTAACAAGTCAACCAAAGGCTATCATAAAACATAAGAGTTTGTCAATTTGGTGTATAAATGATAGGCAAAAACCACCATAAGGCTGTTCTTATCTCTTTTTTAAAAACTCATTATCAGCCAAGTGTGGTTATCACCTGCCTTTGAAAGGCAAGTAGATCTATAATTTTCATAATTGTTGTCTAATTGTTCTTACTGTTTTCTACTGTATTTATTGTTATATGAAAAAGAGCCTTTTATTGGACTAAAAGTGGGAGCTGTTGGGGGGAAAAGATACACCTTAAATTAAAAAAAAAATGAGGATAGGAGGGTGAAGGGTAAGAGGGTAGGGTTTGGAGGGGGAGGAAGGAGGGGACTGTAATTGAGATGCAACTTGAATAAACAGACATTGAAAAAAAAAAAAAGAGGCAAGTACATCTCTGAGTTAAGAGGCCAGCTTGGTCTACACAGCAAATTCCAGGCCTGCCAGAGTTACATGGTGAGACTGTTTCAAAACAAAACAAAACCTCAGCTATCAGAAACAATGAAATTATGCAATTTGCAGCCAAATGGATGGAACTAGAGAAGCTCATCCTGAGTGAGCTAACCCAGACTCAGAAGGATGCGTATGGCATCTATTCACTTATAGTCGGATTTTAGCCATATAGTACATGATATCTATACTACAACCAACCCACCAAAGGGAACATGGACATAGCCTTTTTTTTTTTCTCCCTGTCAATGAGACACTTTTCCCTAGTGATACTGCCTTGTAGGCCCCCAGTGTATGAGGAGACTCTTGGCCCTCATATGACTGCTGAACTGGGACGGGGGACTGTTATGTAGGGACACTCCACTCCAGAGGAGTGGGATGGAAGGGATAGGGGGTAGAGGGTGGGAGGCAGGACTGGGAGGTGTGGAAAGAGGACACTGTGATGGAGATGTAACCTGAAGCAATAAATAGATAAGTTTAAATAAAAAACAAAACCACCCCCCCCAAAAAAAACAAAACAAAACAAAACCCAACCAGCCAGCCAACCAACCAACCAAAACTCATCATCAAGCCAGGCATGTTTACAATTTCTATAACCTTAGTATTTAAGATGAGGCGAGAGGGTCTTGGTTTGAGGTTATGGAGGACTATGTGGAGGGCAGCATGGGCTACGGAATAAACAAAACTTCTTAAATATGTGCTCTCAACTAGGATGCATCCTATCAAAGCACAAAAGCAGTGCTGATGAATAAGTACTACAAAGAAACAAGAACCCTTCTTGTGGGGCCTGACTGACTCCATCTTAAAAAAAGATTCCATTTTGTATTAGGTTTGACTCAGAGCTGACCTCCAGTTCCAGGAACAACAACAAAATGTACCTGACTTTGCTTCCAGGGGAGTTCCCTAGTCATATCCAGAAGCTCACTTTGAAAAAGCACCCAAAAAGTCTAAACAGCCAGGCGTAGTGGCTTGCACCTTTAATCCCAGCACTCGGGAGGCAGAGGCAGGTGGATCTCTGTGAGTTCGAGGCCAGCCTGGTCTACAAAGTGAGTTCGGGACAGCCAGAGCTGTTACACAGAGAAACCCTGTCTCGAAAAACCAAAAAAAAAAAAAAAAAGTCTAAACAAACTTTTTGGTGGTCAAACTGATCACAGCTGGTTAATCAGCAACAAGCCAATCAAAAATGGACATGAGTAGCTACCCAAATGTCATCCAATCATATGATAAAAAACCCTGTTTCTTTGTCTAAGTCTGTATATAACCCCGTGCTTTCTGGGCTCAGGCCTCTCAACTCGAACCACTGTGTCAGTGAGCCTTGAAGTCCAAGCTTAGAGCTTGAATAAACAATCCTAGTGCATTTACATCGGAGTTGGCTCCTGGGTGGTCTTTGGGGTCTGGAGAACTGGGCAGAACATTCTGTGCTGCTAGCCTTTATTTAAAATGGTGCAGCTGCCAGCACTTCCAGTTTCCCAGCACTGGGAAATGGAGTCAGGAAGATCAGGAGTTCAAGGTTATCCTTGGCTACATATCAAGTTTGAAGCAAGCTTAATCTATATGATAGTGTACCTCAGAAAACTAGATAGATAGCTCAATCATGTGACATCACAATCAGTTTTTTGTTTGTTTTGTTTTGTTTTTTGAGCAGGGTTTCTCTGTGTAGTTGTCCTGGACTTGATTTGTAGACCAGGCTAGCCTCAAACTCAGTGATCTGCCTGGCTCTGCCTCCTGAGTGCTGGAATTAAAGGTGTGTGCCACCATGCTCGGCTACCACAATCAGTTTTATGTGATTGTGGTATGGGGGAAATCAAAGTCTTCATGCATGGAAGGCAAGCATTCTACTAATTGAGCTACACCCTAGCTCCTCAAATATTTCTTATCATATTTTTACAATAACATTAAAAAAACTTATCTTCTATTTAAAAATAGACAATAAATTATTGTTATCTAAAAAAAAAAAGTCACTGGGTGTGGTGGCACACACCTTTAATCCCAGCACTTGGGAGGAAGGGGGAGGCAGATCTTTGTCAGTTTGAGGCTAGCCTGGTCTACAAAGTGAGTCCAGGACAGTTAGGGCTGATACACAGAGAAACCCTGTCTCAAATTATAAAAAAAAAAAGTCTACATTTTCTTAGGACATTTATTCTATAAATCACACAATCAGAAGCTTCTTTCAAATTACCTAATTCATCCATCTGTTGGTTTTAGGAAAGTTTAAGCTAAATAAATTCAGACACTGAGTATTTTATACCTTCAATGAACTCAAAGAAGAACTCACAGCATTCAACAATCACTAGAGTTGAACTTTGTGCTTCCTAAGATCATCATAGTTAGGAGAGAAGCACATAATACTAATAACATGACAGTCAACATGCTGGTGTCTTCAGACAGAAGGACAACTCTTCATTTGGTTACAGGTCATCTACTTTATTACCAACAAAGTAAGCAGTTATAGAATGTGTCCAATAGCAAAATCACCAGCAATAATATTATAAAAAACAGAGAGGACAAAACAGACAGAACTAGAGCAGGGAGACTTTTGCCTACCTCCAGACATGTAATCTCTAGAGAATGGCAAAGCACAAAGGAAATGAATTTTAAAAACATAGGATCTGGAGTTGGAGACATGGCTCACTGGTTAAGAGCATTGGCTATTCTTCCAAAGGACCCAGGTTCAAATCCCAGAACCCACATGGTAGTTTGAAACTGTCTGTAATGGCAAGGCTTGGCGGCACATAGTTTAATCCCAGCACTTGAGAGGCAGAGGCAGGCAGATTTCTGTGGGTTCAAGGCCAACCTGGTATACACATTGAGCTCCAGAATAGCTAGCACTACACAGAGAAACCCTATCCCAAAAAACCAAACAAACAAAACAAAAAACATAGGACCTTTACTTGAATTTCAAGCTAGAAACCTTAACAGAAAATATTCAATCTGATCTTTGAAAACTTAGTTAATAAATAAAACAAACAATAGTGGGGTGTGGTGGTGCACGCCTTTAATCCAAGTACTCGGGAGGCAGAGGCAGGTGGATCTCCCTGAGTTCAAGGCCAGCATATTCTACAGAATAGCCAGGGCTACACAGAGAAACTCTGCCTCGAATAACCAAAAAAGAAATAAAGAAAACAAACAACAACTAATCCTCATAGAATCCCAGTGTTGAGAGTGAGCTTATACCTCACACATAGTCACACAAGACAATTTGTTTTGTTTTGTTTTGCTAATCACAGGAATGTATACCTTTGTACTACATGTGCTCAAACATGGCTGATGTCTACTCAAGCAAATATGGCTTCAGGACCTGTTCTGGAAGCATTAAGAAAGAATACAAAACCTTCCAAACATACAAACAGTAGTTTAGAGAAAAACAGCAAGTTGAGCAATATACATAGACTTTTATCTTACTTCTAACTCTTTGTAGGTTTAATTAATAAAAGAGGAATTCACCCCACTATTCTGTTTTTACTTTGTATGTGAATGTACACATACATATACTTTTTTCTTTTTGAGACAGGGTCTCGTGTAGCTTAGGTTAGTCTTCAACTTGCTAAGTAGCTGAGGATGACCTTGAGTTCCAGATCTTCCTCTACTTCCTGAGTACTGAGTTGCAGCCATGAGATAGACAGACATCCACATTGTTTTTTGTTCGTTTGTTCGTTTTGTAAGATTTCTCATTCTATAACCCAGACTGACCCAAAACTTTTGATGATCCTTCTGTTTCACCTTCCAAGTGCTGAAATTACAGATGGGAGCCACCATGCATAGTTACTTTGTATTTATGTTTCAAATTTGCTTTTTTATGTGTATGTGTTTGTATCTCTGTGTGTATGTATGTGCAGTATGTAAGGTTGCCCATGAAGTCCAGAAGAGGGAACTGGATCCCCTAGAGCTGGAGTTTGAGGCAGTTGTAAGTCACCTGATATGAGTGTTGGGAACTGAGCTCCAGTTCTCTGCAAGATCAGAAAGTGCTCTTTACTATTCAGACACCTTTGCAGCCCTTACTATGCATATTTTAATCAGATTTCAATGATTTCTTCATTATTTTGTGTGCATAAGGGGTGTATGTGCCACAGTGTGTGTGCGCGTGTACATGTGCGTGTACGCAGGACGACGCTTTAGGGAATTGATTCTTTGCTTCCACATTTATGCAGGTCTGGGTATTGAACTCAGGTTATCAGGACTGCATATCAAGCACATTTACCTTCTGAGATGCTCCAACTGTCCCTACTTTGTAAATTTTTAAAAGTTTGTAAAAACTAAAAGGGCAAGAACTACAATGAAGATCAAAACAGAGTAGAAGTGAAACAGCAGTACCAGTCTTGTGGTGGTGGCACACTCCTTTAATCCTAGCACTTGAAGGCAGACATCTGAGTTCAAGGCCAGCCTGGTGGTCTACAGAGTGACCAGGACAGCCACGGCTACACAGAGAAATCCTATCTTGAAAAAAAACCATAAAGAAACAGAAGTACCGCCGGGCGGTGGTGGCGCACGCCTTTAATCCCAGCATTTGGGAGGCAGAGGCAGGCGGATCTTTGCAAGTTCGAGGCCAGCCTGGTCTACAAAGCGAGTCCAGGACAACCAGAGCTGTTAAACAGAGAAACCCTGTCTCGAAAAACCAAAAAAAAAAAAAAAAAAGAAAAAGAAACAGAAGTACTAAGTTTCTTGCAATTCAGTGCAGATGTGACTGCCTATGAACAGAGAGCTAGCTCATCATCTGCCAGAATCACAGCTTTTCTGGAACATACAAGCCTGTCTCAAATCCTAGATTGATGACAGATGGCTGTCTTAAGTGATCTTGATACTTCATAAAAATGTTGCTTACAATAAAAGGAGATCAATTACTATAGCTCTATGTCCCTTGAATAAGTTCAACAGAAAGGGATGAGATGCACAGAAGAAATTGCCATACTCTAAACATAAATTCTCATTTCGGTCTCTCCTATCTTCCTCCATCTTCCTTTGAACCCAGGACCCCACCCATGTTAAATGTGCACTTTATCACTGTGCTATACTGGCCATATAAACAGAATAAAGCTTAATAAAAGGAAATGAAGAGAAAGTGAAATGTCTGCCAATAATATATTATAGAAACATATCTATATAGGTCAAAGCGGTATGAACTTGATATAAGAAATCTAGACAGAAAGCCTCAAAAAAGGCCTTGAAAAAATAAATGGACCATGTCAAGTATATAGGAGTAATACAGAATTTTAAAGGAATAAGTTTTTTGTTTTGTTTTGTTTTTTAAATTTACTATGTATACAGTGTTCTGTCTGCATGTATGCCTGCAGGCCATAAGAGGGGACCAGGTCTCATTATAGATGGTTAAGAGCCACCATGTGGTTGCTGGGAATTGAACCTAGAATCTCTGGAAGAGCAGCCAGTGCTCTTAAACCTCTGAGCCATCTCTCCAGCCCAGGAATAAGTTTTTATAGACTATTTTTTTTTTGTAAATGTTCTGTTTTGTTTTTAGTTTATTGAAACAGTGTCTCACTATACTCACTATACAACCCATGCTGGGCTCAAACTTACAATACTCCTGTCTCAGCCTCCATAGGGTTGGGACAATTACAAGTGGCTACTACAATACTCTTGGCTTTAAGTGTTGTGAAAGCTACTTCTGCTTGTTAAGTAGCCTCAGATAGTTAAAGATTATTCTGTGTGAAATAGAAAAAGTCAAAGGGTAAATACACTAGAGTATACCTTCCCAGAACTAAATTTCTCTACAGAAAAAACGGGTAGATAATCCTTTACTCGTTCATCTTAGAAGATATTTGACATGTATCACTACAGGTTCTGCCTCTTTTCCTGCTCTAATTTCTCTACAAAGAACTCCAAGTCGCCGGGCGGTGGTGGCGCACGCCTTTAATCCCAGCACTTGGGAGGCAGAGGCAGGTGGATCTCTGTGAGTTCGAGGCCAGCCTGGTCTACAAAAGTGAGTCTAGGACAGCCAGAGCTGCTATACAGAGAAACCCTGTCTCGAAAAACCAAAAAAAAAAAAAAGAACTCCAAGTCAAAGACAAAAAAGGCAAGTGTAGTTGCAATCCCAGCACTGAGGGTGCTTCAGCACAAGGGTTGCCATAAATTTATGGTCAGCCTGGCTACACACTGATAGCTGGGCCAGTCAGGGGTACAAAGTGAGATCCTGTCTCAGCAAGAAAGACAAGCAAAAAAAAAGGGGCGGAGGAGGGTTGTGTGTGCTGGTGACATAGATTGGTGGTAGGGTGCTTGTCTAGCACACATGAAGTCCTAGGTTCAATTTCTATTACAACAAAAAGCAACAAAACCAAACCCAAACCTAGCATGGCGACACACGCCTGCACTTCCATCACTTGAAAGGAAGCAGGAAGATCAGGATTTCACTGTGATCCTCAGGTATACATGGAGTTTGAGTTTAAGGCCAGCCTGAGTTACATGAACCACCTCAAAAGAGAAACAAGGTAAAGAGGATTTCAGAGAAGTTGCTTGTTTTAAATCCTGCTAACTGTTCTTTCCTTTGTAGAGAAATTAACTTGGCAACTGAGACTCTTTCTTTCACTAAAGAATCTTAATAATCCCACAAACTGACAAGCTAAAGAAGATAAAAAGTCTAAACAGAACAGGAGAGGATGTTTTTGTGGGAGTTTTGTTTATTTATTTTCCTTTTTTTTCCCCCGAGACAGGATTTTCTCTGTGTAGCCCTGGCTGTCCTAGAACCCTCTTTGTAGACCAGACTGGCCTCCGCCTCCCTAGTACTGGAATTAAAGGTGTGTGCCACCATGCCTGGCTTGTTTGTTTCTTGAGATAGGGTCTTAAGGAGCCTCTAACTAGCTGTACATGTTAGAATGATCCCTGAGTTCCTGATCACTTGCCTTTGCCCCATAATCCTTGGGGTTACAAACACGCACCACCATAACCAGTTTGACAGCTTTTTATTTGTTTTTGAGACAGGGTCTCACTTAGTAGCCCTGGTTGGCCTGCAACTCACTATGAAGACCAGGTTGCCCTCGAACACACAGAGATGGGCCTGCTTCTGCCTTAAACTCACACTCAATATGTTCCCGAAGATGATTCGGAACTCCTGATCCTCAAGCTTCCTCTTTCCAAGTGCTGCTGGAATTAACAGCGTGTGCTGAAAAGTGAGTGCGGCCATACCAGGCTCAATAGCTTTCTAAAGCAGTGGTTCTTAACCTGTGGCTTGTGACCCCTTTGGCAAGCCTGCATCTCCAAAATATTTAGATTACTATTCATAACAGTAATAAAATACTATTATGAAGTAGCAACGAAATAATTTTATGGTTGGGGTCACTACGACATGAGGAACTGTATTAAAGGGTCGCAGCATTAGGAAGGTTGGGCCACTGCCCCCCCTTTTTTTTTTTTTTTTTTCCAAGATAAGGTCTCTGTGTATCCCTGGCTGTCCTAGTCTCACTTTGTAGACCAGGTGGCCTTGAACTCACTTGGATCCACCTGCCTCTGCCTTCCGAGTGCTGGGATTAAAGCGTTTTGCACCACCATGCCCAGCCATTACAGACAGCTGTGAACTGCCATATGGTGCTGGGATTTGAACCCGGGTCCTTTGGAAGAACAGACAGTGCTTTTTAGCTGCTGAGCCATCTCTCCAGCCCCAGGAACCACTGCTTTAAAGTATCAATGAGATGGTCAGATTTGGCTTTTTTCTGCTTAAATATATTAATAAATACTGAATACACAGAGATACTGTGCCTCGAAAAAAAAGAAAGAAGGAAAGAAAATGGATGTCAAGAGGTTCCAGAGAAATGCTCAGTGGCTTAGATTACTTACTGCTCTTGCAGATGACCCAGGTTTAATTCCCAGCATCAACAATGTAGTTCACAACCATCCATTAACTCCAGTTCCATGAGAGTGGTAAAACCTCTCCTGGCCTTCATGGGCACCACACACACACTCACATACACACACACACACACACACACACACACACACACACACACACTGCACACATACACACATGTAGGCAAAACACTTTACACACAAAATAAATCTAAAAGCAATAACAACAAAATTAGGTATCAAGCTGGGACCATGAAATAGAGTCCAGAGAAGTACTTGGTTCTTTCAGCTATTTTTTAAAATCAATTAGGTTTTGACTCATCTTTGCTAGCACTACAGTTAGTATACCATTTATATGACATTGTACAGTATATAGTGATTTATCATTACAACACCCTGATGGAAGAAAAATGACTATCTGGCATCATATGCACAGTGAAAACTGCAGTATTATTGTGAATGCCTACAATGACTTCCTGTAAGAAGACATTAGCAATGAAAACTCCAAAACACAAAGACTACAAATGCACACATTTTACTCACCAGTTTAATGGCTACATATTCATTGGTGTAGAGATTTTTACCTAAGGGAAAAAGAGAATGTATATGTTTAGTGACATTAGCTTACAAGGACATGAGAAATGTAGATTTCATACGAGGCTCCCATATTTGAAGCCAGAGCTAAGTAAAAAAACAGAGATAATGAAAATCAGCAGGATTAGGGCAAAAACAGCTTGAGAATTTAAAACTGTAAGTTACACAAGAGACAGTTTTGTTTTGTTTTAAAAAGAAGAAAACCAAACCAACCAAATCCACCCCCTCTTCTCTCCTCTATGTCCCCCACATACGTGTAATTTTATTATTTCTCAGTTATTTTTATTTATTTATTTATTTATTTTGGTTTTTCGAGACAGGGTTTCTCTGTATAACAGCTCTGGCTGTCCTAGACTCACTTTGTAGACCAGGCTGGCCTCGAACTCACAGAGATCCGCCTACCTCTGCCTCCCAAGTGCTGGGATTAAAGGCGTGCGCCACCAACGCCCGGCTTATTTCTCAGTTATTATGGCATTAAGCATACTGAGAAGAAATGCCACAATTTCAAGGAGAGAAATTGAAACTTGAAGAAGGTTGGAGGCAGGAAAAGAAGGAAATCAAGGTCATTCTTGGCTGCACATTGAGTTTAAGGCCAGCTTGGGTTACATGAGCTCTTGTCTCAAGTCTCCTCCTACCTGTAGAAAAAATTTAAGCTCAGATCAAACAAGAGATCTAATATTTAAGGTGAACTGAAGTGGTAGTTATGTTCAGAAAAGAAATAAACCTGGATACCACTGTGAACAGAGAAAATAATTACTGTAGATGACGGAAGAACCAGGGAAGTCTCAGGAGTTGAATTTTCCCCCTTTGACCTCTGTCCTCCACAAAATCTCAAAGAACAAGCAGTATTTTAACAGTTGAAGAGTGGGTAATATCATTTCAGCAAGAGGAAACTGCAAAAGCAAACAAAAATAAAGTTGGAGACGCTATAGACTGAGAATGGTGCAGTCTGTAAGATTAATATGCATTAATCAGGAAAGGGTGAAGATTGACAAGGAGTGGTTAAAGTAAAAACTGAAAAAAGCTGTGGCTATATTAGGAACACCTTAATATCATTCTAAGTTTAAAACAAAAGATTTCGAGGTAGAGTAATAACATAATCAGATCTATGACTCTGAATGATTATGTATGATGCAGCATGAAATCTAACTAGAAAAGTTAGAGAGCAGAAGGAATGCATCTGATAGAATCAATATCCATCACATACAAATACCATCCATCCAAGATGAGCGACACTCAGCTCTCAAATATTAGAGAATATATCCTAGCTCCTCACACAGTCCAGTGTATGTGATTAAAAACTTAGCCAATAAATTATATAATGTGATGATGTTAAGACAAAAATATGAACAAGTACAGAGAAGAGTCTGGAAAATAGAGGAAAGCATGTTTGGGTACAAACAACATTTCAAGTCAGAAAGTAACCTAAAGAATAAAAGTCACTTCTTTTTTTTTTTTTGGTTTTTCGAGACAGGGTTTCTCTGAATATCTCTGGCTGTCCTGGACTCGCTTTGTAGACCAGGCTGGCCTCGAACTCACAAAGATCCGCCTGCCTCTGCCTCCCAAGTGCTGGGATTAAAGGTGTGCGCCACCACCGCCCGGCTAAAAGTCACTTCTTACATTACCAAAAAAAAAAAAAAAAAAAATCAACCAGGTTGGGTATAGTGACACACACCTTTAGCCTTAGGAGTGGGGAGTCAGAGGGCAGTTGGATCTCTGTGAGTTCAAGGCCAGTTTGGTCTACATTAGCAGTTCCAGGCCAAACAGAACTATATGGTAAGGCCCTAAGAAATAAAAACCTTTGACTTCTTTGAACACTTACATTTTTAAAAGAGGTCTGATTTTTATGATACTGTAAATTCATTTTAATATAAGTATTTTTTCCCTTAAATCTACAAGGAAGGAAAAAAAAAGGTTCCAAGAATAATGTGTCTTATTTGTTCTGCGGTTTGGTACACAGAGGCGCTGATCTATCTATCTATCACCATCTGCTCTTAGGTGTACACACTGCAGAGTAAGGCTATCCATAGGCTGCCTCTAGAGAACCTTTCTGGCTTCTCATCATTTCTTCTCATGTGCAACATTCTCTAATTGTTTGAATCCAGTCAGAATATCAGAGTCTACATTTTTTAGCATGTCACATAATCAGAATGCATTTAGGGGTATTTCATGTGTGTGTGTGTGTGTGTACACACACACAGGTACTGGGCATAGAATTCAGGACCTGTGCTACTACTGAACTATATCCCCAGCCTGAAAAAATTTTTCCTTTAGAAACATTTCAGGGGACCCTGAGTGGCCGGAACTAGCTTTTAGTTATTGTTGTTGTTTATTTTTTGTTTTCAAGACAGGATTTCTCTATGTAACAGCTCTGGCTGTCCTGGAACTCTCTTTGTAGACCAGGTTGGCCTTCGAACTCACAGAGATCCGCCTGCCTCTGCCTCCCAAGTGCTGGGATTAAAAGTGAGTGCTAACACACATGGCTTGGGAACTGCTGTTTTTTTGTTTGTTTTGTTCTTTAATTCTTATATACATTTGGTGTTTGGTGTACATGTATGCATGTGTGAGGGAGTTGGACTCACTGGACCTTGAGTCACAGACATTTGTGACCTGCCATATAGATGCTGGATTCCAGGTCTTCTGGAAGAGCAGCCAGTGCTCTTAATTGCTGTGCCATCTCTCCAGCCTGGGAACTGGCTTTTTATAGAACGTTCAAGAAGCTTAATAATACAAATTAAAATCTAGCTTCTAGAAAATCATAATGTCATGTCTTTTTTTAAAGATTGATTTATTTATATCAATGCTCTGTCTGCATGTATACCTGAAAGTTAGCATCACATCCCATTACAGATGATTCTAAGTCACCACATGGCTGCTAGAAATTGAACTCAGGACCTCTGGAAGAACAGCTAGTGCTCTTAACGACTGAGTCATCTCTCCAGCCCCCACCACCCCCTCTTTAAGACAGGATCTCACTATATAGCTCTTGCCAGTCTGGCCTGGCTATGTAGACCAGGTTGGCCTTGAACGCAGAGTTCTACATACCTTTGCTTCCTTAGTGCTGGGATTAAAGGCATGTACAACCACACTCCACTATCATCCATCCGGATATCCATCTATCTTTGGAGACTGGGTCTCAAAATGTAGCCCAGGCTAGCCTTGCACTCATAACAATCTTCCTGCCTCAGCCTCTCAAGAGCAGGATGACAGTTACATGTCAGGTATGTTACATATATATATATATATATATATATATATATATATATTACCTTAGGGAGGTAGTATGTTTCCTGAGGACAAGAATGTTCTTTCTCTCTCTCTCTCTCTCTCTCTCTCTCTGTGTGTGTGTGTGTGTGTGTGTGTGTTTGTGTATGAGAGAGAGAGAGAACTTGCCGTGGATTAAATTCAGAGCCTTGTCTATTAGGCTAGGTAAATGTTCTATCATTAAGCTATATCCCTAACCATTAATACTTTTTATATCCCCAGCAACAAATACAGTATCTGACATATAGTAACAGATGATTGCTAAAGTGAGCCAAACTGACTTAGTTCTAGTTAGCTGCTGGGTCCAATTATGAGAGAGAAATAAATAATCTTTCCACCACTATGAAAATTAACCAGTAGTGATGAAACTTCCAGGTTGTTAACAGTTTGATTTCTCCATGTCCTATGACTGAGTAGATGGTGTCTTCAGCAAGAAGGTCTTGGTTGGTCTGTCTGTCTCTCTTTTTAAACATTTATGTATGAGTGTTTTCCTCATGCTTATGCGCCACATGCATGCCTGATGCCCTTGAATGGCTGAAGATTTCAGGGCATCAGATCTCCTGAAACTAGAGTTACAGGTGGTTGTGGGCCATTATGTGGGTGCTGGGATTGAACCCAGGTCCTCTACAAGAACAAGTGTTCTTATCTGTTGAGCCATTTCTCCAGTCCCCACAACAGGGTCTAATTATCAAGTTTTAGAGGGTAACCAAGAACAATGGTAACTGAGGGTAAGGGGAGTTAGTATATTTTTTTTTTTTTTTGGTTTTTCGAGACAGGGTTTCTCTGTGTAACAGCCCTGGCTGTCCTGGACTTGCTTTGTAGACCAGGCTGGCCTCGAACTCACAGAGATCCGCCTGCCTCTGCCTCCCAAGTGCTGGGATTAAAGGCGTGCGCCACCACGCCCGGCTGAGGAGGGGAGTTAGTATATTGAGTCCCACTAACCAACAACTCAAAAAGAGGTAAATCATACCTGGTTCTGAGCATTTTAAAAACTGATAGTCTATGATGTCTAGCAGAGACAGACACTGTCCATTGTTACAGGGTAGTACCATTTACCACACACACACACACACACACACACACACACACACACACACACGCACACGCACACGCACACGCACACGCACACACACCTGTGCATGTATATGTATATATGAATGCTTCTACAGTAGTAAATTTCCATATGGCTTCATCAAAGGTCTTTAGTATTAACTATATATCCCTTTCCTATCTCCTCTACCCTACCTTCCTATCTATGCACACTGCTTGGGAAGAAAAGTAATCATTAGTTTACCCAGATTTGAACCCTATAAGCTACAATAATGACTAGCCTGGAAAGATATGTCCGCTAGTGTAATAGTGGCTTAGACATTATGGGAATAACCAGATTGGATTTAAAGTCTGATCCACAAAATGGGACTCGTGCCTGCCCAGTACTGTTAACTAGGGCCAAAACTGATGGCTGTCTAGGTCACAGGCTGTAGGCGACGACCTAATACTAGTTATGATTTTGCTAAGTGGACATAGTAATAGAATGCTTCCTAAATTCTTATCTTCATGTCTACAGATTAGTGCATTTCTCAAACATCAAGAGAGAAGCTTCTTTTTTAACAGATGACAATTAATATAGACACCCACAACCGGTCAGAGTGCAGAGAACAGGTTGTGGAATGCTCAATCCTAAATCCGACATTTATGCTACACCTCCCCTCAAAGATAAGAGATAGTCACAGAAGAGGGGGCAGAAAGAGCCTAAGAGCCAGAAGTAGATGTCTGAGGCGAGATACTACATAGTGAAACAATGTTTCAAAGGTAAAAAAAAGTGAGAGTCGGGAGGGTAAAATGGACTAATTCTGGAAGAGTTTTTTTCCTTTTTCCTTTTCTTTCTTTCCTTCCTTCCTTCCTTCCTTCCTTCCTTCCTTCCTTCCTTTCTTTCTTTCGAGACAGGGTTTCTCTGTTTATCTCTGGCTGTCCTGGACTCATTCTGTAGACCAGGCTAGCCTTGAACTCACAGACATCTGCCTACCTCCAGAGTGCTGGGATTAAAGGTGTGTGCCACCACACCTGCCTATATACTTAAAGACACTGTTTACTACAACTGCCATATAAGGAGAGAACAGAGGAAGCATACTTTGCCCTTTTTGTCTACCTACCTATCTCACAATCTACTTAATAAGTAACCAAAAATACTCAGAAAAATCTCTGTACTTGAAAAGAGAGGCACCAGCATACATACTTACAATGCAAACAATTAACAGGAAACAAATAAACACTTTTACTTTAGATAGTGATCAATGTAATGAATTTTTACGAAGGAATTTGGAGCCCAGTGAAAATGTTCAGCAGGGAAAGCTCTTACCATGCAAGCTAGAAAGCACAAGCTTGATCCCTGGAACCCACACAGGGGTGGAAAGAGAGATACCCACACACCCAACAAAGAAGAATCCTGATGGTAGAAAGAGCTAAGGCAGAGATGTACTTACTGTTTGTGTGTGACTTTTCCTACTTTACATCTTCTGTTTTCTGCACAATCTTCTCCTTATACTACAGCAAGAGTGAAGGATGAGGTAGACAACCTACTCTATGGCTAATACAAGCATAATGACAGCTGAAGAGAAAGGTAAGTTCTTTCTTCTAACTACAAAGGAAATCAAAATAAGATGTGTCAGCCTATGAATGCAGCACCCTGGACGCTGAAGCAAGAGTATTTAGTCTGAGAAAAGACTGGGCTTCAGAGGGAGTTGGTCTTCCCCTCCCCCTCTCAGTTTTTCTAGACAGTTTCTCTGTGTAGCCCAGGCTGTCCTAGAACTCTATCTGTAGACCAGGCTGGCCTTGAGCTCAGAGATTCATCTGCCTCTGTTTCCCAAGTGCTTGGATTAAAGGCTTGAACTTCTACATTAGGCTCAGGGAGACAGTCTATAAAAAAACTAAAATAAGACTGGGCATGGTAGCACACCCCTTTAATCCCAGCACATGGGAGG
The DNA here is from genome assembly GCA_907164525.1 of Lophiomys imhausi. Classification (NCBI taxonomy): domain Eukaryota; kingdom Metazoa; phylum Chordata; class Mammalia; order Rodentia; family Muridae; genus Lophiomys; species Lophiomys imhausi. Next base: position 2,704,760 of record CAJQZJ010000335.1, on the reverse strand, counting down.
CAGAGGCAGGCACATCTCTGTGAGTTCAAGGCTAGCCTGGTCTACAGAGTGAGTTCCAGGACAGTCAGGGTTGTTACACGGAGAAACCCTGTCTGGAAAAAACAAACAAACAAAATAATAATAATAATAAGTAAAAAACATAAAAACATAAAAATAAAAGAAAAGAAAAACCAAAATTATCCTAGATTCACCAATAAAAACAAAGCAAAAATCTAGTACTCTATAAATAAGAGATGGGCTATAAATTTATCTTTTCACCTGAATGGGTTTTTCCATTTTCATGTAAATTTGTAATACAAATCTTAGACTTCAAGAAAACAAATTTCCAGTTCCAGTAGCTAAGCTTTTTCTTGGTCTTCATAAAAATTAAGTCATTTTGGGCTCTGAGAACACTCAAGTTTATGCATTAGGAACTACCTCTCAACAGTAATTTTGTGGATATTTATTCCATAACATATTAATGCAAGCAGTATGGTGATAGTAAAATAAAGTCAATCCATTAAATGAATGAATATATGCAAAACTAATTGCTAAAGCAACTGAGTAATTGCTAGGAAGGCATGCAGTGTGAAATTACACACCTTCTATTCTCAGTAGCATCAGGCTTAGCTAATTGGAACATAAATACAGCTCTAAATATGAAGGCCTTTCTATTATGTTAGTCAGGTCCAATTCTAGGTTGCTAGCCTTCTATTATTAAAAATAATTTCTTTCACCGGGCGGGGTGGCACACGCCTTTAATCCCAGCACTCGGGAGGCAGAGGCAGGTGGATCACTGTGAGTTTGAGGCCAGCCTGGTCTACAAAGCGAGTCCAGGACAGCCAGAGCTGTTACACAGAAAAACCCTGTCTTGAAAAACCAAAAATAAATAAATAAAATAATTTCTTTCTTCCTTTTTTTTTTTTTTTTTTTTTGGTTTTTTGTTTTTCCAGATAGGGTTTCTCTGTTTAACAGACCTGACTATCCTGGAACTCACTCTGAAGACCAGGGTAACCTTGAACTCACAGAGATCTGCCTGCCTCTGCCTCCCTAGAGCTGGGATAAAAGGTGTGCACCAACATGCCCAGCAATTAGACAGCTGTGAACTGCAATGTGGGTGCTGGGATTTGAACCCCAGTCCTTTGGAAGAGCAGCCAGTGCTCTCAACTGCTGAACCATCTCTCCAGCCCAAAAATAATTTCATTCTTAACATCTTCTAATTCAATTCTGTACCTGGAGATATGTAGCTGGTATTGTGATGTTTAGCTAAGGATTTTAAAAGGTAATCATAGGTATATAAATTTTTTTTTCCATTTTCATTTGGAGAATCATCAAAAGTAGCAGAGTTTAAAAACAAAATCAAAATCATACCAAACCAAACAAAACAAAAAACCCCAATCATCTCATGTTCTTACTCTCACAATGGTAAAGTTTCTTTCTTTGTTTCTTTTTCTTTTTTCTTTTTTCCTTGAGAAAGGGTACTGCTCCATGTAGCCCTGGCTGTCCTAGAATTCTCTCTGTGGGCCATGCTTGGTTTAGAACTCAGAGATCCACCTGCCTCTGCCACCCAAGTGTTTGGTTAATGATTAAAGGCGTGTGCCACCACTGCTCAGCTCAAAGTTTCTAATGATTAATTTTCATAATAATCCATAGCTCGAACAACTATTTAGGGGCTGGAGAAATGGTTCAAACCTTAAGAGTGCTTGCTGCTCTTTCAGAGGACTCTAGTTTAGTTGCCAACACCCACATAAGATGACTCATAACTACTTATAACTCTAGCTATGTGGGATTTGATGCCCTTTTCTGGTCTCTTTTGGGTACCTGCACAGGCAAAGAATATATAAACACAGACAAATGCTCATAAAAATAAACATAAAGGGGTTTTGGTTGGTTGGTTCTATTTTTGAGACAGGGTTTCTCTGTATAACAGCCCTGGCTATCCTGGATTCACTTTGTAGATCAGACTGCCCTTGAACTCATACATCCACCTTCCTTTGTCTCCCAAGTACTGGGATTAAAGGTGTGTGCCATCACACCAGTAAATCATACTTAAGAGAAAGTTTCCAATAAAGCATCATGGGTTTATCTTGAAATGCACCAGAGAGTACAGTAATTGTTCCTGTTGTTAGTACAAGCCACAGACATACCCAAACTCTTACCTAATCTGAGCTCGCCGAAGTTCCCACAACCTATCTTCTTGCCAACCCTGAAGTTGGGTCCCACCATGAGAACCCCAGAGGATGCTGAGGTGCCAGATGCTCGGGTACAGTGTGTATTCCTTTGTGCCATGGTTTTAGTTGTCCGTTGTCTGTCATCCTTTTCCCTATTAGAATGGTCCATGATCCTACACGACAGTCTCTGAAAAATGAGTGACCTCAGTGTGAACACTTTTCTTCAGCATAGAAGTATGTCCAAATCAACCACAGTCAAAGAATGAGAAGGAGTTTTGGCCCCATATTTATGCTTTTAATATACTTCCAGAAGATGAAAACCCACTGATCAGCTCTTGAACATGTAGTCTGTAGGTCTCAAACATAGGAGGACATTTTGTAACCTGGATAAAAATCAAGACAAACACAGTTAATATATATATTTGTTTGTTTCCTTGTTTTGTTTTTGTTTTTTGAGACAGGGTTTCTCTGTGTAGCTCTGGCTGTCCAGGACTAACTCTGTAGACCAGGCTGTGAGTTTGATCCACCTGGCCTGCCTCTGGCTCCCAAGTGATGGGATTAAACGCGTGTGCTACCATGCCTGGCTTAAAAATACTTTTTAAAGCAAACTAAGAAAATTAGTAATTAGAATGGATCCTATCCCATGGTAAGCACAGTGATCTTCAGAGCTCCCTAAAACAGGTTTTGGTTTTATATTTTCAACATGTTAGCCATCTGGATTAGTTACTTATGAATTAACACAAGCTAAGGACACTGAAAACCAGGAAGCTAGGAGAACATGGATTATGTATTTAATATGGAATATTTCTTTTAGTGATGTCTATGTAGCCAAAAAGACAAATATTTGCTAAGTTATTTTCTTAAATCAGTGTGTAACAGGGTATTCAGCAGAAAGGGTCAATGTTACATTAAATAAACTGTAGACAATTTAATTCAAAGCTCTCCTCGTAAAATTTGTCTAGAACTTACTAGAAATGAGGGTCTTCAGTGTTTCTCTTCCCTCTACTCACCATTTACCAAAAACTGGCAGTAATCCTGCATCCAAAATGTACAAACTGACAACAGTCGCTTGGAAGTCCACACTTAGGCTTTCTGGTGTTGTCTCACTCCAAGTGCCTCTCTTACCCCTTATGCTTAAGCAAATATTGTAATATATTTCATAAAACCCTAACTCTGCTTTAAAAGAGAACAATGAGCCAGAAGTGGCAGCTCAGGCCTTTAATCCTAACACTTGGGAGGCAGAGGCAGGTGGATCTCTGTGAGTTAGTGATTCCCAGGACAGAGATCCTGTCAAAAGAAAGAAAGAAAAGAAAAGAGAAGGAGAGGAAGGGAAGAAAAGGAAAGAAAGAGGCAAAGACTTATATGCTTCATTTAAAAAATCATTTATTTCTATTCTGAGTAGAAACCCAAATTGAAAATAAGCCACAAAACTAAAATCTTAATCTTCATTCCCATTAGAATTCTCCAATGTCTCGCATAAGAACTGAGCCCAACACAAAAGTTGTCAATAAGACCATTTTATTGCCATATTTGATAATACATGTACTTGCAATATTATGATATGCTTTGGATTTTGCCCATGGTCCTGACTCTTTACTTACACAGCCATAATTCCTTCCTACCAGAATAAGGTTCAGAAAACAGGGCTTCTATCTCACTTTTATTCTCTTTTATCTACTCCCTTTTCTCCCTAAAGCAGACCATAGAAATTATAATTTCTCCCCACCCAAAAGAAGGTAAATCACCCAACCAAAATATACTCTTATCTTCCCAGCTTTGAAAAAAATGACCATGAGAAATTCTCAGCTCTAATTTGTCTCATAGTAGATCGTAAGACCATTACCCCTCACACATTTCATGACAACAGCCTCCTACCAAGAAAGAATGAATGCCATAGAGCCCACAGTAATACGAACAAGAGCTTCATTGGGTTTTCCCACTATTGGCATTAGATCATACTCCTTTTTCTCCAGTCATATTTCTACATGCTTCAATCATGACTATGCAATAAAGTCTCCCTAACAACCCAAAAGGACAGATCCCTGTAGACACTGAGGTTCCTCAGAGAAGGCTTAGAAACACTATACCCCCAACTCCCAAGCACCTCTTCACCTGTATCCTTGATAACCTGCAAATCATAAATTATGTTTTCATGAGTTTTGTGAGCCACTCAAAACAAACAAATCCAGAAGTGGGGAGAAAAGAGCTATTTATGGCCAGTTGGTCAAAATGACAAGCAAAACAACCAGACTTACAAGGGAACATCAACTCTAGGAAGGATACTTTTAAGAACTTTTGTTCAACCTGTAGAATCTGATGCCATTTCAAAATTGACAGTGTCAGACCTGAGTTAGGACACCAAGGTTGTCTACCTCTGCAGAATTAGCTGCTTATTTGTTGGTGGGAGAATTTCCACTCCTTTTCAGGTGACAGAAGTCTTCTGTTTTGACCATTATGGTGTAACAACTGTTAATACTCTTTAAAAAAGAGTATTAACAGTTGTTACACCATAATGGTCAAATGATCCCCTTTTTAGGCAGGATCTCAGAGATTCACTTGCCTCTCCCTCCCTAGCGCTGGAACTAAAGGTGTGTGTGATGTCATGTCCGGTCAATTACCAAGTTACAACAGTTATCACTAGTATATAACAGGGCAAAGGTTTCTAGACCGTAAGTGTCCTAAGAACACTTCCACGTCTAATTCCCTAGCAATATAATCACAGGCTGCAAGCTGACAATGGACACATGATACCTATTCCAATCCAAGGATATATGTTTATAGCTAAAATAAAGCTTATTTTATGTTATTATGTTTTCTACTTCTTTTTATGTTAAAGCTGTAAAATGACATTAGAATTTCCATAATACTAATCATCAATAAAGCCAATTTCCTACATGAATAATAAAACAAATTATTATTTCTGCTCGTTTACAAAAGTATCCAATATCCTCTGACTGTCTTTTACCCAAATCAAACAGTAATGGAGAAAGAAAATGAAAATAAAACTGAAGGTATTTTCTTTCTATAGATCTGTCTTTTTTTGTTTGGGTTTTTTTGTTTTTGTTTTTTGAGACAGGGTTTCTCTGTGTATCCTTGGCTGTCCTGGACTCACTTTGTAAACCAGGTTGGCTTTGAACTCACAGAGATCCACATGCCTCTGCCTCTCGAGTGCTGGGATTAAATGTGTGTGCCACCACGCCCGGCCATTGTAGACAGCTGTGAACTGCCATATGGTGCTGGGATTTGAACCTGGGTCCTTTGGAAGAACAGCCAGTGCTCTTAATCGCTGAGCCACCTCTCCAACCCCTATAGATCTGTCTTGTCTTAACTGATGAAGGCACATGCACATTAGACACTGGCAGCTACATTTTCTTTCCTTATATTACACCCTATTTCAGGACACAAATAGAATGTGCAGCCCTTATGCACATTCAACTAATGGCCTCGACCTTCAGATTATCATCACTATCATATTTTGAGAGCTTTGTGGAAGTTACTAGTAGATAACATAAAAACAACCAGGCTGACTAGAACATACAAAGTAAGTATTAAATTTTATTTTTAACCTTCAAAAGGGGGATGGAAGCTTCTGGGCTGGGGATACAGATCAACCATAGAATGCTTGCCTCACATGGGCAAGGGCTTACATTCAATTTCTAGGTTTTTTGTTTGTCTGTTTTTTTTGAGACAGGGTTTCTCTGTAGCCCTGGCTGTCCTGGAACTTGCTTTGTAAACCACAGACTCTCTCTCTCTCTTTTTTTTTAAGGCTTCCAAAGAAAGCAGAAAAAAAACAAACCATGCTTCTATTTTATTATTGGCACTCGTTTATTCTTTTTTTTTTTTTTTTTTTTTTGGTTTTTCGAGACAGGGTTTCCCTGTGTATCCTTGGCTGTCCTGGACTCACTTTGTAGACCAGGCTGGCCTTGAACTCGCAAAGATCCGCCTGCCTCTGCCTCCCAAGTGCTGGGATTAAAGGCGTGCGCCACCACCGCCCGGCTTGGCACTCGTTTATTCTTAGCAGAAAAGTGAAAGACATTATATAAATTCAGTAAACAGATGTCTATTTTCTTACTGAATAAATCAGTCATTTATTATTTAATAAATATGTCACATATTATAGTGAATATTTATTTGAACCTTTACAGTTACATCAGCAAGTTAGTTAAGAAACTTCAATTCTAAAGCTAAGCAAGGTGGTGCACACATGTAATTACAGTACCTGGGAGGTGGAAGTAGAAAGATCAGTAGTAGACCAAGGCCAGTCTCGATACACAGAAAGTTTGAAGCTAATGTGGGCAAAATAAGATGCTGTCTTAAAAACTAAACATAAATACTAAAAACCAAAAATACTATAAAACAATTTAACTACAAACAAGGCTTATAATTCTGTTCAGCAAAAACAAAAATCATATAGTAAGAACTATAATAAATCTAAGAAGTTATCCAACTTGATTTATTTTAGTCAATATATATGTTTATATTTATTTGTTTATTTGTTTGTTTTTCAAGACAGAGTTTCTCTGTGTACCCCTAGCTGTCCAGGAACTCACTCTGTAGACCAGGCTGCTCTTGAACTCAGAGACCTGCTTGCCTCTTCCTTGTAAGTGCTGGGATTAAAGTATGCACTACCATGGCCCACTGCCAAAATATATTTAGAAGAGGGCTGTCTTGAAAGCTAAGAAAATGGGACTAAAGAGATGGCTCAGCATTTAAAAGCATGGTACATCGCTCTTCTGAGGACAAGTTTAGTTCCCAGCACCCATGGCAGTTGGCTTACAATACATGTAACTCCAGCTCCAGGGTATCTAACACCCTCTTCTGGACTCCATAGAGACCTTGCATGAATGGGCACACACACACACACACACACACACCTATACACATAAAAAAATTTAAAAACAAAGAAAAAATGTCACAGGTTCTGGTACGACTGTTTCTCTTTTCCATAGATTCTGATTAATGTCACCCATTTTCATTATTTTCACTCCTTAATGCTCATCAGTCTATTTCAGTTCTTACATTTTTCCACATTTCACCACTTAAAAGGTCATATTTGGGGCTGGAGAGATGGCTCAGCAGTTATGAGCATTGGCTGTGTAAGGCTGTAAAAATTAATGAATACATGGCCTTCTCCTCTCTGGT
>CAJQZJ010000335.1:2646478-2697068 GCA_907164525.1 Lophiomys imhausi | reverse complement strand
CCTTTATCACCACCTGTGGCTGCTGCCTTGCCTCTACTCATTGGTGCCCCCACCTTCTTTGTAGCCACTTGTGTATTTAAAGGGCCAGAGGACCGTTTTACGAGGTTCATTCCTCCACGGGGGAATCGAACCCTGGTGCGTCAGTTTAATAAACCTCATGTTTATTACAGCGAATCGGGGGGCATTGGTGGTCTGTGGCGTCAGGATTCGGTGAGCCCCTCTCGGGTTCAACAGCTGCTCTTCCAAAGGACCTGGGTTCAAATCCCAGCACCCACCTGGCAGTTCACAGCTGTCTGTAATTGCTGGCTATGGTGGTTCACGCCTTTAATCCCAGCACTCAGGAGGCAGAGGCAGGCGGATCTCTGTGAGTTCAAGGCCAGCCTGGTCTACAGAGTGAGTTCCAGGATAGCCTGGGCAACACAGAGAAACCCTGTCTTGACAAACCAAAAAACCAAAACAAACAAACAAAAACAAAATAAACAAAAAACCAGAAAGTCATACTTGGGGCTGGAGAGATAGCTAAGAGTTGAAGAGTGCTTGCTGTGTAATTCTGATTGGAGTTCAGTTCCCATCACCCCCAAAAAAAGCCAGGTATCCTGCAAATGTCTTTAATTTACTTCTGAATTATCTGACTCTCTCTTCTGGCCTCTGTCCTCACACAAGCATGGGCACTTGCATATATAGTCAGTCACACAAACACATCCACATACAAATAAATTAAGTCTTTAAAAATGGCTTTTATTTAAAACAAAAAAAAGCAAAAAACAAAAAAATTATCTTAGCTAGGCGTACGGATGCAGCTCAGTGGTAGAATGCTTGACTAATATGCACATTAGTCCCTGGATTCAAATGAAGTTGGAGATTTCATGAGTTATTTTGAAGTTCTATTAATCAGGATGTGAGAGTACTAGTGAGATAAACAAACACATCAAAGAAAGGAAACAGATGCCCAAAGATGGACTGACATAAATATGGACACACTAGTTCTTCATAGAGAGAGCATGAAAATCAGAAATATACATGAGTCTCACATGCATGCAGACACACACACACACACACACACACACACACACAGATTCTAGATGTAGACATACACTTTTCTTAAAGTTTAACTTAAGCAGGCCGGGCGGTGGTGGTGCACGCCTTTAATCCCAGCACTTGGGAGGCAGAGGCAGGCGGATCTTTGTGAGTTCGAGGCCAGCCTGGTCTACAAAGCAAGTCCAGGACAGCCAGGGCTACACAGAGAAACCCTGTCTCGAAAAACCAAAAAAAAAAAAAAAGTTTAACTTAAGCTAAGGGTAGTGGTACACCCCTTTAACCCCAGCACGGCAGAGGCAGAGGCAAGTGGACCTCTTGTGAAGTCAAGGCTAGCCTGGTCTACAGAGCAAGTTCCAGAAAACCCAAAGATGCACAGAGAAACCTTGTGGAAAAACCAAAACCAAACCAAACCAACAACAAACAAACAAACCCCCAAAAGTCTGGCTCAAAAAGGATCACAGACTTAGCTGCATGTGTGTGTATATGTGAGTCTGTGTGAGTGAATGTCTTGTGTGTTGATGTACTTAGGCTAGAACAGGGTTTTGGATACCTTTGAACTCAGGTTACAGATAGTTGTGAGCCACCTGATATGGGTGCCAGGAACTGAACTCAAATCTTCTGCAAGAAGAACCATTGAGCCATCTCTCCATTCCCCTTTTTAAAGTTTATTTTATTTTTGTAGTTTTTTGAGACAGCCCTGGCTGGTCTGGTACTCGCTATGTAGACCAGGCTGGCTGTGAGTTCAGAGCTCTGTGAACAACAACAACAACAACAAAAGTTATGAGAATGTTTTTGTTTAATCCCAGGTGTGAGGTTGCTTCGCTTAAGACCACAGGTGTGAACTATTAACTGTGCCTTGTGAGCTAGCAGGGGTGTGGCTTAGCCAGCTTTAACTCTGAGAACCTGAGGGATAAGAAAAGCCAGAGCCCTGAGAAGAGGGGCACTACAAAGAAGAGGTTGCTGTTCTCTCTGCTGTGGGTGCTCCCCCAAACTGCTGCTGATTCTTCTTGCTGCTGTTTCCTGGTTTGTTGGATTTCTGGATAATGTGAGTACTGAGATTGGTATTGTCCCCAAAGAACCTGACAACCCTAATCAGCAGGAAGTAGCTCAAAGGGAACTCTGTCCTTTTCCCCTTTAACCTCTTTCTCTCCCACATAGTGTCAGAGGTTTGGAAGGAACAAGAGCTGGAAAGAAGGTAGATGTATTAAGTACAGTAAGATAATTGGAGTTAATAATAAAACAAAAATAATAAGTCACCTTGTTACTGAGTTCCATCTGCCTCTATCTTGCATGTGCTAGGATTAAAGGCATAGGGTCTGAACTCTGTGCTCTTTGAAACAAATCGAGACGAGACACTGTTTGCCTTGGATTTCTAATACTATGCTAAAAACATGTCCAAAAGCAAGTTGGAAAGGAAAGGGTTTATTTCATCTTCCAGTTTATAAATCCATCACTGAGGGAAGCCAGGGCAGAAACCAGAGCGGAGTACTGTTTACTGGCTTGCTCCTCATGGCCTATTCAGACTACTTACTTACCCAGGACTACCAGGCCAGGGTGGCCCTGTGAACAGTGAGGTGGGCCCTCCCACACCAATCATCAATCAAGAAAATATACCACAGGCTTTCCACAGGCCAATCTGCTTGGGAGGATTTTCTCAGTTGAGGTTTCCTCTTCCAAAATGCCTAGCTTGTGTCAAGTTGACATAAAACCAGCTATCTAAAACAAACAACCCCCCCAAGTTATCTAGAAAGTAAAAACAGTATTAAGACTGACATGGGTTATAGGCATCATCACCTTATCTGCAATGCTTTACTCTGTCTTAAGAGATGTTTCATTAATACTGGTTCTTACCACTTAAAACCACTGAGCAAGCTCTCCTTGCTAGTTTGCTTTGCTCTGATTTTTGTGACACTCTCTCCCTGTAACCCAGGCTGACCTCAAGCTCCCTGCAGTCTTTCTACGACAGCCTCCGAAGGGCTGGGACTACAGGTGAAGAACACACCATACCCAGCTGGAGAACTGCTTGTAAAAGGAAGCAGTATGCAGGCGTGCTAGCCCATGCTTTAATCCCAGCACTCAGGAGGCAGAGGCAGGCGGTGAGTTCAAGGCCAGCCTGGTCTACAAAGTGAGCTCTTCGGTAGCCAGGGCTACAAGAAGAAACCTTGTCCCCCCCCCAAAAAAAAAACCCAAAACAAAACAAAAAGAAAAAAACACACATGCATCACATTCTCTGATGTGATGTCTACAGAATAACGGCATTTACTCAGGGAGTTTGCTATGTTTCTAGATGCCAAAAAGAAAATGACAAGTACCTATACTTACAACAAAGCATTCTGTTTTTGTTAAAAACTTGTATTTTTGCTGGGAATCCCAGCAGATGGATCTCTGTGAATTCGAGGCCAGCCTGGTCTACAGAGTGAGTCCCGGACAGCAATCAGGGTTAAACAGAGAAACCCTGACTTGAAAAACAAAAAACAAAAGGAAAGAGAGAGACAGACATAGAAAGGGAAGTGTATGGGTGTGGGGTTTGCCCATGTGCATTTAGTTGCCTATGGAGGCCAGAGAGGGTGTCAGGTGCTCTGAAGGATGAGTGACAGAAGCTTGTGAGCAGCCTTACTTACATGTGTGCTGGGAACTAAATTCAGGTCCTCTGAAGGAGCAGCTTGTGTCTTTACCACTCAACCATCTCCCCAGCCCTATTCAAACCATTCTTTTTGTTTGTTTTGTTTTTTGAGACAGGGTTTCTCTGTGTAGCCCTGGCTATCCTGGACTCTCTTTGTAGACCAAATTGGCCTTGAACTCAGAGATCCACCTGCCTCCCAAGTGCTGGGATTAAAGATGTGTGCCACCACACTCAGCTTTCACAGCATTTTTAATTAAACTAACAAACATTTACAAAGTGCCTCCTATGTACCTAAAACAGAGACAGTCATATGTAGTATAACAGTGAATTCAACACTTAGATTTGTTCTGTTATTCGAGCTTAGAATACAGCAAGGGCAACCCAAATGAGCACGCAAGTAAAAGAACAACAAACCTTGGGATCATGGTGTAAATTAGAGTTGCTGAAATAATGAATTCAAGTCTGAAGGATGAATTTCAGATAGATGCTAGAATTACTACAACCAAATGACAGAGGGCCTGCCGAGCACGCACACAGGGTCTGATCCCAGCACAAGTTCTAGGAGTCAGAGATCTAAAGCCCACCAAGTTACCACTTTTAATGTGTTCTGTAGGATAGGAGCCTTATCAAGGGCTAGAGACAGAGTATCCAGCTGCAGGCAACCCAGACTACAGATGAAAGGCTTTTGGTAAAGGAAGTCCAATAAAGCAGGTCATCATGATCAACAGGGTGAACAGCTAGCAGGGATCCATTATTCAATTTTTTAAAAGGTCACTGAGAGCAGTAAGAGGCCATTTAAACAGGGAATGACATTTATACTTAAAGGGATACCAACTTGTAAGAGGCATTCAGATTGTTTTTTAATGACTGTCTCCAGGTACTGTATCACCTCTTGAGTAGGTTCAACCTTAATGTGCCTGCTTTCTAAAAGGGTAATTATTGCTTTTACTGGGAACAGAGAAGATATGGTCACTAATGCATCAGCCACGCCAAACTAGCCAGAAGAATCCAAAGCCTGACCTTTTTCTTCCTTCTGCTACACTAACAAAGGATTCTCCCCACTCACATACTCACACATTAAGCCCCACTGTGTGTGACTGGCCTCATATCTGTCCTCCTGAAACAACAAAAAACAAATATAGAACATCTTCAAATACATTCACAACGCGTTGGTGGCACTTGCCTTTAATCCCAGCATTAGGAAGGCAGAAGCAGGTGGATCTCTGTGAGTTCAAGGGCAGCCTGGTCTACAGAGTGAGTTCCAGAATAACCAGGGCTGTTACACAGAGTAAGAAACCCTGTCTAGAAAACCCTTAAAAAACAAAACAAAACAAACCCCCCGCACACATTCATAAATTTTTTGCTGGGCAAACTAATCCTCCCTGTTAGCATTTTATCTGCATGGATGGGAAGGTATCCTGGGACTTGTGAGCCCAGGAATCACACAGCTCTGAAGGGAGACGGTATCCCCAGTGAAAGTGTGACAGCTTTAAGGAAGGCATCCTGGGACTCGTGAGCCCAGGAACCACACAGTTCTTTTAGGTGGGACAGTGTCTCAGTGGAAGAGCATCCTGAGACATGGGAGCCCAAGAACCACACAGCTCTGAGAGGATGCTTCCTCAGCAGAGACATTCCAGCTCACAGGGGAGAGTTTCCCCAACTCTAGCTGAGCTGTGGAGCATTGAGGACTGAGCCCTGCTCCTTCTTCGCTTCTTCTCTTTTTTGTTTCTTAGCTTCTCTGGATGAAAAAGTCTCAGCAGGCAGCAAATCTCATAGTGGAGATTTATTGGAGGGTCGGGGTGAGGAGGGACAAATCCAGGGTGTGGTTGTCCCTACTCCGGTGAAAGGACAGCTGGAAATATAACAAAGTGCAGGGCTTATATAGGGTTTCTTGGGGGTGGAGCTTTCTAGGGCAGGGGATTTCCAGAGTGAGGATTGGTGGAATTTCAAGTCCTGGGCTTAGTTAGAGAACTCATGAATTAGTGTACTTTCCTGTGCTGGGATTGGTGGGTCTTTTTGTAGGGGTTAGATAAATTAGATTTAGAAAATATATAGGAGTTTCTGATACTGTCTCTTAATTCGGGGCCTGAAGAGCATTATCAGCATGAAGTCAGCAAAAACAGGAAAGACTCAATAGACTGAAAAACAAGGTTGAAGTCAGGAAAACAGGAAAGATTTAATGGATTTGAAGAAACAAAGTATCTGGCCTGACATTGTTTTCAGCTGCTAAGTGGGCGGAGCCCAAATTAAGCTGAAACAGAGTTCCTCATATTTAAGGACAGTGCGTAGAGCCCAGAAGAGAAGAGGCCCCTGATGCTAGAGAGCTCCAAGAGTCCTGCTGAAAAAAGGGCTGGCCATTGATGGCCAGCTCTCTCCCTGAAGCAGAAAGAAGCCGGTGAGCAAAGAAAGCCTGAGCAAGACACCAAAAGGCCAAGGACTGGACCCTGTGGCTCAGCTTTTGCCTAGAGGGGTTTGATCTGTCCAAACAGTGGCCTAAAGGAAACGGTGCCTGGCTTTAAGGACTGAGGCAGAGCAGCTGAGTTCTTGATTGAAAAGAAGTAAGTTGGCCTGCAGACGGCTGGGGTCTCCCACAGAGAAGAAAGCATGAAGCCTTATTTAAGGTGAGACTGCAATAACCAACGACCCTGACGAACCTGCATCTGAGAGATCCAGAAGGACTGCTAAGTGTGTTAAAGAATCTACAACAAAGACTACGTGTTCCTGACGACTGAGGACCTGCCCCAGAGACTGTATCATTCTAAAAGGTTATGAAAGTGGTTGTTATGATTATCAATAGGTTTAGTGGATAGGTTAAAGGGGTTGTAGGAATTTATAGGATTAATAGTTAAGAAATTGTTGGTGTTTGTTATAAGTGAATTTAGTAATAAATAAATGTTAAATAATAATTTAAAAGTTCGGTTACAGGTGGCGCCCAACGTGGGGCATGAACCCACGACCCTGAGATTAAGAGTCTCATGCTCTACCGACTAGAGGGGGGATATGTAGGGGTTAGATAAATTAGATTTAGAAAATATATAGGAGTTGCTGATAATGCTCTTCAGGCCCTGAATTAAGAGACAGTATCAGAAACTCCTATATATTTTCTAAATCTAATTTATCTAACCCCTACATCTTTTGTTGAGACTTTTCACCTTAAATTAGCATAATCTGGGATAAATCCTATTGAAGGGCTGGAGATGACCTTTGTGACAATTACAGAGGCTGGAAATGTTATGACAGAGAGGCCTGGGGGAAGGGCTGGGCTGCTAGAGTTCCTCAGGCAGGGGTCTGGCAACTCTGTCATCTTGATCATTTACAGAGTTTACAAAGTTTTTAAGATTTAAAAGGGAGTCCATGAAAGGGACTGGAGAGAAAGTGCTCCTTTTGCGGGGACAGCTCCAAAATTGGTAGTGTGCCATTCTGACAGCGGTGCCAGAAGCTGCCATTTTGACTGCTCCAGCCTCAAGAGAAAGGGGGCACTGACAGCTCTGGCTGCTTAAGTATAAAGCTTTTGCAGCATGCTGCTCAGGGGCTGCACTGACACTTGAGGGGGGCAGTGGACCACTTTGACTGATGCTGCTGCTGCTGTAGCCGATTTGATGGAAGCTGCAGTGGCAGCCCCCCCCCCCCAGACAGGGTTTCTCTGTGTGTATTCGTGGCTGTCCTGGAACTCTCTATGTATGTAGACCAGGCTGACCTCAAACTCACTGAGATCTGCCTGCCTCTGCCTCTCCAGTGCTGGGATGAAAGGAGTGTGCCGCCATGCCTGGTAGCAAAATTTCTTTATGGGATATTTCTATCTATAAAAATTGATTTGTTGAGAAAGATTTCACACATACTCTATGATCTGTCTATATAAAGGACGGGTAGAGGATTTTTTCTAGCATACAGGAGACCCTGGGTTCAATCCCACAAACTGAATAAAAAGTGGGTATGGTGGTATACACCTGGAATCCCAGCACTTGGTACGTGGGGGTAGGAAGATCAGAAGTTCAGTTATCCTTCTGAAGATCAGAAGAAACAGTGACCTGGGAGTCCAGCCTAGGTCTCATTGACATCCTGTCTCCAAAATGCCTCTCCCCCCAAGCAACAAAAAATAAATGGCATCCCTATCATAGAGATAACTTTCAAATGCAGAGATTTCAAGTATATTATTCCTTAGCTCAAAATTAGTGCAAATGGCCGGGCGGTGGTGGCGCACGCCTTTAATCCCAGCACTTGGGAGGCAGAGGCAGGCGGATCTTTGTGAGTTCGAGGCCAGCCTGGTCTACAAAGTGAGTCCAGGACAGCCAAGGATACACAGAGAAACCCTGTCTCGAAAAACCAAAAAAAAAAAAAAATTAGTGCAAATGGCTTTTGAAATTTATTGCATGTGTGTACATGATGTATGTATATGGAGTAACATCCTATACCATGTATATATGGAGATCATAGGACAACTTCATGAATGTGGTTCTCTCCATTTACCTTTACACTGTTTCTAAGTATTTAACTGAGGTTGCCAGGATTGGGTAGCAGGTACCTTTACCTGCTGAGCCACTGTACTACAGAGCTACATCCCCAGCACTTGAGGCTTTTCTTATTTTTTGTTGTGAGCCTAGCCTTTAATGGCTGAGCCATCTCTTCAGCCTGAGGCCTTTCTTTACTCTTTTTTTTTTTTTTTTGAGACAGTAATCTCTATGTCTCCTTGGTTATCTTAGACCAGGCATCCCTCAACTCACAGATCTGCCTCTGCCTCCAAAGTGCTAGGATTAACAGTGTGGGTTATCACACATCACTGTTTTATCCTTTTTTAGACAAAGATTTACTATGTAGTGCAAGCTGGCCTCAAACTCATTGCAATCCTCCTGCATCAGCCTCCTGAGTACTGTGAATTCAGGTGTGCACCACCATACCCAGTTCTTCCAATTTATTTGACTGGTTAAATAATCTTTTTTGTTTGTTTTGTTGTTGTTTTTTTTTTTTGTGACAGGTTTCTCTGTGTAACAGCTCTGGCTGTCCTGGACTCAACTTGTAGACCAGTCTGGCAACAAGAGATCCACCTACCTCTGCCTCCAGAGTGCTAGGATTAAAGGAATGTGCCACCACTTGGATAAGTACCAAATTACATAAAGTGCCAACAACAGTGAAGGGCACTCTTGGAAAGACTAATTGCAAATGATTTTTTTTCCAAATTCCACTGTAACATAAAAATGTCTTGAAACTTGTGGCATAAAGTTGGAGATGTAATCTGATTTTCACACTCCAATGCAATTTTCTTTGTTAATTTTACTTTAGAGTTATTATTAGTTAATCCATTATTTTAAAGCGTTATGAGCCAGGAGTGGTTAAGGTCAGCTTCGTCTACATTAAGGAATTTCAGTTCAGCCAGATCCTGTCTCAAGAAAAAACAAAACAAGAAAGAAAAAGAAGGTGGTAGCCAGAAAGCAAACAGGCACGGCGTGTATTTTTAACACCATCTTCCCTGTACTGTTCACTCTGCATAAATGCAGATCACCCAGGTGCAACTGTTCTGGGAAACTGGATAAACTTTATAAATTTTGTCACATCTGATTGTGTCAAATTATACACAACTTTGAACTAATACAATAAAAGTCTTAGCCGGGCGCTTAGTGGTGGCACATGCCTTTAAGCCCAGCACTCGGGAGCCAGAGGCAGGTGGATCTCTGTGAGTTCAAGGCCAACCTGGTCTACAAAGTGAGTTCAGGGCAGCCAAGGATACACAGAAAAACCGTGTCTTGAAAAAAAAAATTCCCACTTCTCAATTTCAAATCCAAAACAATAATTTAATGTATTATACTAAGAAAATAAGCAGAAATAAGTTTATTTCACATTGAGATAATAAAAGCATTTGCGTGACAAACATGACATGAGTTTTGTCACATAAAGGGGAAAGGTTATATCACAGAACTGTCACATAGATCAGTAAGAATGTACTGGCTTCTGAAACTGCACTAGGTAGGCTAAGGACACTAGGACTTCAAATTTTAGTTAAAAGTGGCTGGATCCAACATTCTGGCTGGACATCTATAAGCTCAGCACTGGGAAACAAGACAAATTTCAAGACTAGCCTGGGCTACACTGTGAGATGCTGTCTGAAAACAAAACTAATAAAAAGGTCTTAAAAATCATGAAACAACCACGTGACTAAATTTTGTTGGAGCAAGCTACTGGCCAGTCACTGCAATGAAGAAGAGCTGTTACAAAGACCATGAGCACAGGCCTCAAGTCTTTCTCTGGACTTCTCACAAAACTGTCAGCAACACACAAATAAGTCTCAGAGAGCAGGCTACACACTAATTTGACCTTATGTATCATTTTTTTCTTTGTTTTTCAAGACAGGGTTTCTCTGTATAGTCCTGACTGTCCTGGAACTGACTCTGTAGACCAGGATGGCCTCGAATTCACAGAGATCAGCTTGCCTCTGCTTCCCGAGTGCTGGGATTAAAGGAGTGTACCACCACCCCTGGCAATTACAGACAGCTGGGAACTGCCATGTGGGTGCTGGGATTTGAAACCAGGTCCTTTGGAAGAGCAATTAGTGCTCTTAACTGCTGAGCCATCTCTCCAGTGCTCAAAACACTTTTTTTTGTTTGTTTTGTTTTAAAGATTTATTATGTATACAGTGTTCTGTCCGCATGTGTGCCTGAGGGCCAGAAGAGGCACCAGATCTCATTATAGATGGTTATGAACCACCATGTGGTTGCTGGGAATTGAACTCGGGACCTTTGGAAGAGCAGCCAGTGCTCTTAGCCTCTGAGCATCTCTCCAGCCCCAGAACATGTTTCAAAGTCAGTTATCTTGAAGTTTAAGACAGACCTTGCTGTCACTGCAGCGATGTAAACTGCGTCTGCTTTGACTCTGCTTTGCTTTCATCTTGAGTCAATCTCCACTGTCGTATCTGTGGTACCTGTTGGTTATTTGAAGAGCAGCTCTTTAAAACTACAACTACCTTTAATACTACTACCTTCTATTTAACATCTGATTCATCTCATATAAGTATTTATTAATCACTGACTACAGGTAAACATATGCAATTTCACCTCCCTAACTAGAATTTATTTCTTTTTTTTCCCTATAACGGCCCCATTATCTGCTTTTTTTTTTTTTTTTACTTTATAGCTTATATGAAAGTGATAAAAGTAAAGATTTTTAGTAATCTTAAAGCCTGCTCAGTCAGGTGTAGTGACACATGCCTTTTAATTACAGCACCTGGGAGTCAGAGGCAGGTGGATCTCTGTGAGTTTCAGCTCACCTTGGTCTACATAGTGAGTTCTAGGACAGCCAGGGCTACATGTGAGACAATGTTTCAAAACACACACACACATACATGACAAAGCCTGTCTTTTCCCAGATTTTATTCTCTGTATTCACATCATAGGATACAATAAAACACACACTTTTGATAAAGGCATTTTACATTTTAGAATAACAGTATCTAAAAATCTCTTAGGTCAAAGCTAGGTATGGTGGTACATGACTATAATCTCTGGAGGACGCAGAAGGATCATGAATCTGAGGGCTAGTGTGGGCTACATAGTGAGATCTTGTCTCAAAACCAAAGCTAGTGTAGTACAAACCTGTAATCCTAGCACTTGGGAAATGAAAGCAAGAGACGAGTTACAAGTCAGTCATCCTTATCTACAGTTGAGGTTTGAGGGTAGCCAGCCTATATTACATAAAACCCCATCTCAAAAAAAAATTAGTAGAATATGTATTTTTATACAACCATACGCACATATTGGTCCTTACATGCCATTACACTTAAATGTCTTAAGCACACTAATTAAATCCTTCCACAACCCACCGCCATCCTCATGCCACAGATAAAGAAACCAAGATGCTGAACAGCAGTGGAAAAGGGGATCTGACAGCCTGTCTCAACAGCTTCATTTATATGACTATGCCTTTAAAACACTGTACTGATGGTCAGAGCCTGCAAGAAAAGAAGTGTGTTTGCCCTGAGACCACATACTCTTCTTGTCTAAGATTACAAATGAACCTCATCCAATTTCTTCAACTGATCTTTAAGAATCATTGCTGACTATGTAACAATATACAGATTATCTTGGGAAAAATTCTTTCAGGAAATTAACACTGCCATTAAGTATTCTCATACTTAATGACTCACCAAGAAAAACTCTACAGCCCCATCAACATAAGAGGTAAATTTAATTTCTGTAACAAATTAAAATTGTAGCGAATTGGATTCATAACCACTTCAAGTGGTAATGTTGTAAGACAAATCTGTGATTTAGTTTCTTTAAAAAAACATAGAAATAATATAGGAATGGTTGCCCATACCTTTAATACCAGCACTCGAGAGGCAGAGATAGATGGATCTCTGTGAGTTCCAGGCCAGCCTGGTCTGGTCTACAAAGAGTGTCCAGGACATCTAGGGCTATTACACAGAGAAATCCTGTCTGGAAAAACCAAAAGGGGGTGGGGGTGGGAACCACAGAAAAATTTTAAGAATTTTTCATTTTAATCCCAGGTGTAAGGATATGAGGCTGCTTCAAACTGTCCCCAGCAGCTATGATTTGCCTCATGCTCTAGCAGAGGTGTGGTTTTACCAGCTGCAGACAGTTTCTGCGATTTTGTGATGTTTGGAATTCTGGAAACTTTTCAGAGGGTATATAAATGCTAGGGCCCTGAGAGGAGGGGTTGGTGGTTGTTGGTCATTCAGGGGGATCAATTATAGTTAGTAGTCGTGCTCAAAGAAGAAACAAGAAAGAAATTAGATTCAGAGATCTCTATCTCCTCCACCTCCATCCTTCTTTCTCTTCTATCTAGTGACAGGAGTTGAAATGCGGGTAGGGGGAGAGAGGTAACGGATGAGAAAAAGAAGTACCCACAAAGTAGCAAAGATCAGCTAATGTTGTGCAGTTGTTTTGTTATTGTTTATTTTGCTTCTGGGAAATTCTGGAGACAGAAGTCATGGAGGTTCTCATACATGCTAATAAGCAAGCACATTCCCATTGAGACCCATCCCCAAACCCACAGCTACTTTAAATAAGGAGTTTCAAAGTTCCATAATTATAACAACCTTCAACTATTATAAACCTTAGGGTTTAATGCACATCTCTCAGCTTTTAGAGTTTATAAAAACAATTTTTGAGTGCCTACTGAATACTAGGTACTACACAGTAAACATATGACTGAACTATTCTATGAGAAGAACTATTTTTCTTACTTTACACATGAGACAAAGTTTACACTTTGAGTTGTCTGACAGGACATGGCTAAGATATAGCTGAGAAAAAAACCTGAAACTCAAATATGCTGGATCCCAATATGCCTACTTACATCTTGTGTATCATACTATTTATCATACCTTGAGCCCTTTCAATGTGAATGAAAACCACTGTATCTCAATATTGTTGGTTTCACTGTGGTTTAATTAACTTTAGTTTTTGATACAGTCTTTACCTATCCTTGACTGCACAAGAACTCGATATACAGAACAGGACAGCCTCAAACTCACAGAGATTCCCCTACTTCTGCCTTACTACTAGGATTAAAAGTGTGTCCACCACATCTGGTAGTTTTACTACACTCTAAGGCAAGGACAGCAAAGGCTGTCCTGTGTATGTATGTGTACCTTGGATTTTTTTTTTTTTTATGCTGAGGATAGAATCCAGGGCCTTGCCAGGTGTGGTGGCACAGGCCTTTGATCACAGCACTCAGAAGTCAGAGGCAGGCGGATCTCTGTGAGTTCCAGTCCACCCTGATCTAAAATTGGCCAGGCATGGTGACCTTTGGGATCCTAGCACTTGAGAGGCAGAGGCAGGCAGATCTCTGTGAGTTTGAGACCAGTCTGGTCTACAAAAGCGTTTCAGGACAGCCAGAGCTCTGTTACACAGAGAAACCCTGACTCAAAACAAAACAAACAAAAACAACAGAAACCCAATACAAAACATAACAACCCCCCCCAAAAAAATCAGAGAATTTCTTCTTCTAGGTCACCCTCCTTTATGAGAACAAAGTTGCTACAAGTGGTGGAAGATGCTTAGCTGTGTTTTGCTTTGATTAGTACATGAGTTCAATTCCAAGAACCCACAAGGCAGAAGGAGGATGTGACTCTGAGAAGTTGTCAAGTTATCCTCCAGTACCCACACACCCATACATACATGCATGCAAATAAATGTAAACAATTTTTTTTTAAAGTGATGGAGTCTCACTATGTTGCTTAGGCTGGTTCCAAACTCCTGCTTTCAAGGGATTCTCCTACTATTTCCCAAGAAGCTGGAATTACAGTGTCACTACTATGCTCTGCTCAAGAAATATCTTTAATATGGTCATTAAAATGATCTCTCTTGCGAGGCATGGTGGCACACTCCTTTAATCCCAGCACTCAGGAGGCAGAGGCAGGTGGATCTCTGTGAGTTTGAGGCCACCTTGGTCTACAAAGCAAGTCCAGGACAACCAGGATTCAGAGAAACCCTGCCTCAAAAAACCAAAAAATGTATGTATGTATATATATATATATATATATATATAGTGTATGTAAACACTATACACACATACACACATATATATAAATGAAGGGGCTAGAGAGATGGCTTGGCAGTTAAGAGCACTGTGTGCTCTTCTAGAGGTCCGGAGTTCAATTCCCAGCAACCTCGCAACCATCTATATTGGAATCTGATGCCCTCTTCTGACATGCAGGAGTACATGCAGATAGAGCTCTCATATATGTAAAATAAATAAATAAATATTTTTTAAAAGTTGGCTTTACTTAACTTTAATATATATATATATATATATATATATAAATGAAATGCTTCTGAGTGCATTAACTATGCTTACGGCATTAAGTCAATATGCTGATGCTTTAGTAGTAATCTTTTTTTTTTTTTTTTTTTCGAGACAGGGTTTCTCTGTTTAACAGCTCTGGCTGTCCTGGACTCGCTTTGTAGACCAGGCTGGCCTCGAACTCGCAAAGATCCACCTGCCTCTGCCTCCCAAGTGCTGGGATTAAAGGCGTGCGCCACCACCGCCCGGCTTAGTAATAATCTTAAATGTGGTTATGATGTTTAATATTCATTATTTTTCCAATAAATACTTAAACATTGCTTACAAGCAATGACAAAATTATCTAAGGCTTATTTTAATACTTTGTTGTTTTTGTTTAGCACTGAGGATCAAATTCAGGGCCTCCTATATGCTAGGCAAGCGTGTTTCATTGAGACACATTCCCAGTCTGATGCTTAATTTCCCTTTTTCTTTTTTGAGACAGGGTCTCATTAAGTACTCTTGAATTCACAATCCACCTGCCTTAGATTTCCAAGTGCTAAAATTACAAATGTTTGCCCTAATCTTAATTTTCTGAAAGCTGTTTAATCACTTATAACTATATTAATTTACATATAATAAAAATAAATTTCTGGCTGGGTGTGGTAGCCCATGTCTTTAATCCCAGCACTCTGGAGGCAGGCACAGGTAGAACTCTATGAGTTCTATGCTAGCCTGGTTTACATGAGTTTCAAGATAGGGCTATAGAGTGAAACCCTGTCTTAAAAAAGTAGATAAGTGGCAGGTGTGGTGGCGCACACCTTTAATCTCAGGACTCAGGAGGCAGAGGCACGTGGATCTCTGTAGGCAAGCCTCGGTCTACAAAATGAGTCCAGAACAGCCAGGACTACACAGAGAAACCCTGTCTTCAAAAACCAAAAACCAAAACTTAAGAGTCATTTGTAACCAGGAGATGCACTAAGGCAGCAAGTGTTTGAACAGTCATTTGAGTATTCCTTTGTCCCTTTTTAAAACTGTATTCTGTGTATTTGTGTTGTGCCTACATGTATGGATATGAGCCATGAGTGTGTCTGGTGCCTAGAGGTCAGAAGAGGTGCTAGATCCCCCAGAACTGGAGTTACAGATAAGGTGACTCACCATGTGATACTAAGAGCTGAATTTGAGTCCTCTGAAAGAACAGAAAGTGCTCTGTTAGGTCTACCTGAGTCCCAGGTTCTCCCAGCATGCCAGCTTCTATCTGTTATGGGCATGCCCGCCCCCACAAGCCTCTACCTATATAATCCAGACATCTTGGGGGCTCTCTTCCTCTTCCCTCTCTGCCTCCTTCCCCCCACTGTTTGTGTCCCTCCCTCTCCCCGTCTCTCTCTCTGCATGTGCATGCTGTTTCTCAGTCTCTCTCCTATCCAATAAACCTGCCTTTACATGACTTAATTTGTCTTGGATTGGATCATCTCCCACAGTGCAGTGTAATTTTTTTAAAACACTGTTAACCACTGAACAATTGTTCCAGCCCCTTTTAAAAAGCAAACAAAAACATTGGCCTCAAACTAAATAATCCTGCCTTCACCTCCCAGACACTCAGATTACAAAACTGTACCAACAGAAGAAAGACTACTATTGTACTGAAAATAAATTGCATCTATTCTTGTTTTTTTTTACTTTTGTTTTATGTGCAGTAGTGTCTTGCCTGCATGTATGTCTGTGTGAGGGTGTCAGATCTTGAAGTTACAGATAATTGTGAACTGCCACGTGGGTGCTGGGATTTGAACCCAGGTCCTCTGGAAGACAGTGCCTTTAACCCCTGAGCTATCTCTCCAGCCTCTACTGTACCTATTTTTTTTGAGACTGTTAAGTGAAATTAGAGTAATGGAATTCTCATTTTCCTTTAATTTTTTCATTAATTTAATACATTATTATGCAACAAAATGAGTAGTAATTTTAAACTGGCTAGCTTCCTCTTCTACTCTTGGCTAAACATTTTTCATACAAATATGCAACTTAACTCTATCCTTAATATATTCTCTCTTATCATTGTTTCAGGATGTGGATAGATTTCTATTGTTATAGAAAACTTAAGAAGCAATAATTGGGGACTGGAGAGATGGCTCCGGAGTCAAGAACACTGTTTCCAAAGGACCTGGGTTCAAATCTCAGCACCAGCAAGACGTGGTGGCGCATGCCTTTAATCCCAGCACTTGGGAGGCAGAGACAGGCAGATCTCTGTGAGTTCGAGGCCAGCCTGGTCTACAAAGCAAGTCCAGGACAGCCAGGGCTGTTACACAGAAAAACCCTGTCTCAAAAAAACAAAAACAAACAAACAATAAATCCCAGCACCCACATGGCAGTTCACAGCTGTCTGTAACTACTGGGCGTGGTGGTACTCACCTTTAATCCTAGCACTCAGTAAGCAGGGCCAGGAGGATCTCTGTGAGTTCAAGGCCAAACTGGTCTACAGAATGAGGTCCAGGATAGCCAGGACTACACAAAGATACCCTGTCTCAAAAAAAAGGGGGGGAGGATGTGATCATTGTAAAGTGTATCACATGACAGTTTTTATTTTAAAGCTATCTCACTCTTCATGGCCTATCAAAAATTACTCAGAAATATAGTTTATTACCCAAACCAATGCAATCCCAGTATTGCAATATGCTAATGAAAGGAACTGGGCTGAAATCACTAACAAGTAAATGACTATTCAAAATATCTCTGCAATAGAGAAATAAGAATAGTTTCACAAGATCAAGGATAAGGGAAAAATACTGATTTACAGAAGTGTTGAAATGGTAAAGCAATGGAGAGCAAATCCAGAGATATAGAAATCAGAATATATATGCCTCAGTTTCTTTATTGGTAAAATAAGAATGACTGTACAACCAGAACAAATCTAATGAGATATGTGGGTCTACCTACCAAGAGTTCTTTACCCTTATCCCTGTTCATTTTGTATAATACCTTCAAGGCAGCATATGAAAAGGCAGAGCTTATTAAATAAAATCAGATAGACACAAAATATCTATAACCTCTCCTCAGATCCACACACAGGGTTGAAGGGGTTGCTTATTGTGTATTCACATTAAACTAACAACCTTTAAAAGAGCTTCAATTTGTTTTACTCTGGCTTGGATGCTCATTTCAACTGTGAATAGAACTAGAAACTTTTCCTTTCTTTTCTGTGTGACTCCATACTGAATATGTAAGTCTCAACATGACTTTTGAGTTTATGTGTAGTATTAATGACAGTAAAAGGGGGTGGGGCTTTAGCTCTCTTGGTAGTGTTTATGTAATATGTATGAAGCCCTGGGTTCAATCCCCAGCACAATAACACAGTGAGATCTAGGCCAGCCAGAGCTACATGAAGCTGTCTAAAAATTTTAAAAGCAATATAACAAGCAATGCAATGGAATAAAAATAAATGGCTTTCCTTTAGCTGCCAATCCAGATCATCAGAATCATTAGATGAAAAGTGCTTGACTAAGCCCCCCCAACTAAAAATCTAGTTTTAGGATGAAAAGCTATTTTAAGAGAAGCAAAGGGAAAAATCGACAGTAACCTTCAACACAATTACATGACAATAAGTGGGAATAGCAGTGAAACACAAACCCACCAGCCTTGGGTTCGATCCTCAGCACCAAAAGGATAACTATATCAACTATATTTCAAAATCTTAAAAGCACTGAGTAAATGAACAAAATGACTGAGTAAGAGCTGGCAAGTAGCAGATAAAGGTACTTGCCACAACCCTATCTGAGTTCATTCACTGGAACCCTCCAAAAAGTTGGAAAGAAAGAGGTAACTCTCAAAAGTTGTCTTTTGACCTACATATGCACACTGTAGTATACAAGTGCCAGAATACACACACACACACAATTTATGTACACACAGAGAGAGTCTGGGCAAAATAGATGTTTCTTACAGCAATGAAAGTTAGGAGGGAAGAAGACTGGACCACAACAAACAAGCAAAGCAAAATAAAAACCCAAATTCGTATTTTAGCATTGCTTTGGGACACATTATTTAAAATCAACCCCACTCTAGTAAGTTTACTTAGAAGTTAAACTACTCAGGCCGGGCGTGGCTGCACACGCCTTTAATCCCAGCACTTGGGAGGCAGAGGCAGGCGGATCTTTGTGAGTTCGAGGCCAGCCTGGTCTACAAAGCGAGTCCAGGACAGCCAGAGATATTCAGAGAAACCCTGTCTCAAAAAAAACCAAAAAAAAAAAAAAAAAAGTGTGCATACTCATCTTGGAGTGGACTACAGTTCAGTTCCTAGCACCCACATTGGGCAGCTTATAATCACCTGTACCAGCTGCTTCAGGGGAATCTGACACCGTCTTCTGACCTCTGAGGGCATATGTGCATGCACACAAACACACAGAAAAATAAAAATAAGAATTAAGTCTTACTGCCAGGCATGATGGCAATCACCTTTAATCCCAGTACTAGGGAGGCAGAGGAAGGTGGATCTCTGTGAGTTCAAGGCCAGCCTGGTCTACAGAGTTCCAGTATAGCCAGGGTTACATAGAGAAACCCTGTCTTGAAAAACAAAAAAATCTGAATGTTATAAAAACAATCACGTATGGTATATATGAAAAATTAAGTTCCATGGTGCCCTGTTTCTAGGACTGGCACTTTATTATTTCATGACTAAATTATCCATGTGTAACATCACTTTTTAATCAGCACCACATCATCAGAGAATAATCTTAACTACTAGAGGTATGAACTCTCCTTTGGTCACTCCTGTTAAAGTATAACAAAATTCTCCCACTTCTGTGACTGGTAATCCTAGAAGTGGGATTTTCTAATAAATGGAAGGGATATACTATGAGTATTAATGACTAAGTAGAGTTGATGTTTGGCTCTCCCCAAATAAAAACATATTTGATTAATCTGAATAATCTAGCATATCCTAATATACTTCAGTATGAAAAGAAAAATCTATGCACGAAATACAAAGTTGAAGAAAAAAGAATGCCTCATGAAGAGGAACCGATTGTTGAAGAACTTAGGACTGAAAATTCAGAATTCTAATCAAGGGTAAGCCCCTGACCCAAGACAACATTTCTCAATCATAAATTGGTGTGAATATTCAAATATGTTATAAAATGTTTTTAAAATGTTAACATTTTTATTTAACTAGGGAGAAAATATTCATTGTCCTAACCTGCTGCACACACAGACAAATCTCACTGGCCCTGAAATCAGTACTGGTAAGTGTGGCAACTTAGACTGAAAGTAAGCTTAGTAACTACAAGGCAGTATTGCAAGGACTGAGTTTGGTGTAATCACTAATTTTGAATACAGGGCCTTAAAATATTTCTAGTATATTCAATTCAGGAAACTACATTCCCAACTTTTCAAATAAAGTTACACAACAAACTCTTTTTCTTTGAGTCAGTTAACTCCTTCTTTCCCTAGCAAACTAAAGAGAAAAATATTAATATACCAAAATGAAATGAATAATAATTAATAGGTTTCCAAATGGCTTCACAAGTTGCTTCCTTAGAGCAAATAGCTTTTCTAAATCCATTAAAGATGGTTTCAAAACAAAGAATCCAAGTACACACATTTAAAGATACTAAAGCTCTGAATAGTTGTATGATTTGTTTTCTCAACAGATGTGCACACTTCAAGTCTGGAATTCACCAGATTCATATTAATCTGTACTTTACATTTTTACATAACACTGTACTCTAGTTTTATAAATACACTATCACATGAAAGCAAAATTCGGCTGTTGCTTTATGGCATTAAATATTAACAGGTTATTCCCACTAATAAAATTTAAAAAAATAGTAGATTCACTTCAATACAGCCAAATGTCTGCTCAACTAAGCACACCATATGATTACCTCACCATTACTTCCTGGCAGAGCCCATAGGGGCAAAGCCAGTTGGGAGCTTGGCCAGGATTGGTCATGTCCTGGGCAGGAAGCTGGAGCAAAGGGGTTTTGACAAGGCTTATGTGATCAGTTTCTGGTGCTAAAGAAAGATAAAGACCTCTTCTGAGGGGGCTGAAAGACACATGTGGTGCCAATGCCAAGCAGTCCTGGCACCGCTTTGGGTGCCTTCATGAGTGGTGTGACGCTTTCTTGAAATGTTCTCTGGGGACCCCTCTGACCCTTAGCCAAAGCAAAGAGTCTCCAGAGTCTGCAGCCGGGTGGGGCTCTTCCCTGTCCTCCATGAAGGAAAAGATTGCTGTTGTCAACTCATCTCCTATGTGCTCCAAGGTCTTTTGGGAGTTCTCTCCACTCAGCATTTCAACCTTTTTGGAATGCTTGCCCTTGCATGCCTTGCCCTTCCTCCTCCTGCAGTCCAAGCTTTCCTGAATGGATTCCTGGCCCCTTTCTCCTTCCCTTCACGATCTGTTGGATGCCCTTTGGCTCCTTTCCTTTTTTTGGTAAAACAGTCACTGTCCTTATAAAGACTTTTAGATTAATAAAGTCAATGGCCATATATATATATATATATATATATATATATATATATATATGTGAGTGTGTGAAGCACACACCTCTTGTGCCCTAAGAGGTCAGAAGAGGGTGTCAGAGGCCTTGTAACTATAGTTACAGATGGTTATGAGTTGCTATGTAGATAGTGAAACTAAACCTGGGTCCTCAACAAGAGTTGGGAATGGTCTTAACTAGCAATCTCTCTTGCCCCATCAATAGTTTGAAATGGCCTATTAAATTTCTTGGAAAAGGTATGTCTTTACACAAATCACTTAGCTTTCCTCCACTTAAGTATCATAGCTGGAAAATAAATTTGTCTAACTTGACTTTCTCTGTGCTTTCTTCCAGCTTTATGATTTCACAGTCTTTTTTGTTTTTCATTTCATTTGTTATGTGTGTGTATGATGAGTATGAGCTGAGCATGTTTCATGGCACGTGTGTAGAGGTAAGAGGACAACTTCATGGAGCTCTCTCCTGGCTTTACAGGGATCACATGATCAAATTCAGGTCACCAAGCTCGAGTATTTAGGTCTGTGCATCAACACCTCACTGGTCCAATTTCATAATGTTTGAAACTTAAGAAACAGAAGCATTAATCAGATGGACTCCATTAAAAAATAGTGTGAGCCACCTTTAATCCCAGCGCTTGGGAGGCAGAGGCAGGCAGATCTCTGTAAGTTCAAGGCTAGCCTGATCTACAGAATGAGTTCCAGGATAGCCAGGACAACACAGAGAAACCCTGTCTCGAAAAACCAAAAAAAAAAAAAAAAATTGTGATCTTACATACTGATTGATTTGGTGAACATCTAACTCTAGAGAATCTAGGGGCTTTCACAAGATAGTTCCTTCAGTCTGTTATTTTTTTTTTTTTTTTTGGTTTTTCGAGACAGGGTTTCTCTGTTTAACAGCTCTGGCTGTCCTGGACTCGCTTTGTAGACCAGGCTGGCCTCGAACTTGCAAAGATCCGCCTGCCTCTGCCTCCCAAGTGCTGGGATTAAAGGCGTGCGCCACCACCGCCCGGCTTCCTTCAGTCTGTTATTAACTAAGTAAAAACAAACAAAGGGATAAGGCATCACTGACTTGGTAGAGTGTGTGCCCAGATGCACAAAGCCCTGGTTCCATTCCCAGATCTACATAAAACTGGGCATGGTGGAAAAGACCTATAGACCCAGCACTTGGGAGATAAGGCAGGAGGATCACAAATTTAAGGTCTTCCTCCTCTGTCAAGTTAGACTCCAACATGAAACTCTGTCTCAAAAAAAGGAGGCATGGGGGGTTGGGGTAGTTAGCCAGGCAGTCGTGGCACACACCTTTAATTCCAGAACTCAGGAGAGGCAGGCTGATCTCTGAATTCAAGACCTACAGAATTTATCTACAATGTTTCATACTGTAGATAGAAATCTAACATCTCTCTGGTGTACAGAGAGTTGCAGGAAGGCCAGGGCCAAAAAGAGAAACCCTGTCTCAAAAACACCAAAAAAATAATAAAAAAATAAAAATATAAGGGGTGAGGACAAAATAATCACTAAATATAGGGCTAGTGAACTATTATGTATCATAAATGATAAAAATATTTAGATACTGAGCCTGGCGGTGGGGGCGCACGCCTTTAATCCCAGCGCTTGGGAGGCGGAGGCAGGTGGATCTCTGTGAGTTCAAGGCTAGCCTGGTCTACAGAATGAGTCCAGGGCAGCCAGGGATACATAGAGAAACCCTGTCTTGAAAAACCAAAAAAATAAAAAATAAAAGTACAGTGTTGAGGGGCTTTAGTCAGATGGCTAAGCAGTTAAGAGCACTGGTTGTTCTTCCAAAGGACCTGGGTTCAAATCCCAGCACCCACATGGCAGTTCACAGCTGTCTGTAACTACTGGGCATGATGGCACATGCCTTTAATCCTAGCACTTGGGAGACAGAGACAGGTGGATCTCTATGAGTTAGAGGCCAGTTTGACAGAGTAAGTCCAGGTCTACACAGAGAAAACCTATCTAGGGAGAGAGGGAGAGAGAGAAAGAGAAGAAAGACAAAAAGTTGCAAAATGTGATAAACAGTTTGTATCAAAATACAAATTACAGACTAAAATGTAAGGAAAGGATCTGGAGATATAGTTTATTGATAAAGTGTATGAGGATCTGAGCATTTTTTTTTTAAAGCCAATCAGGCTCTGGTGGTGTGTGCCTTTAATCCCAGCACTAGGAAAACAGAGGCAGGTGGACCTCTGTAAATTCCAGGCAGTTGGGGCTACAAAATAAGACCTTGTCTCAAGCAAAACAAAATAAACCAGCCAAGCACAGAAGGTTACATCTGTAATCCCAACACAGTGAAGGAAGAAGATCCCTGGAGCTCTCTGGGTGGCCAGCCTAGTCCAATAAATGAACCCTTGGTTCAGTGAGAGATCCTGTCTGAAAAAAATAAAGTGTAAGGTTAGAGAGATGGCTTAGCAGTTAAGAGCACTGGCTTGCTGGGCGGTGGTGGCACACGCCTTTAATCCAAGCACTTGGGAGGCAGAGGCAGGTAGATCTCTGTGAGTTCGAGACCAGCCTGGTCTACAAATCAAGTCCAGGACTGCCAGGTCTTGTTACACAGAGGAAACCCTGTCTCAAAAAAAAAAAAAAAAAAAAAAACAAAAAACAAAAAACAAAAAAGAGCACTGGATGATGTTCCAGAGGACCTGGTTTGATTCCTAGCAGCCATATGGCAGTTCACAACTGGCTATAATTTCAAGGGGTCTCACAGCCTCTTCTGACCTCCAAAGGGCATCAGGCACACACATGATCCATAGGCATACTTGAAGGCAAAACACTTATACACATAAAACTAATGAAGTGATTAAAATAGAGAATAATTGAAAACAGCCAACTTCTGAGCCAACATGTGAGCACACACATCTATACCCCAGCACTTGAGATGGAGGCAAGAAGATCAGAAGTTCAAGGCCAGCCTATACTACATGAAAGTCTTTCTTCAAAAAACAAAACCAAACAAAAACCAAAACCAAATAGTATCTTGTTGCCCATCAGTCCCAGCAATCAGGAAGCAGAAGCAGACAAATCTGTGAGTTCAAGGCCAACCTGGTCTCTATAGTTGAGTTTCAGGCCAGCCAGGGCTACAAAAGGGGTGTTGGAAAGAAACTGAAGTGATAGGTATTTCTAGAAGCCTTCAAAACCAAAGAAGGCAAAAACATATCCTAAAGGTAATTATGAACCATAGTTAACAACGCACCCACATGTTGATGGATTAATTGTAACAAATGCACAGCATTAACACAAAATGTGAGGTGAAATAACAGGTGAAACTATTAAAAAGGGGGACATAGATGAAACTCTGTACTGTCTGCTTAATTATTCTGTAAGTCTAAACTATAAAAAATTAATAATAAAAAAGGAACCGGGAACACACACATGAAAACACAGTAAGGTATATACAGCAACATAGGGAAGATGGCACCACTGCAGAATAAAGAAATTCTAGAAAAGTAAAAACAAAAATTTAATACTCCCTCCATTCCCCTGTCATTGATCATTCCTATTCACTGGCATCCACATCAGGATGACCTGAAGCTGGAAAAAACTGTAACAGTAACACTCAAGTGTGCATCGTGTGCAGGCACATATCCCCTTCCTCATTGGTAATCAGAAGTACTTTAACATTTATGAGGAGGAATGTACATCTATACCTTAACTGAGAGGCCCAGAAGTCCTTTTACTAGAATAAGGAGTTATGTGTGGCAGAAATGAACACAGATCCAATGCTATGTCTCCCAGAAAAGTTACGCAGCATTATGATAGAGACATCAAACTGTGGCAAGCACTGAGCACTGCCCAAGCACTAAGAGAGATGCTGTACCATTTGGTGTAAAAGGCAACAGCTATTTTGTCCACCCACCTTCTCTGGCCATGCTGTAAAAGCCAAGAGAAAATCCTTTCCCAGAATGTCCACACCTCCATTGTGACAGGCAAATAAAGAACAATTCCTATCCCTGGCATCCCAGCCCCCAAATAAGTACACTGCCCACTTGAAGCACAAGTGAGGGACAGACGACAGTGATGTAGGGATGGACAGTCCATCTGTCTTCCTACCTCACCAGAACATTCCTGCTGGAGACAAAGCATCAGTCTCTTCTGTCCAGATGGCTCTCTCTCTTCAGGCCATTCTAGGATACCACATTAGTTCTCCTTTATAGCCTATCTAAGATGCATGAGTCTCTCAGGCCATGTTAAGTATCAACTACAATAACCTCAGCAAGGTATGCTTTTTCTTAGTTATAGAAATCCAATAGCCTCTCTCTGGGCTTTATTTAGATTCAAATGTGCCCAGGACCTGCCTGCCAAAATAATCTTACTTGAATTGGGCATACATTTTAGATGAAAACCAAGCCAGAGGTATATAAGTAAGGAAAAACTATTGCTACAAAGATAAATTGAAGTGGGTTTGTCACTAAATAAAAATTCTCAGCACTTTTTTTTTTTCTGGTTGTGATCTAGTGAATGAATAAAGATTTATTCTAATATCATTTATTTTAATACTCTTTTTATTTTTAAACAAAACTTTCACCAGTAGTCAAACTATAATAAGCCAGGCATGGTGGCACACGCCTTAGTCCCAGTACTCAGGAAGCAGAGACAGGTGGATCTCTGTGAGTTAGAGGCCACCCTGGTCTACAGAGTGAGTCCAGGAACAGAAAGGGCTTGTTACACAGAAAAAAACCTCAAAAAACCAACCCCCCTCCAAAAAAAAAAAAACACTATAATAAGTAGGAATGACAAAAATGACTTATCAATCCTGGGCCTGGTGGCACAGGTCTATAATCTTAGCACTTGTGAGATAACACAGGAGGATCAAAAGCTAAAGGCCAGCCCTGGTTTATATAGCAAGTTTGAAGTCAGCTTGGGCTACATAAGATCCTGTCTAAAAACACCAAAACCAAATTAAAAATAAAGGCCAGGCACGGTGGCACACATTTTTAATCCCAGCACTCAGGAGGTAAGGGCAGGTGGATCTCTTTGAGTTCAAGGTGAGCCTGGTTTACAAACCAGAGAGTGGTACACAGAAAAATCTGTCTCAAAACACCTAATAAATAAATAAATAAATAAAATAAGATAAACATTTATCAAAAGGGTAATATAACGAAGATGCAAGAAGTTAACTCATGCCCAGGGAATGTTAAATAATTCAACAATTACTTTTAAGCAATGCCTGCTATCATCCTATATAACTCAACATAACAATGCAAGCTAGTTATACATCCTTATTATATTGGATATTTGATATTATATTATCTAAATCTACTGAGGGTTTGTATTTTTGAAAATAATCTGATGAATTCAAAGCCACAAAACATGGGAGGGGTGAGGAAAGAAGGAATGTGAAACAGATGGCTTTTAATTTTTTTCCCTTAGTCCATCTTGAACACAATCCCAACAATGTCAAAATCCAATTTAGCTTTCTAAATAAGTAACCTATAAAACTTAAAATGGTAAATCTTCCCAGATTTTCAGAGATTCTATATTAGATACCAATGGGTGGAATTGATGTTAAGAAAAAAATTATCATTCTACAAATTCGAGAGCTCTTCCAGCAACATCTACTATGTATGTAAAGTTACTGACACAGTTACTATCACAATTGGTCACACTAAAATCTAGCTAAATCCTTTTTTATTATTAAAATAAAGACAACTTGATAAGAAGCTAAATAATTATCTCTATAAAATATGCTGTAAGACAGAAACAAGCTCAGGAAAAGTCATTTGGTTCAAATAAAAAAGTATTTTCTGGACTTTTTTTTACCTTTAACATTTCCACAGTAACTCTTTTATTCCTGATTTAACAGCACCACAACATAATTAACTCATTCCATGATTCTACTATATTGTCTGTATGTACAAATATATGTGTTATG
Source organism: Lophiomys imhausi (assembly GCA_907164525.1). Taxonomy (NCBI): domain Eukaryota; kingdom Metazoa; phylum Chordata; class Mammalia; order Rodentia; family Muridae; genus Lophiomys; species Lophiomys imhausi. Next base: position 2,670,302 of record CAJQZJ010000335.1, on the reverse strand, counting down.
TTTCCCTACATATACTTAGTCTATCTTGTCTAAACTTTTAAGATCATCAAAGAGTTGTTAGGGAATGGTCAGTAGTTTTTAGATTCCCTCACAAGCAAATTCCACAACTGACAACTGCAAAGATCTTTGGATTGGTCACATCTTTTTGTGGAAGAGATCACCAGGGAAAATATCCCCAACAGTTTTGTATTTGTGTCATATAATACGGGCAGAATTATTCACCCCAACAGCTCTCATCCTATTCCTTATATAAAAATAAATGGATTATTAACGTTTTACAAAAGGACAGGTTAAAAAAATAGGCAGTGTTGCCGGGCGGTGGTGGCGCACGCCTTTAATCCCAGCACTTGGGAGGCAGAGGCAGGCGGATCTTTGTGAGTTCGAGGCCAGCCTGGTCTACAAAGCGAGTCCAGGACAGCCAGAGATATTCAAAAAAACCCTGTCTTAAAAAAAAAAAAAAAAAAAAAAAAAAGGCAGTGTTAAGAGCTAGCAAAGACACCGTGACCTCAATTTTAAAATTTAAAAAGTAATGAAAAATAACAATTCAAAAAAACACAGTAAAAACCCTAGATACATATTTAAGACTCTTCCACTAGAAGAGTCATTTAGGAATTTGAATCATCATGCCAAAAATCTTTAACTATAGCAAAACACAATTTCTACTCTGCATAAAACAGAGATATTGAAAATTTCTCTCAATTTTACAAAAAATGTGTAAGCCTCTGAAAGATCACAGTGAATTGCAAAATTTGTACCTACTTTTCATGCAAAGACAATATTAAAAGGAGTTGTTTATATTCAGCCTCTTACAACTATCTTTGAAATGTTTTAAATTACTAACAACAAAGAAAACATGTTAGCTTAAAATCCAACATAAGCTGGGTGTGGTGGTGCCTGCTTTTAGTCCCAGCATTCAGAGGGCAGAGGCATATGAATTTTTGTAAGTTTCAGGTAAGCCTGATCTACAAAACAAGTTCCAAACCAGCCAGAGCTACACAGTGAGACCCTTTCTCAAAGAGAAAAGCCCAACATAACAGGCTACATAGAACTATTATTTTAAATACAAGAAGTAAATAAGTATATATCAATATTCCATTTTCTAAAATTATTTCTACATTCTGATGACTAATGATTTAAAGGGATAAATTTATTGTATTTTCATTTATTTTACAGTTTATATGTAAGAATTTCCTAGAAGTCAGGGGAATAGTGTACAGATGTAATCCTAGCACTCAAGATCAAGGCCAGCCTGAGTTACATGCTGGGACTGTCTCAATAAAACAAAACAAAATTAAATTTTGCTAATATTATAATCTAAATCTAACTAAGATGACTCAAGTAAGTGATGTTGATCTTAATCTTAAAATTATAACTACTTTCTATTTTATGTCCCAAGTCTAATTGCCTTTAAGAAGACACATGATGTTAAGATTTAAATAAGTCACTCATAAATATTTTTATTTGAATCCATGCTATATCTGAGAAAAACCTATAAAATATACTTTGACCATTTCAAGAAGCAAACATACCATATTTATTATATGCTTTAAGAAACTATTGATATGGTTAGAGAGATGGCTCAGAGGTTAAGACCCCTGGCTGCTCTTCCAGAGAACCCAGGTTCAACTCCCAGCACCCACATGGCAGCTCACAGCTGTCTGGAGCTCCAGTTCCAGGGGATCTGACTCCCTCACACAGACATACATGCAAGCACAACATAAATGCACACAAAAAATAAAATTATCAAAAAAAATTAAAAAGAAACTACTAATAATTGCATTTTATGCTACTTACGATCAATTTCTCAGGTCTAAATAAAGCTGTAGCTCAACAGCTGAAAACCATAGTATGTGTGTGACCATTCTGGGTTGAATGGCCAGCACTACAAAAGAAATAATAATAAATCTGGGCATGGTGGTGCATGCCTTTAAATCCCAGCACACAGGAAGCAGAGGCAGATGGATCTCTATGAGTTCGAGACTAGCCTGGTCTACAGAGTGAGTTCCAGGCCAACCAAAGCTACACAGAGATACCGTACTGTCTCCAAAAAAACCCAAACCAAACCAAACCAAAACCCCCAAACAATAACAACAATAAAAATTCCTATTGCATACTCTGAATATTACCATCCAGTTTCCTTTTCAAAAATCCCTTTCCACTAAGTTGGCTCCCCTAACTATGCATGATTAATGACAATCTTGAAATTCAAAGGCGCTTGCTTTAAATGGAGTAATCACTTCTCTTATGACACCGGGTAGAATTTAATTCCTACTTGTAAAGAGACTGAAACTCTGCTACAGTCTATGACTTGACCAAGGTCAACAACTCGCAAGGGGCACAGGCTGGGTTCATTCTCAGAATTCTCTTTCTCAAAGCCAATACTTCCACTTGCTCACAATTATCTCCTTAAAAGATGGCAAGGGACTCTCGTCTCTCCAAATGTTCACTAGTTATTCTAAGACATATATCATTATAGTACCCACAATTCAGACACTTAAACATAAAATGAGAATATTTCTGATTCGTTTAAACCACAGCAGGTTTACTGGCAGGTGAGAAAGCGGTTGTAAAAGGCTTGCCTCAACATGTCTCATCTAGACCTCTATATATGGATTTCCTTGGTTGTTTTTTTTTTTTTTTAAGCCTGTACATTTACAAGGCTACGTTTGAATATAGTCAGATGCTTTCCAGTATTGTACTTTTCTAAGAAAATTTATACCAGATACTTATCGGTCTGGGAGACTGCTAGAATGTGCCATTCTGATACTTCGCAAATATACGAAATACCATCCAGGGACAACAAATCCAGTTCCACACTCTTCTTTTACGATGTGATGAGTGCCCACTTGCGGAACACCGCTCCTACAGGGCGCCCCGGCGAGAAAGCAATAAAGGAAGAAGCGGGGGAAGCGCACGGAAGTTGGGTGGAGGGAGGTCTCATTACCCACTCTTCTGCCCTAGCTCTGCCAAGGGCGGATCCGCGATGCCCAGTAGACACGAAACCCCTACAAGCCCTCTGTCCGAGCGGAGAGGGTCCGGGACGCGCACACTGTGAAGCATGGAATGGCCATAGCCACCTCGACAAGTCCATACCCTGATTTCGGTCCTGAATGATGCTCCCTACCTCCTTTTCCCAGCGGGCACTCCAGGTGGGAAACTACGGTCTGCATTGGCCAAAGACCCAGCCTCAGAAAGGGCGCCTCCTGCGGCGGGGTCTAACCCGCCACCCGCAACTCTTCGCTCGTAGGGACCCTGGTCCCTCCGTCCCGCCCCCGCAACCCTCCACAGACAGGCCCGCGCCCCACCCCGGGATCCCGGCGTTCACTAACCCCGCCCCAGCGAAGGGCCCCCCAAAGCACCTCTTTTTTTCTTTCTCTCTCTCACACACGCACGCACGCACGCTCACTTACACACATCTCCTCAGACTCCAGTCTCCCAGACCCAGTCGAAGCCAAAGCACCTACCTGTATCGGCCGTGCTCCGGGATTTAAGGGGGCGGGCGCGGTCCCCTTCCCGAGATCGCGAGTGCTTCTCTCAGTCTCCCCTTAAGCAGCAGCTTCGCTTTCCCAGGAGCGGGAGGGAGACGAGGAGGCGGAGGGAAGGGGGAAGAAGAGGAGTTGAGGGGTGGCCGAAGCCGAACCGGAAGTACTAATGCTGGTCCCACCCACCTCCCGGAGCCGCAGAGCATTCTGGCTCTCCTGATAGGACAAACCCCCAGTAGTCAATGAGAAATTTAGATCACCATTTCCGGGTCGTCCATGCTGCGCCTCCTTCTTAGCAACAGCGTGGGGTTGCTAAGCGGAAGTACCTTTAGATACCCACCCCCATTTCTTCGGGGACTATTGGGTGTAGGTTGGGAGTTTCGTGTTCTTCTTTGTAAATATCCATAAACCATTAGTTTATAGTGCTAGGTCAAGTAAACGCTTTTCTGCTGCAGGTATTAGACCCATGAAGCTGCATTCCTTCAGCTATTCTCCACACCAACGCCAAACTACACACACCTCCTCACCCCTTCTCGAATCCCAGGCCAACCCCAAGACTCCTCCCAAAGCTACTCTCTCTTGTACCTTGCAGGAGTTTTTAATCGCTGTCTAGCAAGAGTCTCCCCCTGGTGGATTTCCTGTTGTTTCAACCAGACTTTTGAATGCATTTCGTTGAGACGGCCCCAGAAGTCAAATAGTGAAGTGGTAAGAAAAGTTTTGTCTTAGCTTGTCTTTTTTAATTTTTTCTTAAGGTTTTAGCGTGTTTATGTGAGACCTGGAAATAACCCAGCTATATCGAGGTGGGAGGAGATCCATGTAAATTGACTAATTTATTTTTAATTCCTTAAAACAAACAACCCGTGCGGTGGTCGCGCACGCCTTTAATCCCAGGAATTGAGAGGCAGAGGCAGGCGGATCTCTGTGAGTTCGAGGCCAGCCTGGTCTACAAAGACAGTCCAGGACAGCCAGAGCTGTTATACAGAGAAACCCTGTCTCGAAAAACCAAAAACAATAATAAATAAATAAATAAATAAAATAAACCAACAACGAAACAAAAGATCAAAGAATGCCGGTAAACAAGCTTGAGTAGGAAGACAACTAATCTTCTATTCAGAATAAGCCATTATACTATAGGGCGAACAAGAAAGGTGTACATTTGCGGGGCATGGTGGCGCACGCCTTTAATCCCAGTAATCCGGGGGCAGAGGCAGGTGGATCTATGGGAATTCAAGGCCAGCCTAGTCTACAATGCCAGTCCAGGACAGCCAGGGCTCTGTTACACAGAGAAACCCTGTCTCCAAAAGAAAACAAAGAAACAACATTTAAGCTGAGGATGTAGCTCTATGGAGGTACAGCACTCACCCGACATGCGAGTTAGATTACCAGGCACTGAAGAAAGGAAGAAGGAAAAAAACAAAACCTCATTTAAACCGGCATGGTGAGCCCCAGTTTTAAAACACTTTACCTAACATGCCCCAGGTACTAGCTTCAATCTTACCTTTGATAAAAACTGAAAAGCTATGGTGAGGACCAAAGCCAACAAAATAACCCTCTATAAAAAAAAGACCCCTATAATTACAGTAATTACATATTGAGAGAAACCCGAACATAAAATCACGTGACTTTATTTTTTGAGTAAGAAATTCACTACAAACTACCTGGCTGACCTTAAACTTATGTAGACCAATTTGGCCTGAACTCAGAGATCTACTTGCCTTTGCCTCCTGAGTGCTGAGATTCAAAGCTTGTACCATGCTGGTCAGCACTTGCACTTGAGTGGGAGAGGCAGGCATACCTCTGTGAGTTTGAGGTGAGTCTGGTCTACAAAATGAGTTCCAGGATAGCAAGTACTATTACACAGAGAAACCCTGTCAAGAAAAAGAAAAACAAACAAAAAAACTTGTACCACTAGGACTGGCTTTCTTACCTTAACTTTAATTTCTGTATTTTTCTCCTCTGTACCAGTGAAAATATAGAAACTGCAAGCCCCAATTTTATTTATTTATTCATTTTTTGGTTTTTTGAGACAGGGTTTCTCTATGTAATACCCCCCCCCTGGCTGTCCTGGACTCTTATTTGTAGACCAGGCTGGCCTTGAACTCACAGAGATCCGCCTGCCTCTGCCTCCTGATTGTAGGACTAAAGTCCTGTGCCACCATGCCTGGCTGCAGACGGCAATTTTACTGGTCACCTAAAATACATACAAATATGTCCAATGAGCAATAGCTTATGATGTATCTAAAGAACTATAGCATGGTTGTGCTTTTAAAAAGAGAGAGAGCCAAGCATGGTGGGCACGCCTTTAACCCCAGCACTTGGGAGGCAGACGAAGGTGGATCTCTGTGAGTTCAAGGCCAGCCTGATCTACAAAGTGAGTCCATGACAGCCAGGGCTTGCTACACAGAGAAACCCAGTCTCGAAAAACAAACAAACAAAAAATAGATGTGGCTTATATCCCAGTCTCGAAAAACAAACAAACAAAAAATAGATGTGGCTTATAGAAATTAGTGCCTTGTTGCCGGGCGGTGGTGGCGCACGCCTTTAATCCCAGCACTTGGGAGGCAGAGGCAGGTGGATCTTTGTGAGTTCGAGGCCAGCCTGGTCTACAAAGTGAGTCCAGGACAGCCAAGGATACACAGAGAAACCCTGTCTCGAAAAACCAAAAAAAAAAAAAAAAAAGAAATTAGTGCCTTGTTAAGTAAAATTCAGTTATAAACCATGAGCTTAAGCTAATATGTAAATACACATTCCTTCCCATAACTCATTTCTCCACTGCCTGAAGTGGTTTATGAGCTGCATTAGCTCCTTTCCTATGGCTTTGGGTTGTTTTTGTTTTGCTTTGTTTTGTTTTTTGAGACAGGGTTTCTCTGTGTAACATCCCTGGCTGTCCTGGACTCACTTTGTAGACCAAAGTGTGCCACCATACCTGGCTTTTTGTTTTTTGTTTTGTTTGTTTGGTTTTGGTTTTTTTTAATCCACTTTTCTATTAGTATATGAAAAACTGGATTGCGCCCTAAATGATCACATGAGCTTTTGTAATTCTTTCATTTAGCATACTCTCACTATTTGGAGACCTTGAAAGATGAGTTGCAAAGTCTAAACTTGAAGCTGCATGAGTGAGTTTAACTACATTTTTAGAACTTAGTAACTAACACCATAGGAGTATGCATTCTTTTTATCATTATATTTATGTGTGTGGAGTGTGTCGGTGCTGGTGTATACTGTGAATGTGGGGGTCGGAGGGCATGATGGAGGAGCCCCTTCTCTCCTTCAATCATGTTGATCCCAGAGGTGGAGCTCAGGGGTCAGGCTTTGTGTTGGCAGCAGCTGCTCTTCCCTTTGAGTCACTTTGCTGGCCCAGGAATCTATGGTCTTAATATGAACTGTAAAAGAGTACTATATATATATATATATATATATATATATATATATAGGCTAGATCTCAAGTAGCCTTCATAAACCAGTAAAATACCTTCGTCATATATGATAAATACGGGATTTCCAGTCTCCTAACAGTGCCTTTTTTTAATTCACTTTTTAATTTTATTTTCTTTGTAATGACTTAAAAAAAATTAAGCTGTGCATGATGCCTATAATTCAGCACTTCAGAAACTAAGTTAGGAGGATTGACATGAATTCTAACCCAGCCTGGAGTAACAACAAAAAGAGCACATTGATGCTTTTCTGGGAAACTCAATACACTCAAATAATTAGTGCTGAAACACTGAGTACTAGATATGGTAGCACACACCTGTAATCTCAGCAGCACTCAGAAGACAGATCAGGGGATCATGTCCAAGGTCAATCTGAGTTACAAACAATAAAATATGTACTGCTAGAGTTTATCTGTTTTCTCTACACATAAAAATACCAACACTAGAAATGAATAGTCCATTGATGAATACTCCAGCCTGTAAGAATAACTTAGTTAAGCTAACCATTTCCCTGACTAAGCAGCAAACCACTGAAAAGATATAGCCCCTTTGTACAAGTGACGCAGAGAAACTCAGGATATGTGATAAACAATGAAATATTAAACCTGAACCTGGTGGTGGTTCAGCAAGTCTTCAATCCCAGCCCTTGGGAGGCAGAGGCAGGCAGGCAAAACTCTCTGAGTTCAAGGCAAACCTGGTCTACAGAGTGAGTTCCAGGACAGCCAGGGCTACACAGAGAAACCATGACTCAAAAAACAAACAAACAAAAAGAACAGAAAAAAAGTTAAACTCGAGGAAGAGAAGGCTAAAGAAATAACACATATCTTTATATAACTGAAGGTTGACATGTGGAATAGCTCGTTATTTCAAGAATGGAACCAAAAATAGATGAGAGTTAAAACAACTCACACTCTTAATCCCAGCACTTGGGAGGCAGAGGCAGGCAGATCTCTGTGAGTTCAAGGCCAGCCTGGTCTACAAAGTGAGTCCAGCACAGCCAGGGTTACACAGAGAAACCCTGTCTTGAAAAACCAAAACCAAAAACAAATAAACAAAACAACAACAACAACCAAAAAAACCCAAACAAAACAAAACAAAAAAGGCCCAATTATGACAATGTTGGTTGGACCAAGTCCCAACTAAACTTTCTGTTTTTCTAAAAAAGAGCAGGCAGGTAGTGGTGTCGCATGCCTTTACCCCAGCACTCAGGAAGCAGAGACAGGTGAATCTCTGAGTTCGAGATCAGCCTGGTCTATAAGAACAAGTTCCAGGACAGCAACGGCTACAGAGAGAAACTGTGTCTCAGGAAAAAAGAAGGAAAGAAAGGAAGTAAGGAAAGGGGAAAGGATAAAGGAGAAAGGGGAGGAAAAGAAAGAAAGAGGGCTAGAGAAATGGCTCAGTGGTTAAAAGCACTGGCTGCTCTTACAGAGGACCTGGGTTCAATTCCCGGCACCCACATGGCAACTCACAACTGTCTATAACTCCGGTTTCAAGAGATCTGATACCCTCACGCAGACATACATGCAGTGCACATAAAATAAAATTAATTATTTTTTAAAAAGAAAGAATATATATGAAAAAAAATGATACTGGACTGAATGTATATCCAAGAAAAAAAATCCTTCTTTTAATGTATTTCTAGAATCTTTGTTCCTGATTCTGTTAGTATTGTATCTCTTAGTTTGATTATCAACTAGTTAAGTCCTCAAGACAAAGTGATCTTTTGATTTTTCCAGACAGGGTTTCTGTGTAGCCTTGGTTGTCCTGGAACTCACTTCAAGAGAACAAGGTACCATGCCTACCAGACAAAATGATCTTTAACTTTTTCTTTTCTTCTCTTTTTTTCTTTTTTCTTTGTTTGTTGTGTTTTGGGGACAAGGCTTTTCTGTGTAACCTTGACTGATTTGGGACTCCCTGTATAGCACTTGCTGCCTCTGCCTCCCAAGTGCTGGGATCAAAGGTATGCACTAGCACACCCAGGAAACTTTTCTTAAAAAGATATACAACTAACTTTCAACATTTTATCTTTGTCCCCTCCACCCATTCTGATGACAAGAGATTAGATTTAATTAATACTGAAAATTTTTATGTTAAAAAGATCGAGTCAACTTTTTAAAGCAAACAAGCCATATCAATATGGCACTATTTCCATAATCAATGCCCATAAAATGGCATCAATACAAAGATATAAGCAAATCTCAAAGATGGGAGATTAGTAATTAGAGCATCATGTAATGTTGATTTTTAGCAAAAAGCTTACAGGTAAAAGAAGCAGCATATGACATTATAAATTCAAGTATACAATTAGAATTAACAAATTATAAAAATTCCCCACTTTTATAGCCAGTTGCTTTTGAATGGCTAAATTTTAGCCTCATTTTTTTTCTATTAAATGCCCATTCAACAAGTCAATGGAACAAACACATCTATCCAAATTTACAACCTAGAATATATAAGTATACTGAAGACATTATTCAGGTGAGTAAGTTCTATTCATTTTCATCATCTGTGTGAGCAGGTTGCAAAGGACACGCTCTGTAAAAACAAGAGAATTTCAAATCACTCAAGTATCAGCTGTTGTAAAATCAGAACATTAGTAATACAGTAGGTCTGCTCAAGTAACTAGAAATCAGAGAAAAATTAAACTCCACTAGTTATCAAGTGTAGACAAACTCAAAGAACTAGTGCAACAAAACTTTTTAAAAACTATTCCCTGTTGTTTCATGGAATCACCATAGCTCATTTAGGACAAGTGAGTTTTACTTAAAAGGAAAATCTTGCTGGGCGTGGTGGCGCATGCCTTTAATCCCAGCACTCAGGAGGCAGAGGCAGGCAGATCTCTGTGAGTTGTGAGTTCAAGGCTAGTTTCATCTACAAAGTGAGTCCAGGACACCCAGGGATACACTGAGAAATCATGTCTGAGAAAAAAAACAAATTAATTAATTAATAAAAGGCAGTATATGCCTGTAATCCCAGCACCTAGGGAAGCTGAGGCAGTAGGATTGCTAAAAATAAAAATAAAAGTTTAAGGCAACTCTGATCTATATACCAAGTAGCAGGCCAGCTGGGACTATGTGGTAAGAATCTGTTCTCAGCAAAACAATAAACAAACTGGAGAGATGGCTCACCCATTCTTGAAGAGAACAACAGTTTTGTTCCCAGCACACACATCAGGCAGCTCACAACTTCCTGTAACTCCAGCTCCAGGGGATTGAATATCTTCTTTGGGCTTTCACAGGAACCCGTAAACACAATTGCACACTAGTGCACACACACAGACACGCAGACACAGACACACGCACACCAAAATGAAATAAATATTACAAAATAATAAAAAGGAAAAATGCCTCAGCCTGGAACTCCAGGACTGGGAGGCTGAAGCACAACGATTGCTGCAAATCCCAAATCTTGCTTGGATTGCATATTGAATTCTGGGACAGCTTGGCCTACATAGAAAGATGCTACAAATGAATAAATAAATGCATGGGAGCTGGACAAATGGCTCAGTGGTTAAGAGCACTTGCTGCTCTCGCAGAGTACCCAAGTCTGGTTCCCTATACCCATGTTGGACAGCTCACAATTGCCTATAACTTCAGTACTGAGGGATCCAGTGCTGTCTTCTGGGTACCTGTACTCATCCATGTACATACCTATAAACATAATTAAAAATAAATCTTTTTTTCCCTTTCCAAAGTCTTTATTGACACAATTACATATTAAAGTATTTTACTTGTTAATTTTTTTCCAAGAGGTTTCTCTTTTTTTAAAGATTTTATTTATTTATTTATCTGTTTGTTTGTTTGGGTTTTTTTTTTTTTGGTTTTTCGAGACAGGGTTTCTCTGTATAACAGTTCTGGCTGTCCTGGACTCGCTTTTGTAGACCAGGCTGGCCTTGAACTCACAGAGATCCGCCTGCCTCTGCCTCCCAAGTGCTGGGATTAAAGGCGTGCACCACCACCGCCCGGCTGTTTGTTTATTTATTATGTATACAGTGTTCTGTCTGCATGTATGCCTGCAGGCCAGAAGAGGGCACCAGATCCCATTATAGATGGTTGTGAGCCACCATGTGGTTGCTGGAAATTGAACTCAGGACCTCTGGAAGAGCAGCCAGTGCTCTTAACCTCTGAGCCATTTCTCCAGCCCCAAGGTTTCTCTTTGTAGACCAGGCTGACCTTGAATTCAGATTTGCCTGCCTCTGCCTCCAAATGCTGGTATTAAAGGCTGCCTGTCTAAGTATTAGCCAAAGCTAGTTTCCAGGGTGTTTTTCCAACCAACTGTAGATCAAATAAATCATAGATGATGCCCTTTGCTGGTTACGTGACCCTTAAGTTTAAGGAGCTGAGGCAGACAGGTGGGCTTCTCAGACTCTTCCAAGAACTTGAGTGTAACCTTACCAGGCCCTACTGCTGCATTCCATCACTGGCACATCTCCTGATCTTCCCTGCCACTCTCTCCATGGATTCCTCATCCTCATCTGAAGGTTCTCCAACAACGTCCAGAAGTCCTAGTCAGCTAGCTGTATATTCAAGACATTTTTGTCGGCTTGCAGCATACAAGTGTTGGTGTGTTTTTCTTTGTAGCTCTGTCTGGCCTGAAACTCACTCTAAAGACCAGGCTGTCCTCTACCTGCCTTGACCTCTGGAGTGGGACTAAAAGCATGAGCCACCACAGCACATATGTTGACATATAAAGATCCCTAGATACCCCTGAGAAATCTCAAGATAGAGAAAATAAATCTTTAAAATAGAAAATTATCAGCCGGGCGGTGGTGGCTCACGCCTTTAATCCCAGCACTTGGGAGGCAGAGGCAGGCGGATCTCTGTGAGTTCGAGGCCAGCCTGGTCTACAAAAGCGAGTCCAGGACAGCCAGAGCTGTTATACAGAGAAACCCTGTCTCAAAAAAAAAAAAAAAAAAAACCAAAATAGAAAATTATCAAATATATACATGTATGAAACTATCAATATTTATTGAAAATAACTCATTCCCACGCCATTGATTTTAATGTTAAGTGGGTTGATAAATAGAATATGACCTGTCAATAAAAATTCCATGATCAACAAAGTAAAAAAAAAAAAAAATCCATGCTGGGCATGGTGGTACATGCCTTTAATCCAGCACCCAGGAGGCAGAGATAGGAGGATCTCTGTGAGTTAGAGGCCAGCCTGGTCTACAGAGTGAGTCCAGCCAGGACAGGCAAGGATACACAGAGAAACTCTGTCTCAAAAAACAAAAACAAAAAAAATCCATTTGAGAGAAAACAAGCAAATTGCCATATCCCTTAGAATACATGGATAAACTCTTTTAAAATAACCTCAAAATCATTTGGCAGACTATGATAATCACAGTATTTGAATAAAGGTACACTTATATTAATCCAAAGATATCTCCACTTACTGTTTTTCTTACAGTAAGTCAATTAAAAACCTTATCATAAATCATTATTTTATTTTAGAGCTGACAAAGCTTAGTGGTATCTCTAAAATTCTTAGTTTCCAAGTGAGATCTGGTGTGCCTGAATGGTCACAGACCAGATACTAAAAGAAGGAAAGATAACAAAGCACTCAGCCTTGGTATGAGGTTACCATTGCTTCATGTACTAATAGACTATGGACAGATCTTTGTTATGTTTTCCTGGAAATTAAGACAAGTTAACAAATCATGACCCAAACTTCTTTTTTAAGGGTCTGCTTTTCTTTAAGCATAATAGTTATGTTCAAGATCCATGTAAATGGATCTGAAGAGACTTCTTGATAGGTAAAATGCTTGAAATGAAAGCATGAAGACCTGAGTCACCTCCCTTCAAAATGCGCATAAAAAGCTGGGCACAGGGGGCTGGAGAGATGGCTCAGTGGTTAAGAGCACTTGCTAGTGCTCTTCCAAAGGTCCTGAGTTCAATTCCCAGCAACCACATGGTGGCTCACAACCATTTACAATGTGATCTGATGCCCTCTTCTGGCCACAGGTGTACATTCGTTCAGATAGAGCACTCATGTACATAAAATAGAATAAGTCTTAAAAAAAAAAAAAAGCTGAGCACAGTGCCATGTCTGTAATCCCAGTGCTTGGGAGGCAGAGACAGGACGATCTGAGGCTCACTGACCAGCCAGTCTAGTCAAATGAATGTGCTCCAGGAACAGTGAGAGATCCTGTCTCAGAAAAACAAGGCAGAGTGATTGAGAAAGGCATCCAAAGCCTGGTAGTGGTGCACGCCTTTAATCCCAGCACCTGGGAGATCTGTCAAGCAGATCTCTGAGTTTAAGATCTCTTAGTTTTAAGATCTATAGAGTGAGTCCCAGAACAGCCAGAATAAACAAAAGAAAATGAAGACACTTGATGCCAATGTCTGTCCTCCACATGACAACCGTATGCACACTTCACACACACATTTAAGCAGATGCTTGCCGTACTGATTACAACAGCCAAATGTGAACTAGCCTACAGCTGCATTGATAGACAAATGAAAAGAAACATTGACATGTACACACAATGGAATTTTATTTAGCTATAAAGAAGAATGAAATGACATTTGGAGGCCAGAGAGATGGCCCTGTGGTTAAGAGAGCTTACTGGTTTGTGTGTGTGTGTTTAAAGATTTATTTATTTATTATGTATACAGTGTTCTGTCTGCAGGTATATCTTCAGGGCAGAGGAGGGCACCAGATTTCATCATGGATGGTTGTGAGCCACAATATGGTTGCTGGAAATTGAACTCATGACCTCTGGAAGAGTAGCCAGGCTCCTGAGCCATCTCTCCAGCCCCCAGAGCTTACTGTTCTTGCAGAGGACAGGAGTTCATATGCCAGCACCCACACAGAACAGTTCAACCTCCTGTAACTACAGCTCTCGAGTATCTGATGCTTTCATTGATCTCCATGGGCACCCACACACATGTGCACATACACACATAAATAATAAACATTTAAAATTTTTAATATTTAAAATTATATTTTTAATAATTTTTTCAAGACAGGGTTTCTCTGTGTAGCCCTGGCTGTCCTGGACTCACTTTGTAGACCAGGCTAGCCTTGAACTCAGAGATCCACCTGCCTCTGCCTCCCAAGTGCTGGGATTAAAGGCGTGCACCATCACACCCAGCCAATAAAATATTTTTTTTTTTTTGGTTTTTCGAGACAGGGTTTCTCTGTTTAACAGCTCTGGCTGTCCTGGACTCGCTTTGTAGACCAGGCTGGCCTCGAACTCGCAAAGATCCGCCTGCCTCTGCCTCCCAAGTGCTGGGATTAAAGGCGTGCGCCACCACCGCCCGGCTAAAATATTTTTAATACATAGATATTTTCAATATAATGGATGAAACTAGAGACCATATGTTAAGTCCAATAATCAAGACTCTGAAAGACAAATACTGAATGTTTTCTTACATACACAGAATTTAGACTTAAATTTATATATACTTGCCCATGCATATACATGTGTAGAAAGAACATCAAAATAGAAAAGGGACTCTGAGATATGAGGGCAAGGTGTAAGAGTGGAGAAAGGAATGAGAAGGTCAGATACATGTGATGAGATTCTGAAGGAAGGAAGAGGAAGGGGATGTACAAGAAGGGGAAGTCAGTGCAGGGAGACAAATAAGAATCATAACAGATGTGTGAAGATGAAAATAAAGGCCATTGGCATGGCTCGGTGGGTAAAGGCACTTGGCACCTGACAACCCATGTTTGATCTCTAGATACAACAGTGGAAGGAAAGAACTTACTCCTGAAATTTGTTCTGTGTCCTCCACAGATGCACTGTGGCACAAGCACACACACGCACACACTCATACATGCACACACATACACACACACACTAAATGTAACTTAGAAAATTACTAAAAAGGGGGAAACGTGCAAATAGTTCTACATGCAATAGGAGCTTGTGCTTTGGAGAGAAAACAAGACTATAAGGAGTAACAGCAGGTTAGGAATTCAGAAGTTCAAATTCCTTCTGATATGTTCATTTACTGTTTCAATAAAGGGATAGTTTCCCTAAGAAAGTGGCTTAAATAGTGTAAACTTCTAGTATCTAGTTTTTTGTTGTTTTTAGTTTTCTTGTCTGGTTGCTTTGAATTACTTGTTTTTTTTTTTTTTCCTTTGTAGGGAACTGAACACAGGGACATATCCTAGACAGGTACCACACTATGGAACTATATCCCCATCCCTGGATTTTTTTTTTTTTTTGTGACAGTCTCATTATGTACTCCAGGCTGGCTTTGAACTCATGATTTTCCTGTCTTAATCTCTGTAGTTAAAGGCATGTGTCACCATGTCTGGCTATTACTAATTATATAATGGATTAAACTTGTTTTTGGAACTATAAAATTTATCTGATTGTGATGGAATGTCCTTTTTTGTTTTGTTTCTTTCTATTTATTTATGTAGAGACAGGGTCTCAGGTAGCTTAGATCCACCTGTGTAGCTTTTAAGTATACTTATAAGAATGACAAGTTATGAGCTGGAGAGATGGTTTAGTGGCCAAGGAGACCCAGATAAAGTTATTAGCTCCTACATGAGGTACCTAACAACCACCCATAATTCCAGTTCCAGGCAACTTATGCCCTCAGTTCTCTGCAAGTACCTGCACATATGTGGTACAATAAACTCATACAGGCACATACACATATGCATAAACATAAACAAATCTTATAAAAAAGATTACCAGTTGAGCATGGTGTAAAATGTCCATCAAATGCATCTTTTTGTAGTGTTAAAAGGTTGAACCCATGGGGCTAGAGAGATAGCTCAGTGGTTAAGAGCACTGACTGCTCTTCCAAAGGCCCTGTGCTCTAATCCCAGCACCCACCTGGCAGTTCACAAGTGTCTATAATGGCAGGGTGTGGTGGTGCACGCCTTTAAACCCAACACTCGGGAGGTAGAGGCAGGATAATCTCTGAGTTTGAGATCAGCCTGGTCTACAGAATGAGTTCCAGGACAGCCAGAGATACACAGAGAAACCTTGTCTCAAAAAACCACACACACACAAAAAAAGAGTTTGAACCCAGGCCAGGCAGTGGTGATGATACACACCTTTAATCCCAGCACTCAGGAGGCAGAGGCAGGTGGATCTCTGTGAGTTCAAAGCCACCCTGATTTACAGAGTGAGTTCCAGGATAGCCAGAGATACACAGAGAAACCCTTATCGAAAAACAAAAAAGTTAAAAAAAAAGGTTGAACCCAGGGTGACAAGCCTCTGAAGTGTATCTACAGCCCAGTCCATAGCTATAATCTCATCACTCAAGTCTAAAACAGGAGGGTATAGTGCAAGGCTCCTTTACACAGTGAGTGTGAAGCAAGTCTGGGATACCAGGACGAAGGGGATTACTCATGAAGATGGTTCAAACCCATCCCTGCCCCGTTGTCAGTCACTGTACAGAAAGCAGACAAGTGTGATGGCTCACACTTCTCATCCCAGAGCCAGCAAAGCAGATAGCTTAAAGGGTCATTGTTTGGGGCCAGCCTGGGCTGGAGAGTGAGACCATCAAAAAAAAGCAAGAAAAAAAGAGAGGTGGGCAGTGATGGTGCACACGTTTAATCCCAGCACTCGGGAGGAAGAGGCAGGTGGATCTCTGAGTTTGAGGCCGGGTTGGTCTTCAGAACAAGTTTCAGGATAGCCAGAGCTAAACAGAAAAACTCTGTCTTTAAAAACAAGACCAAAGGGGCCGGGCGGTGGTGGCGCACGCCTTTAATCCCAGCACTTGGGAGGCAGAGGCAGGCGGATCTCTGTGAGTTCGAGGCCAGCCTGGTCTACAAAGCGAGTCCAGGACAGCCAGGGCTGTTATACAGAGAAACCCTGTCTCGAAAAACCAAAAAAAAAAAAAACAAGACCAAAAACCAAATAAAAGAAACAAACAAACAAAAAGACAAAAGAAAAAAGAAAGAAAGAAAAAAACAGAGAAAGGAAGAAACAGTTAAACAACTATAGCACAGTGGTACAGCTTGTGTAATGCTTACAAGTCCCAGAGTTCAATTCCTAGTACAGAGAGAATGGCAGAGAAGAGAATATACAATAGTTCCTTGTACTTCCTTCCAAAGTACATGTAAAATGTGAAATCTTCATATTTCCTAATTACTTTCCAGGCCTTTTG
The DNA here is from genome assembly GCA_907164525.1 of Lophiomys imhausi. Taxonomy (NCBI): domain Eukaryota; kingdom Metazoa; phylum Chordata; class Mammalia; order Rodentia; family Muridae; genus Lophiomys; species Lophiomys imhausi. Next base: position 2,653,304 of record CAJQZJ010000335.1, on the reverse strand, counting down.
GTTTAGCTAGCCATAAAGAACACTGAATCTCCATTCCACACCACACATTTTTTTTCTCTAGATCAAAGTGAAATTATTTTCAAGTAGACTTTCAGTGGTCGATATTTCATAAACCACCTTTAATGAAATCGTTAGCCAGTGTTCAGTGTTGTCTTTCTTTTTGTTGTTGTAGGTGAAACTCCAGGATATTTAAGATTAGTGTCCACCATCTAATTAGCTCTGGAGATGATCTTGAAAGCAGTCCAGTTCGAGCTTCTCAAAGGTTTTCTGAGATGCTAAAACCAGTGGGATGAGTAGATGTGAAGACCTGGTTTTGTTTTCCTTGCAACACTGGATTGGCAGGTGCCACTCGTTCCAGTATGAGAATGTGATCTGCTCTGAATCTCTTAATGGATAAGACACAGAAAGGCAAGCAAGACCCCCAGGAGATTGGTGATAGCTGTCAGGGAGCTGCTGGAGGAGTCCGTGGTGGTGGGGCCATCAGTTTCATAGTAGGTAGGGCCCGCTGTGCTAGTTAAAGGGATAAATGTCTCAACCTTCGTGAGGAGGATCAGAGCAAGGAGCACTAGCCCCAAATAGAATCTGACTGCCATCCTCTTACCTTGGGGGTCAGGGAACCGAGTGTCCACCTTGCTGCTTGTTGAGCTGGAAGTCCTCACACCAGCTTTTGGCTGGTGTGGAGATTACAAACAAGGCCTCACTTTCATGAAAACATCACAATGACAGTGTATGGTGCCACGCCACACCCTTTCTTTCTACATCCAAGCACTTTCTTGTTCTGGGTTTTGTAGCAGGATTTCAGGTAGTCCAGGCTAGACTCAATCTCACAAATACTTCCTTTTAGAATTAAAACATTTTAAAAAAGGGAATAGTGGGGGCTTGAAGAGATGGCTCAGGGATTAAGAGCATTGTCTGCTCTTCCAGAGGTCCAGAGTTCAATTCCCAGCAACCATATGGTGGCTCACAACCATCTATACTGGAATCTGATGCCCTCTTCTGGCCTGCAGGACTACATGCAGAGAGCTCTCATATATGTAAAATAAATAAATAAATCTCTTTTTTTTTGGTAAAGATTTTATTGATTGATTGATTGTGTATACAGTGTTCTATCTATGTGTGTGCCTGCAGGCCAGAAGAGGGCAGCAGATCTCATTGTAGATGGTTGTGAGCCACCATGTGGCTGCTGCGAATTGAACTCAGGACTTATGGAAGAGCAGCCAGTGCTCTTAACCTCTGAGCCATCTCTCCAGCCCATTAAATAAATAAATCTTAAAAAAAAAAAGGAATAGTGCCCAAGGAGTGGTGGTATACAATTTTAATCCCAGCATTTCAGGAGGCAAAGGCAGATGGAGCTCTGTGAATTCTAAGCCAGCCTGGTCTACATAGTGAGTTCCATGCCAGCCAAGACCATATAGTGAGACCCTGTCTCAAAAAGTAAAATTAAAAGGGGAGGAGGGTAGAGATTATGACTGAGATATAACTTGAAGAAATAAAAAAAGTAAAATAAAATTAAAAACTCAAAAATAGGGCTGTAGAGATGGCTCAGCAGTTAAAGAACACTGACTATTCTTCCAAAGGACCCAGGTTCAAGTCCCAGCACCATATGGCAGTTCACAGCTGTCTGTAATGGCTGGGTGTGGTGGCACACACCTTTAATCCCAGCACTTGGGAAGCAGAGGCAGGTGGATCTCTGAGTTCAAGGCTAACCTGGTCTATAAAGTGAGTCCAGGACAGCCAGGGATACACAGAGAAACCCTGTGTTGAAAAACCAAAACCAACCAAACAAAAAAAAAAACCCTCAAAAATAAAATTACAAAATGTGGCAGGTGTGGTGAATGTGTAAGGGCTTCTGAAATGCAGACTCTCAAAAGGCATTCAAAGTCAGCCTTAAACCTCGTACCTGTGGGAAACACTGACAGCATGTGCTCATCCTGTACATAATAAGTGAGAGCCTGGGAAACTGGAAAGGGCTTTTGGCTTGGCTTTGCTTTCAGCTATTGAACACTGATCAGCTGCTGGTCCCTGGCCTCACTTTGAAAGACCTGAGACACCGGGCGTGGTGGTGCACGCCTTTAATCCCAGCACTCGGGAGGCAGAGCAGGTGGATCTCTGTGAGTTCGAGGTCAGCCTGGTCTACAAAGTGAGCCCAGGACAGCCAGGGTTACACAGAGAAACCCTGTCTGGAAAAACCAAAACAAAAAAAAAAAAAAAAAATTAAAGACCTGAGACTTGTTGCCTAGACTTGCCGGCAAGGAGGGGTGGAGCCAAAGTGGGGCGGAGCCTAAATGAAAAGCCTGAGAGAACAGCACCTTGCGGAGGGGTGTGGCCAGGGACCTCTGTGAGAGATAAAGCCCTATTTTAGGGTGTGGGGGAGGAGCCAGAGAGCCCCCGAGAGAGAGATAGGGAGGTTTGAAGCAGAGGTGTGCTAGAGGCCTGTGCCTAGCCTAACAGACTGTGAAGAGACCGTGGCCTCAAGTGAGAAGCTGCAACGGCCTGCCCTTAGGCCTCACCAGCGCTGAGGCAGTAAGAATCGAGCAATCTGAAGCCTCGGGCCCACACAGGCGCTCTGAGGCCACAGTTAACGGACTGTGAGGAGACCACTGAGACAGAGCCCTGCCCAGGAAGCCAGGGACCCGCCAGAGGCCTGCATGCCAGGTGGGTGAATGTCAATTGCTGGCCGCAATGCTAAAGACTAGGCATCTGCACTGTGTAAGTCTGACAGTTTTGGCTGACGGAGGAAGCTGACCCCAAGCTGACCAGCTGAGGCAGAGTGACCATCTGAGCTATGGGTAGCAGCTACACTAGGCCTGGAGGAAGCTGAGCCAAGCTGAAGTGAAGTTGCCATAGAATGCCAGAGCCAGGTTTCCATAGATTGTTGCCTACAGACAGACTGCAAACCAAGTTGCCATCAACGGACCTGCCCCTGAGGCTGTCAGGATTGGTATCCTTTCAAAAGGGTTAGGTTGGTTCTTAGGTAATAGGGTTTAGGTATCAATAATACAGTTTAATAAAACTTACAGTTACAGGGAGGCATTCAAATGGATCATCTGGTAAAAGTGCTTGCTTGTCATGTGAATCTGAACACCTGAGTTCGATCCCTGAGGTCCATGTAGAGGTGGAAAGAGTCCTGAAAGTTGTCTCTGACCTCCACATGCCCTCCATGGCAGGTGCCTTGCTTTTGATACTTAGAAAACTAAAAGAATTCAAATATGTTTTCCTATTATTATTTTTTAGGCTCAGAGTAATGAAGCTAAGGCCTCAAACATGCCAAGTGTTCCTCCACTGAGCCATATCCTACTGTTTGTGATCTATTTATTTATTTGGTTTGTTTTTTTTTTTTTGGGGGGGGGGTTCTCTGTGTCCTGGCTGTCCTGGACTCACTTTGTAGACCAGGCTGACCTTGAACTCACAGAGATCCACCTGCCTCTGCCTCCCGAGTGCTGGGATTAAAGGCTTGGACCACCACGCCTGGCTTGGTTTTTTTTTTTTGGTTTTTCGAGACAGGGTATCTCTGTGTAACAGCCATGATTGTCCTGAAACTCAGTCTGTAGACCAGGTTGGCCTTGAACTCACAGAGATCTTCCGGACTCTGCCTCCCTAGTGCTGGGATTACAGTAATGTGCCACCACAATGGGCTTGGTTTGGTTTTTGAAAACACAGTTTTTGTTTTATTTTGTTTTTGAGACAGAGTTTCTGTGTAGTGCTGGCTGTCCTGTACCTCAATTTGTATATCAGGCTGGCCTGGAACTCAGAGATCCACCTGCCTCTGCCTCCCAAGTACTGCGATTAAGGGCGTGAACCACCAAGCTCCCCCTCTTTTGGTAATTCTTACTGAATTGATGTTGATTGTTAGAAGTTGATAGTATGTAACATGAGACAAGGTTTTTACCCAGATAGTTATTGGTACTTATTTTTAGATAGCATGTGTGTGTGTGTGTGTGTTTTACAAAGCAGATTGTAGTTTTTCCTTTTAAAAAAGATTTTATGCTGGGTGTGGTGGTGCACACTTTTAATCCCAGCACTTGGGAGGCAGAAGGAGGCAGATCTCTGTGAGTTTGACGCTAGTTTGGTCTACAGAGTGAATTAAGGACAGCCAAGGTTGCACAAAGAAACACTGTCTTGGGGTCTGGAGAGATGGTTCAGAGGTTAAGAGCACTGACTGCTCTTCCAGAGGTCCTGAGTTCAATTCTCAGCAACCATATGGTGGCTCACAACCATCTATAATGAAATTTGGTGCCCTCTTACCTGCAGACAGAATACTGTATACATAAAAAAAATAAATAAATCTTAAAAAAAAAACACTGCCTCAAAAAAAAAACAAAAAAAGAATAAAAAAAGATTTTTATGTATTTTTGATTTTTATGGGTACATGTGTGTTGTACCCAACTATATATATGTACAACACATACTGCAGGAATCCAAATAGGTCAGAATAGGCCTCAGGTCCCCTGGAACTGGAGTTACAGATAGTTGTGAGCTGTCATGTAGGTGCTGGGAACCAAACCTGAATCCTGCAAGAGCAGTACATGCTCTTAAGCACCAAACCATCTCTCTAGCCCCACATATTATACGTTTGTGCTCAAAATTTTAGCTCAATATCACTAGCATTCTCATTTCATTAAAAGCTTAAGAACAAGCTAGCATGATGGCACCTTTAATCCCAGCACTAGAAATACAGAAGGATCTCTGTGAGTGGGGCCAGCCTAGTCTATATAGTGAACTCCAGGATGGCCAGAGCTGCATAATAGAGGCCCTGACTAAAAAAAAAAAAAAAAAAAAAAAAAAAACCAAAAAAGTAATTTAAAAAACTCCATCCCAGTTTAACAAATTCTTAAGGATTTATAGATTAAAAACAGAAAAAGTACAGAATTACTATGGATAGTTTCTATAGAGAGTAATTAGTGTTTGGTTTCTCTTGTTTAATTGTATACTTCTTGTGAAAGTTCAACACATAGTATCATAATTTGTTTTGGAACTGCAGACTAAACCTAACATGCATGTTGAGTATCAGACTTACACTGAGCTATACCCTCAGTTCCTAACTAGTAATTTTGTGGAGTATAAGGGGCTTAAAAGAATTCAAAATAAGCCGGGCATGGTGGCCCATGCCTTTAATCCCAGCACTTGGGAGGCAGAGGCAGGTGGATCTCTGTGAGTTCGAAGCCAGCCTGGTCTACAAAGAGAGTCCAGGACAGCCAGGACTGTTAGAGAAACCCTGTCTCGAAAAACCAAAAAAAAAAAAGAATTCAAACTAGATAAACTGACATAGAAATTATTTCTTCTCCTCCTCCTTCTTGGTTTTTCGAGACAGGGTTTCTCTGTGTAATAGCCCTGGCTGTCCTGGACTCCCTTTGTAGACAGTGCTGGCCCGGACTCACCTTCCAAGTGCTGAGATTAAAAGCGTTGAGCCACCATGCCCGGGTTGAAATTTCTTTTGAAAACAAAGAAAAACAAACAAACAAAAAACAAAGGGAACTGGAGAGATGGCTCAGAGGTTAAGGGCACTGACTGCACTTCTAGCGAGCCTGAGTTCAATTCCCAGCTTATAACCATCTATAATGAGATCTGTTGCCCTCTTCTGGCCTACATCATGCAGATAGAACATTGTATAGATAATATATAAATAAATCTTTAAAAACACAAACAAACAAACATACAAAAAGAAATGGAGCAAAAGGAGAGAAGAGAGGGAAGGAGGAAGGCAGACAGACTATAACGTGTGATGGCTCATGCCTCTCATGACAGCACTTAGCAGGCTAAGGCAGAAGGATGACAAATTCAAGTCAACTGAGTTACACACAGAGATTGTCTCAACTGAAAATTTGAGGAATAATAAGTGAATAGGAATCAAATCTCTTTGGAGCAAGTAAAAATTAATAATTCTTGAGAGATATTTGAAATTTTAGAGTGACATAAGACATTATTAGAACTAAAGCACAGCTTTCATTTTCTCATGGCTTAAAGAGAAACTTTTTTTTTTTTTTGGTTTTTCGAGACAGGGTTTCTCTGTGTAACAGCTCTGGCTGTCCTGGTCTCACTTTTGTAGACCAGGCTGGCCTCGAACTCACAGAGATCCGCCTGCCTCTGCCTCCCAAGTGCTGGGATTAAAGGTGTGAGCCACCACCGCCTGGCTTAAAGAGAAACTTTAAAATTACTCACTATCCCATTTGTCTTTTATTTTTAGGAGAGTATTTTTGTCTTCCAGAACATAAATACTTACTTTCTCTTTGCTTTTCCTAAGCCACTGCTTCCAGCTTCTTCAGGAACCTTTTTCTCTTTTTCAGAATCTTTAGGGGACAGCCTGAAGAATTCTCCAATGCCTTTTTGCCACTTGGGAGTTGGACGCACACAAACTGGATTCCCTCCTGCATACTTATTTTCACCTGTAAAATAGAAACAGAACTAAATAAAAACAAATACAATTGCCATTCTCTCCCACCCCCACCCCCGTCCCCAGACAGGATTTCTCTGTGTAGCACTGGCTGTCCTGGAACTCACTCTGTAGTGAGTTGAAGCCACCTGGCTGGCTTCAAACTCACAGAGATCTGCCTGCCTCTGCCTCCTGAGTGCTGGGATTAAAGGTGTGCTTCACCATACCCAGCAATTACAGACAGCTGTGAACTGCCATGTGGGTGCTGGGATTTGAACCCCGGTCCTTTGGAAGAGTGACTCGTGCTCTTAAGTGTTGATCCATCTGTCTAGCCCCTAGAGTTTGGTTCTTAACACCCATATCAAGTGGTTCACAACTGCTTGTAACTCCAGCTCCATGGGATCTGATGCCATCTTTTGGCTTCTTCAGGAAGCCTAAAACAGGTCTCTCTCTCTC
>CAJQZJ010000335.1:2508715-2646468 GCA_907164525.1 Lophiomys imhausi | reverse complement strand
TTCTTCAGGAAGCCTAAAACAGGTCTCTCTCTCTCTCTCTCTCTCTCACACACACACACACACACACACACACACACACACACACACACACAAACTATCCGTCTATTTCTATATGTATATATATTATAGGTGGAAGTAGAAAACCAACTCCCAAAAGTTGTCTTTTGACTTGCATATTTGTACCATAACATGTCTTCCCCCCACAGTAACAGTAATACATTTCTTTTCCTTTTTTTCTTCTGGTTTTTTTTTTTTCTAGACAGGGTTTCTCTGTGTAACAGCCCTCGCTGTCCTGGACTTGCTTTGTAGACCAGGGTGCCCTCGAACTCACAGAGATCTGCCTGCCTCTGCCTCCCGAGTGCTGGGATTAAAGGCATGCGCCACCACGCCCAGCTTTTCTTCTGGTTTTTAAGACAGGATTTCTCTGTCTCAAAATGTTTAACTAGATAATCCAACTGTGCTAAGAATGCATCTCAGTGGTAGAGCACTTGCCCAGCACATATGAGGTTCTGTGTTAAGTCTTTGGTACCATATCCACACACACAGATCCTCATAAATAAGTGACCTTACTAAATAAAATTTGGACAGTTTATCCTACATGACATTAACTTACATTAAGGAAAAATGCATTTTAGGAATTTATTACAGCTGGGTGTGGTGGTGCTTGCCTATAATCCCAGCACTTGGGAGGCAGAGGCAAGGCAGATCTCTGTGAGTTTGAGGCCAGACTGGATTACAGAGCAAATTCCAACACCCAGGGCTACACAGAGAAACTCTGTCTCCAACCACCCCCCTCCAACAAAAAATTATGGTAGAATGGTATATAATCCTAAATACCTATAATCCTAGCATTGAAATCTTAGAGACAGGGAGATCAGAAATTGAAGGCCAGCTTTAGCCACATAGCAAGTTTGAGACTAGCCTGGGTTACATGAGACCTTTTCTCAAAAAAATACAAATAAAGCTGAAAAAAAAAGTGGTGCTGGAGAGATGGCTCTGTTGTTAATTAAGAACACATGTTGCTTTGGTTCAGTTCCTAGCACCTACAGGGTAGCTCACAGTCATATATAAGCATTGGTACACATGCATTCATGAAGACAAATACTCATACATATAATATAAATGAAACTAAAACAAAAGTTGTTCATAATTTCATCAAAGAAAACTTGCTAAGCAAGTGCTCTAGTGTTGAGCTGCACCCCCAGTCTCATATGGTAGTAGTAATTGCAAATTTGGTTTTTGGTAGTACTAGGGGTTAAAACTAGGATCTTGTGCATGCTAGACAAACAGGCTACCTCTGAACTACAATTCTAGCCCTTGCCTGTTTAAGGCAGGGTCTCCCTATGCAACCCAGACTGGTCTGGGATGTCAAGGTTCAGGCATCCTTTTGCCTATCACTCCCAAGAAGCTGGAGATGCAAGCCTTTCCCATCATGTCCAGCTTAGCTGCAGTGATTTAAACCCAGTTCTGATGATTTAGTTTGAGTGACCTTACCAAATTACACACACTTTAAAATGAGGCTATCGGGCCAGTGATATAGCATAATGAATAAAGGTGCTTGCTACCACACCTGCACACCTGAGTTTGATCCTCTAGACCCCTAAGTTGAAGAGAACTGATTTCTACAAATTGTCCTCTGACATCCACATGTATGTTATAGTGTGCAAATCCATGCATATAGGAACACACACATGAATACACACACAGACAATATATATATAAGAAAAATGATTTAGAATGAGATTACAATTTCATATAATTGTTTGGCATTAAAAATACAAATCTACAGCCAGGCGGTGGTGGTGCACGCCTTTAATCCCAGCACTTGGGAGGCAGAGGCAGGCGGATCTCTGTGAGTTCGAGGCCAGCCTGGTCTACAAAGCAAGTCCAGGACAGCCAGAGGTGTTATACAGAGAAACCCTGTCTCGAAAAAAACCAAAAAAAAAAAAAAAATACAAATCTACAACCAGATGAGGTATTGCACACCTTTAATCCCAGCACTTGGGAGGCAGAGGAAGGCGGATCTCTGTGAGTTCGAGGCCAGCCTGGTCTACAGAGTGAGTCCAGGACAGCCAGAGCTACACAGAGAAACCCTGTCTTGAAGTGGGGGGGGGGGGGGAGAACAATTTTCTTTATTGGCAGAGAGAGCATGAGTCAGTATTTTATAGAGCTCAGGCTAATTTCACATTCACTATGTAACCTTGAATTCCTGATCCTCCTGCCTCTACTTCTCAAGTGCCAGCACTGTAAGCATGTGTCAGTACACCAAGCTATTTCTTGTTTTGTTGATTGTTTTTTGTGAGACAGAATATTGCTAGGACCCCTGCCACAACTGATATTCACTCGGTAGCCCAGGGTGGCTTTGAACATATAGTAGTCCTCCTGCTTCAGCCTCCAGAGCACTTAGGATTAGAGCCATGCATCTCTTTGCCAGGCTGTTTAACTCCTATTGAGGACCTATTCAGTTAGCTCTAGTGATTCAGCAGTAGGCCAGACAATGGGATGTGACCTTGATAGAATTTATTCTAGTTGTTCAAAATATAAGACATTCTGAATAAATTTACCTACTTTGAAAACTTTTGTCTACTATCTTCTTATATGAAGAGGGGAAAATAGTAAATATTTTCTGGTGAAATTTTCGGGCTGAGTATGGTATAGTACATGCCTGTAATCCTAGCGCTCCAGAGACTGAGGCAGGAGAGAAAGCCACTGGGGCTATATGCACATAGAGGTCCTAGCACAAATAAGAGTGGAGTTGAGTTGGCATAAAAACCATGAAGAGTTGGGCGTGGTGGCTAACTCCCGTGATTCTGCCTACTCACAAGGCTAACGCAGGAGCACTGTGGTGGCAGCCTGGGCATCACAGCAAGGATCCCATCTCAAAAAATAATGTCGGGTGTGGTAGTGCATATCTGTAATCCCAGCAAGCAGGAGGGAGAGGGAGAAGAAGTCAGGGGCAGGTTGTAGATGTGGCTTGGTTGCCTCGCATGTACAAAACCCTGGGTTAGATCCCCAGCACAGACTAAACCTATCCATGCACATGTGTGTAATCCCAAGACTGGGGAGGTAAAGGCAGAAGGATCACAAAGTACAGGGCAGAAGCATATGGAGTTCAAAGTTATTCTTTGTTCATAGAAACTTTTAGGCTAGCCTGGGCTTACAAGGGACCTTGGAAGAAGGAAAAAGGAAGGGAATGAGGGAGAAGGAAAAGGGGTTAGGGAGGAAGTGAGGAAAGTCAGGAAAGAAAATGAGAGCAGAGCAGGAGGGAGGGAGAAGCAGAGACACAGGCAAAAAGACACTGCTGGCACAGTGTGGCTGAAGATGTAGCTCAGCAGTAGAGTAGTTGCCCAAAAAGGGCAAGGCCCGTAGTTCAGTTCCCAAAGATTGCATGCATGGTCGGACAGACATGCTCCTACAACAAAAATGTGGTAATTCTAATAAGCATCACCCTAAATCTAATGAGGGGGGCACTTAAATAGCCTCCAAGAAAATAGTAACTGTTAATATTAAGAAATTTTTAAAAACACCATTCAACAAAGAAAAATTGGTTTAAAAATAAACTGTCCCTCACCACCAAGACTTGAGAGTTTTCCATGAGACCCTTACACCCTTATCCAAGCCTGCTGAAAGACCAAGGTCACCTTAGAGGGCAAGGAAGAAATTTAGGGAGTGAGGATGTCAAGGGAAACAAATTCCAGAGGAAGGAAACTGAATAAAAAAATTCACCGCGGGTCAGGGCCTCACAAGTCAGGTCAGGGCTGCTGTGCTGGGCCTGATCTTTTGGGGCGTTTCTCTTACTTCAGAAACTTCCAGGACCCGTCCTACCTTTTCTTGATGAACACGAAGAAGAATTGCTGACAAAGGTGGAGGAGCCAAGCACCTTCCTGGGAGCTCGAGAAGCCACCACTGCAAAGAGAGGTAAAGGGGTGGGGGGCATTTAGAACGGCAGGAGAGTTCGGACTCCCGGGAGCTTTCTTCTACCACATTCCCAGCCTAGTGGAGAATAGGGAGAAGTGGAGCAGCAGGACGACCTTGCCCGGTCTCTACAGCTCGCTCGAAATGAGGCTGGGAGCCTGCCTCCTAGCTGAGCTCAATGGGGAGCAACTATGGGCGGGCGTCTCCTGGGGAACCCCCTACAACAGCGCTGCAAACCTTCACCTTTTCTGTAGGCTCCTGGGACGTAGTTTGCTTTGGTCCGTACCATGTTCACAATGGAAGAGAGACCTCTCACCGACTCCCCAACTGCAGATGTTTCAACTGGACAAGGACCCGAAAATGATGTTCCCGCCACAATTTAAATGGGTCTCTTTCCCGCGCGCTCCAAGCTCCTGAGAACCACGGCTCTTATTGGTTCCGCGCCTTCACCCTGAACCAATTGGCAGCGTCCAGCGGGTGACAGCCTCAGGACTTCAGGCTTTGCCAGCCTTTCCATCAGCCCGAGTGTTCGTGATTCGTAACCACTCCTGGTGGGCGGTGCCGGGACGCCCCAGGGGTGCGCCAAGTGTGGGCGCTGAGGTAAGTTGTGAACTAGCTTTTTAAGTAGGTCGGCTTTTAAAATAAAACCTTGTAAAAGTAGGAACTGCAATATTTCTTAAAAGTTACCATAGAATTAAATGTATGCTAATTAAACCCTGAAAGTGAAAATTAAAATTAAGTGGACTTTAGATGCAAATCAAAACTAAAGTTTAATATCATAAGGGTGCACTCTGCTGTGTTCTAGAACAACTTTCTGAGGTGGGAGAAAGGAAAATGCAACTTAGTTTACAATATTTTAAAAAAAACGTTTTTAGATCCCATAAGACTAAAAAATTGGATAAATTGTCTATACAATTAAATAAATAAATATGGCCACAGAGCAAAACTTTGCCAAATGTAAAAGGGCTACAGCTGGTGGTGGGGAGATGTCTCTGAAATGGTCTCTGTTGCCTGTTCTTTGAACACTTTACCCTTAGCTGGGCTGCCTTCTCCTGTCTCAATGGAAGAGGATCCTCTTAGCCCTGGTGTGACTTGATGGGGTGGGTTGATATGGGGAGGCTCCACTTATCTGAGGAAAAGGAGAGGAGGGAGAGAGTAGGGGGAGGGAAGGGGCTTCCATCAGGATGTAACTTGAATAAATAAATGCTTTTTTAAAGGCCACAGTTCCAACCCACATGAGGATAACACTACAATAAAAAGATCATAAATATTTTCTGACCCATGCTTCAAATTACAATATTCCTAAGAATTTGTGTTTGCTGTGATGCCATGCATGGAACAAGACCATAGGCACTTGCTGCAGGATGCTTTCCGTTAATGCTATTTGAAAAACAACCCTTCAAAGTGTAAGTAAAGAGCTGCTTCTCAAGCCGGGCGGTGGTGGCGCACGCCTTTAATCCCAGCACTTGGGAGGCAGAGGCAGGCGGATCTTTGTGAGTTCGAGGCCAGCCTGGTCTACAAAGCGAGTCCAGGACAGCCAGAGATATTCAGAGAAACCCTGTCTCGAAAAACCAAAAAAAAAAAAAAAAAAAAAAGAGCTGCTTCTCTCCAGTGGATTATGCTTGAATAACAACAGAATCTCCTCAGGGCCTTAACATCAGTCCTAGTGCACCTTGTAATCTCAGCTCTGAGGTAGTGGAAACTGGTAAATGGTGAGTTCCTTCCCAGTCTGTGCCAAATCACAAGACTTAAAAAAAAAGAAAGAAAAAAAAAAAAGAAAGATTCAAGAAGAAGAAGAAGCTGGAGAGATAGCTCAGTGGTTAAGAGAACTACTCTTCCAGAGAACCTGCGGTTCACAGGTTCAATTCTCAGCACCCACATGACTGCTCACAACAGTCTGTAAATCCAATTCCAGGGGATCTGACACACGCAGGCAAAAATGCCAATCAATGGACATAATTTAAAAAAAAAATAAATTAGGGCCAGGTGTGGTGTTGCACCCCTCCAATTCCAGCCCTCGGGAGGAAGAGGCAGGTGGATCTCTGAGTTTAAGGCCTGTCTGGTCTACAGAGTGAGCTCCAGGAAAGCCAGGGCTGTTACACAGAGAAACCCTGTCTCGAAAAACCTAAATTAATTAATTAAGGAATTAATTAAGGCAAATAAGAGCTAGCAGTGGTGCACGCCTTTAATCCCCGCAATCTGGAGGCAAAGACAGGTGAATCTCCGTGAGTAGGGGGCCAGCCTGGTCTAGAGTGAGTTCTAGGATGGAAAAGACAAAAAAGAAAAACCACATCTAAAAAAAAAAAAAAAAAAAAAAGAAAAAGAAAAGAAAGGGTTTAGGCAGTCACTAAATTAACATAATATAGCAATTGCCTGTAGTTTATCTTAACCCTGGAGTGTTAGATTACAGCCAAATTCCCACCAGAAAATTAACAAGCCAATCAACAAGAATTCTTTTGTTGTCATTCACCCTAATGAAAATGCACACTGGTTGTTAAATGACATTGTTTCCTTTTCAGTTAAAGGCCTTCTACCCAGGTGTAAATTGCCTAGTTGAACTCACATTCTAGAGTCCTGCAGAAAAAGGAACCAGAGAATATGTCTTTTCTCTTGCGTATCAAGCAAATGGCTAGAGAAAATTTCAGATATACCTTTTCACACAGCGACAATCTACATATTATTGTGGTTGTGTTTATTTTTTGTTTGTCTTTTTTTTCTGGTTTTTCTTTTTTTTTAAGATTTTATTTATTATGTATACAGTGTTCTGCCTGCACATATGCCTGCAGGCCAGAAGAGGGCACCAGATCCCATTATAGATGGCTGTGAGCCACCATGTGGTTGCTGGGAATTGAACTCAGGACCTCTGGAAGAGCAGCCAGTGCTCTCAACCTCTGAGCCATCTCTCAAGCCCCTTTTTTTCTGGTTTTTCAAGACAGAGTTTCTCTGTGTAGCCCTGGCTGTCCTGGACTCGCTTTTGTAGACCAGGCTGGCCTTGAACTCATAGAGATCCGCCTGGGATTAAAGGCGTGTGCCAACACGACTGGCAATTACAGACAGCGGTGAATTGCCCTGTGGGTGCTGGGATTTGAACTCCGGTCTTTGGAAGAACAGCCAGTGCTCTTAACTGCTGAGCTATCTCTCCAGCCCTTTGTCTTTTTTAAATGGGGAGGGGCGGATTGAAACAGGGTTTCTTCATGTAGCCCAGGGTGTCCTACAACTAGCTCTGTAGACCGGGTTGGCCTCAAACTCGAAGAGATCCACTTGCCTCTGCCTCCCTAGTGCTAGGATTAAATCTGCGTTCTACCACCAGACATCCTGCTTTTGTTTGTCTTTTAACACAAATGATGTCGATGAGGAATGCAAGTTAGAGGAAAACACACAAAATGATGACATTTACCAAATGTTTTTAATTAAAATGATTACTTTGGGGGCTGGGAATGTGACACAGGACAGCACTTACAGGCATGATGGTGCATGGATATAGTCCCAGCACCTGGAAAGTAGAGGCAGGACAATCAGAAGTTCAGGGCTATTGTCAGCTACATGGTGAGTACATGGTCATCTTGGGATATATGAACGCTGTCTAGAAGGAGAGAAGGAGAAGAAAGAGGGGAGAAGGAAGAGGATGATTGGATCTGAGGCAGAAGCAGGAGGTCTCAGAGTTAAGGCCAGCCTGGTGTACAGGTAGAGTTCTGGGACAGCTAGGACTACAGAAAGACCATGTGTCAAAAGACCAAAACAAAACAAAATGATTGCTTTAGAGAAGTCTTTCTCTACAGTTAAATAAAACACAGAGAATCATGTGATTTAAACATGAAAATCTGGAAGACTTGAGACCTAACACATTGAGAAAAGTGGTAGGGACAGCAAGATGGCTCAGCAGGTGACCATCTGAAATAATAATCAGATGAGATTGTTATGAAAGATGAAATTCATTTTTACCATTAATGAATATTACTGTATTTTGCTTTTTTAAAAAAGATGGTGGGCCAGTAAGATGGCTCAGAAGGTAAAGGTGCTTGCTGTCACCGCCTGAGTTTGATTCCCAGGATCTACATGGTAGAAAGCAAGAACTCACTCCCACAAGTTGTCCTCTGACTGCCACATGTGTACTGTTCATTTGTGCTAGCCCGAAGACATACACATGGACAAACACAGAAATAGATAATATAATGTATTTTTCCAAGACAGGGTTTCTCTGTGTATCCATCGCTGTCCTGGACTTGCTTTGTAGACCAGGTTGGCCTTGAACTCACAGAGATCTGCCTGCCTCTGCCTCCAGAGTGCTGGGATTAAAGGCCTGCGCAACCATGCTTGGCTAACAGTGTTTTTAGGACAGGGAGTCACTAGTAATCCTGGCTGACCTGGAACCTCATTACATACACCAGGGTGGCCTTGAACAAAGGTCCACCTACCTTTCCCTCCTAGAGTGCCGGGGTTAAAAACATGTACCTACTATGCCCAGCTAATGGAATTTATTTTTCCCAGCTTTTTAAAATGTGTATATGTAAGTGCCTGCATGCATGCCTGGTGCCTGTGGAGGCCAGAAGAGATAGTAGGAGTCCCTGGAACTAGAGCTCCAGATGGCTGTAAGCCTTCGTGTGGTGTAGGAGTGGGATTCTAGTCTCTATTACAGACAGCACCACCATCATCAGAGTAAAAACTAGTACAGTGCCTACAAATAGCTTGCAAGGGGTGGGGTTTCTGTTTTCCTTTGTCCGACTGAGGGTTGAACCCGAGATTACAGACAGCACCACCATCATCAGAGTAAAAACTAGTACAGTGCCTACAAATAGCTTGCAAGGGGTGGAGTTTCTGTTTTCCTTTGTCCGACTGAGGGTTGAACCCGAGATTCGTGCGTACTCAGGAGGCAGCATACCACTGAGCTTTATGCCTAGTCTCCCTCCACTCCACATCCTTTTTATTTTGAGACAGGGCCTTGCTCAGTCACAAAGACTGGCTCTGAGTTCATTTCATGCCACTAGCAAGCTTTGGATTTGTTATCCTCCTGACGAGCTGTTTTAAATGTTCTACAGTCAGAACCAGACTTGAAGACTGTACCCATCTTTCTGGGTCCTACTTTTATTCCTGTCGCAGCTCTTTTGTAGGTGCATTATCGTCTCAGCACAACTGCCAATGGCCTTCCTGGAGTTCACCCTCAGTGTCAGAGAATCGCCAGAATACATTTCTTCCACACACGTGTAAACAGACCCGGAAGTTGAGAGACGCCAGAGGCCGCGCAAGTGGGCGGGATCTGCCAGGAAGGCGGCGCGACCGAGGCGGGCGTGCAAACTTGCGGAACCCTAGTCAACGAGGTCGGCGTTGCGAAGGGAACTAGTCCGGCCCAGGACTAGAAGCTTTTGCAGCCCAGCCGGTTCCGGTCGGAGAAGATGGCGGTGGCAGGGGCGGCGTCCCGGGAGCCGCTAGTACACTGGTGCACACAGCAATTGCGGAAAACTTTCGCCTTGGATGTCAGCGAAGAGATCATACAGTAAGATGGGTTCCGGGTCCGAGGCGGGAAGCACATCTGTGACATGTCCCGGGAAAGCCAGGAAAACTAAAAAGATGATGAGAAGTAAAGAAAATATGGTAAAAGGAGCTGCAGTCAGTCTTTAGAGTTTGAATTTTGGCTTCCACTTTTTCAGTTTAGCCTCTAGATAAGTATGCCACACTCCACGTGCTTTTCTAGGAAAGTGGCCAATCGTAGTATTTAGATCTGTAAGATTGTCCCGGGAATCGGTTTGCTTACAGATTGTGGAGAGAATAAACAAGTCAGATTGGCTTTCTAGAAATTCCTCACTCTGAACGTTGTAGTTTCTATCAAGCACAGGACCCAGAATTTGCACGAACGCTACATGGTCCGGTACAAATAGTTATTCCAGAGTCACAGCTTCAGTTTTCTGTTGCCATTAACCGGTTTTACACGTTTGGCAAATTAATTTACACCTTTGTATCCTCCCCTTAATTAGAAAATTAGTAATTACTAGAGCTTACCTTTAGAGTTTTAAAATTCTTACAAACCAGATGACGATTATTTAATATTTGCTTGAAATGACTTAGTTTGTTGCACTATTACTGTATGCCAGTCTCTGGGACAGCCAAGATGACCTACACAAGTGGGTTATGCTGTGTTGACGAGTTCTGTGAAGGGAGGAAGTTGAAGGTCTTCTGGGAACACAGAAGAATACACAGAATACACTTCTCAGTATCGAATAAACTATTCAATAAAGGATATATATATACTTTATGATTTGAGTCACTTAAAATGTACTGGAAAAGATGTTCTTACCTGAGAACTAAGAGATAGGCAGAAGTTTGGGTCCAAAGCATTCAGGTGGAGGGGAAGATTAAAAAAAGAGACTGGAGGGCTGGAGAGATGGCTCAGCGGTTAAGAGCACTGGCTGCTCTTCCAGAGGTCATGAGTTCAATTCCCAGCAACCACATGGTGGCTCACAATCATCCATAATGAAACCTGGTGCCCTCTTCTGGCCTGCAGATATACCTGCAGACAGAACACTGTATACATAATAAATAAATCTTTAAAAAAAAAAAAAAAAAAAAAAAAAAAAGAGACTGGATCAAAACAAAACAAAAACTAAGAATTTTCCTTAATTTGAGTATTTGTTGTCAAAAACTAAATTGCTATTCTAGAATTATAAGAAATAAGATCACTTTTCTGAGTTTGGGAGAAAATAGGTTTTTGTTTTTGTTTGTTTGTTGTTGCTGTTTCAACAACAAAGAGTTAAGACAGCCTGGTTGTTTCAAAGTTGAAACTGTAAGTATGGCTAAACACCTGGTAAGATTTTTAAAACATTGTAAGTTAGACAAGACATGTGATGATCATAAGCACTCAGACAGCATGCTGTACTATTATTTGAAGTACTTATTAAGTGTTGACTAGTTCCCAACAGGCTGTTATGTCAGGATGAAAGCAGGTGCTATGCTTTGTTTGACATTTAATTGAGAATAATACACATGTAATATTTTAAGAATGTGAATAATTTTTTATATATCCTAAATAATAAAATAATTTTTTGTTATTTCGAGACAGGGTTTCTCTGTGTAGCCCTGGCTATCCTGGACTCACTTTGTAGACCAGGCTGGCCTCGAACTCACAAAGATCCACCTGCCTCTGCCTCCCAAGCGCTGGGATTAAAGGTGTGCGCCACCACCACCTGGCTAATATTAAAAGAATTAACACAGAACTGTTAGCCTCCTAGTCAATGATATGTTAGAAGGAAGACATGAAGGGCATTACACAGGGTCAGAAAAATGAACTTTACTCCACATCTACATGGATTCACGATTTGGTTGATTATACATAGATGAGACTTGCTGTCTAACATTTGGATGGATGTCTTTTAAGTGGTTAAATAGTTGAAATGACATTTACTACTATGCACTTGAAACTCTATTTCCCTCAGAGTTGGAAAACTTCAGCGTTAGGGGCTGGAGAGATGGCTCAGTGGTTATGAGCTGTTCTTCCAAAGGACCCAAGTTCAAATCCCAGCACCCACCCACATGGCAATTCACAGCTGTCTGTAATTGCTTGGTGTGGTGGCATACACCTTTAATCTCAGCACTCAGGGGGGCAGAGGCAGGCGGATCTCTGTGAGTTCAAGACCAGCCTGATCTACAAAGTGAGGCCAGGACAGACAGGGTTACACAGAGAAACCCTGTCCTTAAAAAAAAAAAGAAACAAACAAACAAACAAACAAAAAAAAAGAAAAGAAAAGAAAAGAAAAGGTGGGTGTAGGGGCTGATAGGTTAATATAAGTTAGATTTAGTGAATATATAGGTTTCTGATACAGTCTTAATTCGGGGCATGAAGATCAACTTCGCTGTGAGCAGTTAGCTTATCAGCTTATGGATGAAGTCAGGTGAAATGAGGGGTCTCTTTGGACTGAAAAACAAGGTTGAAGCCAGGTGAAACAAGGAAAGACTTTATGACCTGGCATTGCTTTCAATTGCTAAGTGGGCAGAGCCCAAATTAAGCTGAAGCAGGTGGAACAAGGAGTGATCCTATTTAAGGACAAGTGGATGAGCCCAGAGAGCTGCGTGCTAAGGGCCCCCATATGAGAGAGCTCCGAGAGTCCTGCTGGAGAAAGTTCTGGTAGACCAATGGCCAGATCTCCCTGAGGCAGAAGGAAGCTGGTGAGCAGAGAAAGCCTCGGCAAGACAGCAAAAGGCCAAGGACTAAACCCTGTGGCTCAGCTTTTGCCTAGAGGGGTTTGACCTGTCCGAACAGTGGCCTGAACAGAACTGTGGCCAGCTTTAAAGACTGAGGCGGAACGGCAGAGTTGCTGATACGAAGGAAGTAAGGTGGCCTACAGACGCTGAGGTCTCCCAGAGAGAAGAAAGCCTCAAGCCTTATTTAAAGTGAGACTTCTATAGCCAATTTACCCTGACGAACCTGCGTCTGAGCTATTCCAGAAAAAGGACTGCTAAGTGCGTTAAAGAGTCTACCCCCGAGACTGGTTTCCTGACGACTAAGGACCTGCCCCAGAGACTGTATCATTCTAAAAGGTTATGAAAGTAGTTGTTATGATTATCAATAGGTTTAGTGGATAGGTTAAAGGGGTTGTAGGAATTTATAGGATTAATAGTTAAGAAATTGATGGTGTTTGTTATAAGTGAATTTAGTAATAAATAAGTGTTAAATAATAATTTAAAAGTTCGGTTACAGGTGGGTGGTGGCGCACGCCTTTAATCCCAGCACTTGGGAGGCAGAGGCAGGCGGATCTCTGTGAGTTCGAGGCCAGCCTGGTCTATAAAGTGAGTCCAGGACAGCCAGAGCTGTTACACAGAGAAACCCTGTCTCAAAAAAAAAAAAAAAAAAACAAAAGAAAAAAAAAAGAGAAAGAAAAGAAAACTTCAGTGTTAAATGTCTGTAGAGATTTTGTAGATAGGGCTAGTAAGTTTGGCGATCAAGGTGGTTAAAATGTGTAAGTCCTGAAAAGTCATTGTGTCCTTTTAAAAAAATATTTATTTCTTTATATACATGAGTGCTCTGTCTACAACATGTATGCCTCCACGACAGAAGAGGACATCAGATCCCATTATAGATGGTTGTGAGCCACTGTGTGGGTACTGGGAATTGAACTCAGGACTCCTGGAAGAGCAGTCAGTGCTCTTAACCTCTGAGCCATCTCTCCAGCCTCACTCTACCCCTCTTTTTATGATGAGGTCTCTGAACTGTGTATCTCTGGCTGGTCTTGAACTAACAGAAATCCATCTGCCCCTGCCTCCTGTGTTCTGGGATTAAAGACATGCATCACCGAATTAGGCATTGGATCTTTAAATTTATTTTAATTTTTAAAATTTTCACTTTTTGTGAGTAGGGTTGTTTGTGTGAACATTTGTCTGTGTAACGTGTGTGCTCTCAGAGACTAAAAGAGGGCATCAGGCCATCTGGGACTTGAGTTTCAGATGTGAGATGCAGCTGAGAATTGAACCTGGGTCCTTTGGAAGAGCTTCTAGTGCTCTTAACCACTGAGCCATCTCTCAAGCTCCTTTAATTTTCTATTTTTAGTTACATCTAATGACGGCAGTGTAGCTCAGTGGTAGAGATAAGATGTGCACAACAATAAGAGCAAAACCAACCAACCAAAATTAATTAATTCTGGTAATCAGAAGTTGTTCTTAATGAAATTTAAATGCACAGGTTTGTTTATTTATAGATTATAACTGAAATTCCACCATCACACTAGACGAATCCAAGTGTATTCAGTCTGTTAAAAATTTAAAATTTTTTATTTATGAGTGTGAATGCACATGTATGTACACATGTGAGGTCAGAGGACAACTTGTAGAAGTTGGCTCTGTTTCTCCACACCAAACTCAGGTCATTAGGCTTGGGGGCGAGCCCCTCTGTTTGCTGAGGTGTCTTTCCATGTTTGACCTTGTGAGAAATGTTGTCATCTACAAAGGTCACACTCTAGAATCATGGGATAGAGTTACCAAAAAGGGGGGGAGGCAAAAAATTTTATAATGTTTTATGTAATTTGCATTGTATGTTGAGCTACATTCATAGCTGTCCTGGAGTGCATGGTACCCATAGGCTGTGGCTTCAACACACCTGTTTCTAGTACATACACTACTAACAATGGGACAGTCCCTCCTTTTTTAAAAGATGAGTTTATTTTATGTGTGTGAGTGCTTTGCCTTCATGAAGGTATGTGCACTGTGTTTGTGCCTGATGCCTGCAGAGGTTAGAAGAGGACATTGGATCTCTGAAACTGGAGTTAGGGGTGGTTATGAACCACCATGTGGGTGCTAGGAATTGAACTTGTGTCCTCCGCAAGAGCAACAAGCGTTCTGAACTGCTGAGCCATTTCTCTTGCCCCACAGTTTCTTAAAATACTGAGAAACAGTAAATGCCTAAATATATATGTAAGTTAGATTATGACATATTTGAAATCAGGGTCTTTGTGGTCATTAACTTTATATCCTTAGCACCTAGCATAGAACATGACTCTCAATAAATCAATGAATGCTTTTTGTTTGTTTGCGTTTTTGAAGTAGTACTAGCATTGAATCCAAAGCCTCATGTACGATAGGCAAGTTCTGTTTGACTAAGATACCCTCAGCCCTGATGATAGTGGTTAGTGCCTTCATTCCTATTGTGATCTCTGAACGTCATACAGTAGCTATTCTTGTCTCAACAATTTATCTTTACTTCCTGAGGTATGTTTTGTCAATTGAGAGTGCTGAAGAGATACGAGAATATATGACAGACCTTCTCCAGGGAAATGAGGGCAAAAAAGGACAATTCATAGAAGATCTTATAACCAAATGGCAAAAGAATGATCAAGAGTTGATTTCTGATTCTTTTCAGCAATGCTGGAAAAAAGATGGTAAGTTAATGTGGTTAAGGAATGATTAAAGTATTACTGGTAAACGCTTGGTTTTAGAAGCCTCGATGTTTTTTTTCCACTGAGTACTACCTGTTCACAGCTAACTTAAACAGAATCTTATGTATGCATATTTTCAGCTTAGGTCTATTCAGTTAGTAATGAATATTGCTCTAACCCACTGACTCTCAACCTTCCTAATGCTGCGACACTTTAATACAATTCTTTATGTTGTGATGGCCCCCCCAAGCATAAACGTATTTCATTGCTAATTCATAATTGTAATTTTGCTACTGTTATAAATTATAATGTAAATATCTTATATGCAAGATATCTGATATGCAACCCCAGAGGGGGTCACAACCCTCAAGTTGAGAACTGCAGCTCTAACGTATCAATCTTTTCTGTCTGCCTCTGCCTCTCAAGTACTGGAATTAAAGGCATGTTCCACCATGTTGTGTACTAGCCAGCATTTTTAAATTTATGGAAAAATCACAAAAGAATCTTTTTTCAGGCACAGTTGTGGCTGTAGAATAATTTCAAAAAGTTACAAATGGATTAAAGAAATATCTTTTAAGAGCTATGTCCTAACATAGTGGTAAGACACTTGCTTATGTGTGAGAGCCTGTGTTCATTCCCCAATATTATAAAAATAAATTTTTTAAAGATTTATTTATATTGTATGCAGTGTTTTGTCTGCTTGTATGCCTACATGCCAGTAGCGGGCACCAGATCTCATTATAGATGGTTATGAGCCACCATGTGGTTACTGGGAATTGAACTCAGGACCTCTGGAAGAGCAGTCAGTGCTCTTAACCGCTGAGCCATCTCCTTAGCACCCAAAATTATTTTTATAAATATATTTGTATGGATTTTTTCCTTTTAAATTATTTTTTTAATGTGTGTGGGTGTTTTGCCTGCATTTGTGTCTGTGCCACATGCATGCCTGGTGCCTGTGAGGCTAGAAGAGGGAATTGGGTTCCCTAGAACTAGAGTTTCAGATGGCATGAGCTGCCATGTGTATGTACTGGGAACTGAGCCATGCCTAGCCAGTGCTTTTAACTGCTGGGCTGTCTCTCCCGACCCATATTTGTTTTGTTTTTTCTTTTTCCAAGGCAGTGCTTTTCTGTATAGCCCTGGTTCTTCTGGAACTCACTTTGTAAACCACGCTAGCCTTTAACCCAGAGATCTGCCTACTTCTTCCTCCAATTGCTGGGATTAAAGTTGTATCCACTGGACATGGTGGCGCATGCCTTTAATCCCAGCACTCGGGAGGCAGAGTCAGGCAGATCTCTGTCAGTTCAAGGCCAGCCAGGTCTACAAAGTGAGTCTAGGACAGTCAAAGATACACAGAGAAACCCTGTCTCGAAAAACCTAAAATAAATAAATAGATAGATAAATAAATAAACAAACAAACGAATGAATGAATAAACAAAATATAAAAATTATTATTAAAAAATAAAGTATGCCACCACCCTCAGCTTCAGCCCTATTTTTTAAAAAATATTTATTTATTTATTTATTTAATATGTATACAATGTTATTGAAGTATGTATGCCTGTAGGCCAGAAGAGGGCACCAGATCTCATTATAGATGGTTATGTGCCACCATGTGGTTGCTGGGAATTGAACTCAGGACCTCTGGAAAAGGGCAGCCAGTGCTCTTAACCTCTGAACCATTTCTCCAGCCCCCCAGCCCTATTTTTATAATTTTTTTGTTTTTTGTATTAGGGTATCTCTGAGTATCAGCCCTGACTGTCCTGGACTTGCGTAGACCAGGCTGGCCTTGAACTCACAGAGATCAGCCTGACTCTGCCTCCTGAGTGCTGGGAATAAAGGCAGACACTACCACACCCGGCTTTTATAAATTTTTTTTTTTTTTTTTGGTTTTTCGAGACAGGGTTTCTCTGTATAACAGCTCTGGCTGTCCTGGACTCACTTTTGTAGACCAGGCTGGCCTCGAACTCACAGAGATCCGCCTGCCTCTGCCTCCCAAGTGCTGGGATTAAAGGCGTGCGCCACCACCGTCCGGCTTATAAATATTTTTAATGATGTGTATACTTGAATGAAAGTATTGACTGATTAGAGTATTAATGATATTTAGAGGTATCCATTTATATAGTACAAAGATGTACCCCAAATTTAATAATATGCTATTATTATACAGTGTGAAATATCAAACTTGAATTTATATTATTTGAGTTTTTCTTTTTTTTTCCCCCAGTACTGGGATTTAGGCCAGGGCTGTTTGCCTGATAGGCAAGTATAGTGACGATTTTTGAGTTTTGGTTTCTTTAAAAACACAGAAATACAGGGCTGGAGAGATGGCTCCGCGGTTAAGAGCACTGACTGTTCTTCCAAAGGACCCAGGTTCAAATCCCAGCACCCACATGGCAGTTCACAGCTGTCTGTAATTGCCTGTCATGGTGGCACACACCTTTAATCCCAGCACTTGGGAGGTAGAAGCAGGCCGATCTCTTCGAGCTCAAGGCTAGCCTGGTCTACACAGTGAGTCCAGGACAGCCAGGGCTACACAGAGAAACCGTGTCTCAACAAAACAAAACAGAACACAGAAATATTATAAGGATATGTTTTCATTTTAGACCCAGGGGATATGGGAGGATATGGGAGTACTTTGAACTGTCCATAGCAGCTGACTATGATTTGCCTCTTTCTGCGATTGTGTGAAATTCTGGGAACTTTTCCAAGGGTATATAAATGCTAGGGCCTCCGATAGATAGATGGGGTTGGTGGATGTTGGTCATTTAGGGAGGTTGGAAGTGGTTTGTTAGTCAAAGAAGAAATAAAAGGAAATAAATTAGATTCAAGAATCTCTCTCTCTCCCCTTCTATCCTTCTTTCTCTCCTATCTTGTGATGGGGGTGAACCTGGGAGGATAAAGGGAGGGAGGGAAAGTGAAGAACCCACAAAGTAGCAAAGATAGCTACAGGCAAGCACTGTCCATCACTGACCCTGTTAGGAATTATTTATCATTGACTACATGAAGTTGGTGGTTTATTTTTATTTTTTTATTTTTTTGATTTTTCGAGACAGGGTTTCTCTGTGTAGCCCTGGCTGTCCTGGACTCACTTTGGAGACCAGGCTGGCCTTGAACTTACAGAGATCCACCTTCCTCTGCCTCCCGAGCGCTGGGATTAAAGGCCTGCACCACCACAACCCGGTAAGTGGTTTAATTTTTTTTTTTTTTTTTTTTTTTTTTGGTTTTTCGAGACAGGGTTTCTCTGTGTATCTCTGGCTGTCCTGGACTCATTTTGTAGACCAGGCTGGCCTCGAACTCACAAAGATCCGCCTGCCTCTGCCTCCCAAGTGCTGGGATTAAAGGCGTGCGCCACCACCGCCCGGCCGTTTAATTTTTAATTGAGAGTAGTTCTGCCTGACTTCTTGTCTTGACTGTAAATATTAAGAATTACCTTCAAGCCAGGCGGTGGTGGCGCACGCCTTTAATCCCAGCACTTGGGAGGCAGAGGCAGGCGGATCTTTGTGAGTTCGAGGCCAGCCTGGTCTACAAAGCGAGTCCAGGACAGCCAGAGATATTCAGAGAAACCCTGTCTCGAAAAACCAAAAAAAAAAAAAAAAAAAGAATTACCTTCAGATTTTAGCTACAGAAACTAAATAATAAATATTGCTGTTCTCTTTCTCTATATGTGTATTTTATTATTTAAAGAAATTTTAGATGGACAGAGATCAGTGGACCAGCTAAAGCGGAGTAGGAGGAAAGGAAGAAACAAACAGGAAGTTCCTTCATTTCCTGAACCTGACATGACTGTAGAAGTCAAAACACCTTTAGATTTGGCCAAGGTAAGTGCTTACAAAATTAAGCTTTTCCTGATTGTGTGGGGAAGAGGAAATGACTAAGATGTTTCAGAGACAAAGTACAGAGTTGTTCTACAATGGCATTTTTAACAAGCTGATGAATTTTAGGGGCAGAAGATTACAATGCTGACATACTTCTGTAGACATTTTTTCCTTTTGAGATTAGGCACTATGCAGCTCAAGCTGACATCTAACTTGCTGTTAGCCTTGAATTCTCCTGGTCTTCCAAGCTCTGAGATTACAAGTGTGTGCCACCACTCTCTACAAGACTTAACTTCATTCTGAGGGATCAGACTTAGGACCTTGGGCATGGGTGTGAGACAAGCACTCTTGTGAGCTATACTCTTAACCTTGGATGGATAATAGGTTTGTTGGTTTGTTTGTTTTGTGTTTTTCAAGATAGGGTTTCTCTGTATCCTTGACTGTCCTGGACTCAGTTTGTAGACCATTCTGGCCTTGAACTCATAGAGATCTGGCTGTCTCTGCCTCCCGAGTACTGGCGCCACCACGCCCAGTAGATGGATAACAGTTAATGAAGTGCCCTACTTTGAACTTCAACATTTGAGAAGTCAGTAAAAGCTAAATGATTGTTTAGTTCTTGCTGTTATTAAAACTGCCAGACCTACTTGCCTGGCAGGGAAGATGCCATGATCACGAAGGTGGTTTTCCTAGGAGGAGGCTTGTCCATTGCACTCCAGATGTCTGACCCTGTGATTTCCCCAAATGTGGGAAGCTTGACTGCATAATTTGTGGTAGTGATGGATTGTGTTCACTCTCTGCCCTACATCCAAACAAAAACATCAACGAAACACAAACGAGCAGGCAAACAAAACAAAACTGCCAGGCAATTGAGGGAGTAGGCAGGTAGTTGGAGCGTTCCAGGCCACCCTGGAATGCAGAGTGAGGCTCTGTCCAAAAAAAAAAAAAAAAAAAAAAAAATCAATAAAAAGATTGATGAAGAGTATTCTTGTTTTGAAAGATTTTTTTCTTCTACCATTATTATCAGTATTCAGATTTCAAAACTTAATTTAACCAGGCTGGCCTAGAATTCTCTGTGTCTCCCAAGCTGTCTTTTAACTCAAAGTCTTCCAAGAGCCAGACCTTAGCCACTGCACCTGGATAACTGAGATATTGATAGCACACTTGACTACCTCAGTTTCTTAGAAGAAGAAAATTAATTAAGATGGTGCATGATAATTTTGAGTAGGATACCATGCAAAAACTTTGGTAGGAGGTGGACATGGTGGGCTCAAGCCTGTAATCCCAGTACTCAGGAGTCTGAAACAGAAGGAATGCCTCAAGTTGAAGGCCAGCCTGGTCTTCATTAATTCCATAATTAATTCTGTAGCTGGGGCCACAGAATGAGACTTTGTGTTAGAAAACTAACAAATAGGGGGCTGGAGAGATGGCTCAGTGGTTAAGAGCACTGTTTGCTCTTCCAGAGGTCCGGAGTTCAATTCCCAGCAACCACATGGTGTTTCACAACCATCTATAATGGAATCTGATGACCTCTTCTGGCCTGCAGGGGTACATGAAGATAGAGTTTTCAACTATGTAAAATAAATAAATAAATCTTAAAAAAAAAAGAAAAAAAAAGAAAAGAAAAAGAAAACTAACAAAAACTAAAGCAAAAACAAAGGAGAGCAGAATTTACAAGGATTATCACAAGGAACAAAGAACACATGAGCAGTAAGTTTGTGAAGATGCTCAGTCCCTCTAGGAATTAGGACAGACAGTTCTTCATACACCTCCTGGTTTGCTTGGGACTTTTTCAGTTTTAATACCAAGGTCTCACATCATGTCCCTGTCCCAAGGCATAAACAAAGCAAGATGTCTATACCGATCAGATAAGTATACATTAAATCACTAAGACACTTTCTATCAGATCGTCAATGTCCTATCAATTGTCAATAAAGAAAAATAGTGTTTGGCAGAGTGCATCAAGAACTATAGAAGGGGCTGGAGAGATAACTCAGTGGTTTAGAGCACTGACTGCTCTTCTATAGGACCCAGGTTCAATTCCCAGCATCCACATGAGAGCTCACAACTGTCTGTAACTCCAGGATCTGACACCCTCACACAGACATTCTTGCAGACAAAATACCAATGCACATTAAAAAAAAAAGAACTATAGAAATGTTTATATAGTCTTTATTTTGATCCCATCCCCACAGCCTTCTCTATGCTAGGGAAGTACTTTACCACTGAATGACACCCAAGTGCTGTTTGTATTTTTTTTCCCTTTAGTTTGTTTGTTTGTTTGGTTTTTCGAGACTGGGTTTCTCTATGTAGGTCTGGCTATCCTGGTACTAGCTTTGTAGACTAGGGTAACCTCAAACTCATAGAAATCTGCCTTTGCATCCCTAGTGCTTAGATTAAAGGCGCATGCTACTTTGCCCAGTCTTCTTCAGGTTTTTTTTTTTTTTTCATTTTATGTGCATTGGTTTTTTGCCTGCTGTGTCTATTTGGGTGTCTACTCCCCTGGAACTGGAGTTACAGGCAGTTGTGAGCTGTCCAGTGTGAGTGCTAAGGATTAAACTCTTATGATCTGCTGAGCCATCTCTCCAGCCATCTTGTATTGTTTTTTTTATATGTTTATTTATTAATTCAAGTTATATCTCAGTCATAGCGCCCTCATTTTGTTTTTTTTTTTTTTGGTTTTTTTGAGACAGGGTTTCTCTGAATATCTCTGGCTGTCCTGGACTCGCTTTGTAGACCAGGCTGGCCTCGAACTCACAAAGATCCGCCTGCCTCTGCCTCCCAAGTGCTGGGATTAAAGGCGTGCGCCACCACCGCCCGGCTCCATTTTGTATTGTTTTAATGGCTAAAAATATTAGTTACTTTTTCTTGTTTCTTTTGTTCATTTGAATATCTGTTGCTATGATTTCCTACTTATGTCTTATGGCCATTTTTTATGTTATCTTTTTTCTTTATAATGTTATCTTTTTTCTGTTCCCCCCCCCCCGTAATAAGGATTGAATATAGGGCTACATGCATTCACATGCTGTGCCACTACACTCTAGCTCTTTCTTTATTAATTTCTGAAAGAATGCTTTTTTGTTTTGTTTTGTTTTTCAAGACAAGGTTTCTCTGTGTTGCCTTGGGTTTCCTGGACTCATTTTGTAGTCCAGGCTATCCTTGAACTCACAGAGATACACCTACCTCTGCCTTCTGAGTGCTGTGATTAAAGGTGTGCATCACCATAACCGACAATTACAGACAGCTGTGCACATGTGGGTGCTGGGATTTGAACCTGGGTCCTTTGGAAGAGCAGCCAGTGCTGTTAATCACTGAGCCATCTCTCCAGCCCTGTAATAATTTCTTTTAAGCTGGGCATTGGTGGCGCACGCCTTCAATCCCAGCACTTGGGAGGCAGAGGCAGGTGGATCTTTGTGAGTTCAAGGCCAGCCTGTTCTACAAAGTGAGTCCAGGACAGCCAGGGCTACACAGAGAAACCCTGTCTCGAAAAAACAAAAAAAAAAAATTTTTTTTTCTTTTAAAAAACATGCCTGGCGTGGTTGCACACACCTTTAATCCCAGCACTAGGGAGGCAGAGGCAGTTGAATCTCTGAGTTCAAAGTCAGCCTGGTCTACAGAATGAGTTCCAGGACAGCCGGGGGTACACAGAGAAGACCCCTTCTCAAAAAAACTATAAAACAACAACAACAACAAAATAACAAGCTGCTTTGATTACTACATTTACCTTGCTCTAGGCTTATTAGGTAATTGAGAGCTACTAACAAATAAAGCAGTTGCTAGGAAAACAAATTACTTTGCTTTTATGGAGCCCCTAATTATAAGTAATCTGTATTTTCCCTTCCTTGCTGATTCTTTTTTTTTTTTTTTTTTTTGGTTTTTTGAGACAGGGTTTCTCTGTGTATCCTTGGCTGTCCTGGACTCACTTTGTAGACCAGGCTGGCCTTGAACTCACAAAGATCCGCCTGCCTCTGCCTCCCAAGTGCTGGGATTAAAGGCGTGCGCCACCACCGCCCGGCTTTTTTGGTTTTTTTGAGACAGGGTTTCTCTGTGTAACAGTCTGGCTGTCCTGGACTCACTTTGTAGACCAGGCTGGCCTCGAATTTACAGAGATCCGCCTGCCTCTGCCTCCCGAGTGCTGGGATTAAAGGCATGCGCCACCAACGCCCCGCTCCTTGCTGATTCTTGAATGAGGTGTAAGGAGTTACTGACCAGAAGTGAGGCTTTCACCCCTTGATTCTTTTCATTGTTGTTGATCAGTGTTCCTGTGATATCTTTGTACTATTAGGCACAAGAAAGCAACAACTCAGTAAAGAAGAAGACAAAATTTGTCAATTTATATACAAGAGAGGGACAGGACAAACTTGCAGTCCTGCTTCCTGGTCGTCACCCATGTGATTGCCTGGGCCAGAAGCACAAGCTCATCAACAACTGTCTGGTCTGTGGGCGGATCGTCTGTGAGCAGGAGGGCTCTGGCCCATGCTTATTCTGTGGTTCTCTGGTAAAGCCTTTCTTTCATGTCTTCTGTTTACTATGTGTCCTGGTTGGTTTTTGTTTGTTTTGTCAAGTAGAATTATCTGAGAAGAGGGAACCTCAGTTGAGAAAATACTTTCATAAGAATGGCCTGTAGGTAACCCTGTGGAGCATTTTCTTAATTAAAGTGGGAAGGCCCTGTAGTAGTGTATGGTGCCACCCTTGGGAAGGTGGTCCTGGAATATATAATATTTGGTTGTGAGCCTAGCCTTTAACGGCTGAGCCATCTCTCCAGCCCTGGAATATATAATAAAACAGGCTATGACCCAGGTATGATAATGTGTACCTGTGATTCCAGCACATGGGAGGCAGAGGCAGGAGAATCTTTGTGAGTTTGAGGCCAGCCTGGTTTATATAGTAAGTTCCAGGCCACCCAGAACTACAGAATGAGGCCTTGTCTTTAAAACAAAAAACAGGGCCAGGTGGTGCTGGCACGCACCATTAATCCCAGCACTCAGGAGGCAGAGGCAGGTGGATCTTTATGAGTTCAAGGCCAGTCTGGTCTACAAAGCAAGTCTAGGACAGCCAGAGTTGTTACACAGAGAAACCCTGTCTCAAAAGCCAAAAAAACAAAACAAAAACCCCAAAACTATATATATATATATATATATATATATATATATATATATATATATATATATATATAATAAAACAAAAAACAAAACAAAGGCAGAAGGAGCAGGCCAGTAAGCAACATTCCTTGTATCACTTATCAGTTCTGTGCTTCAGGTTCCTGCCCTGAGTTCTTGTCTTGACTTCCCTCAGTGATGAACATTACTTTAAGTATAAGATAAGGTAAATCCTTTTGGGGGCTAAAGAGAAGTGTGGGGTTAAGATAACTGGCTGCTTTTGCGGGGGCCTGGGTTTGATTTCAGCAGCCACATGGTGGCTATGCCTGCCTATAACTCCGTTTCCAGTGGATCTGATGCCTTCTTTTTTTTTTTTTTTTTTTTTTTTAAAGATTTATTTATTATGTATACAGTGTTCTATCTGAAGGTATATCTGCAGGCCAGAAGAGGGCACCAGATTTCATTACGGATGGTTGTGAGCCACCATGTGGTTGCTGGGAATTGAACTCATGACCTCTGGAAGAGCAGCCAGTGCTCTTAACCGCTGAGCCATCTCTCCAGCCCCCTGATGCCTTCTTCTAACTTCTCCAAGACCAGGCATACATATGGCGACCAGACATGCATGCAGGCAAAGCGCTCAGACACTCATACAATACAAATAAGTAAAGATATATATATATAACCCTTTCCTCCTACGAAATTGCTTTTGGTCATGGTGTTTTATCACAGCAGTACAAGCCCTAACTATAAGACACTGTCCTTTGAGTTAATAACCATGGTCATTCAAATCCTCTGCAGTTTCTCTTAGGAAATTGCTTCCCTACAATGTTCAATGAAATCCTAGTACTCTGGAGGCCAAGGCAGAAAAGTGAGTTTTTGGTTTTGTTTTTTAGGTTTTTAGAGACAGGGTTTCTCTGTGTATCCTTGGACTGTCCTGGACTCACTCTGTAGACCAGGCTGACCTTGAACTCACAGAGATCCACCTCCCTCTGCCTCCTGAGTGCTGGGATTAAAGGCGTGCACCATCAGGCCCAGCAGAAAAGTGAGCTTTTAAGGCACACTCTCACTACATTACTAGGCTGGCCTCAATCCTCCTGTGAAGCCCAGGCTCATTATTTACTGTCTTTGAACTTCCTATATAAACCAGCCTCAAGTTGGGGCCGTTCCTTTGCCTCAGATTCCCAAGTCCTGAAGTACTGAGATTACAGATGTGTGCTGTTGTATCTGCCTTCTGGTTAGTTCTTATTGTTTATGTGTATATACGATTTGCCTGTATGTATGTCTGTGGATCACTTTTGTACCTTGTTCCCTCTAAGGCCAGAAGAGAAAAATGAATCCCTGGAACTGGAGTTATACACACTTGTGAGCTGCCATATGGGTGCTGGGAATTGAACTCAGGTCCTCTGGAAGGGTAGCCAATACTCTTAATCACTGAGCCATCTCTCTATCTTCTGGTTCTTTTTCTCTTTTTAAGTTTTTTTTGAGACAGAATTTCTCTGTGTAACAGCCCTGGCTGTCCTGGAACTTACTCTGTAGACCAGGCTGGCCTTGAACTCACAGAGATCCACCTGCCTCTGCCTCCTGAGTGCTGGGATTAAAGGCGTGTGCCACCATGCCCGGCAATTACAGACACCTGTGAACTGTCATGTGGGTGCTGGGATTTGAACCTGGATCCTTTGGAAGAACAGCCAGTGCTCTTAACCACTGAGCCATCTCTCCAGCCCTAGTTTAGTTTTTTGAGATAAGGTTTCTCTGTGTAATCCTGGCTGTCCTGGAACTTGCTCTGTATACCAGGCTGACCTTGAACTCAGAGATCTGCCTGTTGAGGCTCCATTTTATAGCACACCAAGCAAGCAATATCATTCAACCTCTGAATGATAAATCTTTTTTTTTTTTTTTAACTTTACAGGTATGTACTAATGAAGAACAGGACATTTTACAGCGTGACTCAAACAAAAGTCAGAAACTGCTAAAGAAACTCATGTCAGGTAAATTCTAGGTTTCTTTCTTTCCTTGTTTTTTCATTCTTTGAGACTGGTCCTCACTGCTGACCTGGAACTCACTGTGTAGACCAAGCTGGTCTTGAACCTACCTCTGCCTCCCAGGTACCAGGATTAAAGGTATGCATCATTGTCTGGCTAAGATGCAGATTATCTATCTCTCTATCTATCTATCTATTTAGGCTCACTCCCACCCTCCTTGGGTGCTAGTGATTGAATGTGGGCCCTCACACTTGCTAAGCTAGGTCTCTATCCTTCAAGAAGTATTGTTTTGTTTGTCTGTTTTGTTTTTTGAGAAAGGGTTTCTCTGTGTACCAAGCCTTGACTGTCCTGGACTCTCTTTTTAGACCAGACTGGCCTTGAACTCACAGAGATCTACCTGCCTCTGCCTCCTGAGTGTTGGTATTAAAGGCGTATACCCATAAGCCCTGCAACAAATTACTTTTTAAACAAAAACATCAATGAGAACTTCCATCAGGATGTCTATTAATACTAGTAATGGCCAGGCGGTGGTGATGCATGCCTTTGATCCCAGCACTTGGGAGGCAGAGGCAGGCGGATCTTTTTGAGTTCGAGGCCAGCCTGGTCTACAAAGTGAGTCCAGGACATAGAGAAACCTTGTCTTGAAAAACCAAAAAAAAAAAACTAGTAATGTAGTAATTCATTGGTAACAATTAATAGAATTATATTACTATAAAAATTTTTTGTTCATTGCTATAATTTTTCTGTTTTAGGATCCAATTCAAGTATCACTGCCTTATTTTTAACTTAGCCTGCTTCAGTCTGGCATCTTCTCAGTCTCTTTTATCTTCCATGCCCTTGTTACTGTTACTGTTTATTTTGTTGCTCAATGGTATGTGTGTTTTAAAAAAAGTATTTATTTTTATTTTATGTACATTGGTGTGAGGGTATCAGATCCCCTGGAGTTACAGATAGTTGTGAGCTGCCATGTGGGTGCTGGGAATTGAACCCAGGTCTTCTGGAAGAGCAACCAGTGCTCTTAACCACTTGAGCTCCCAAAAATGATGAAGCTATTTTTTTGTTTTTGTGGGTTCTTTTTTTTCTTTTTCAGACACGGTTTCTCTGGGTAGCCATGGCTGTCTTGGAACTCATTCTTTAGGCCAGGCTGCCCTCAAACTCACAGAGATCCACCCGCCTCTACTTCCTGAGTGCTGAGACTAAAGGCCTGTACCACCATACCAGGCTCTCAGCTCTAATTTCTTAGTTTTAATCCTTATAAAGATAAATTCTGACATTAAGGGAAAACAGGTGAATATATATAGGAAGTCTACTCTTCTTTTTTTCTCTAAAAATGTTACATCTTTTATATTTGAAAACATCTCACAGAAATAGCTAAGAACCTTTTTGTTAGGGTGTCACATACATACCTGAATTACTGAGGCAGGAGGATTGTTTGAGTTTGGGAGTTTTGGGCTATCCTGGATAATACAACAAGACTCTTATCTACTAAAAACAAATTAAAATTAAGTTGGGCTAATGAGATCACTCAGCATGTAAAGGCGCCCTTTGCTGAGAAAACTCACTCCTATCAGTTGTCCTCTGCCCTCCACATTTGCTTCATGGCGTGTAAACACACACACAGACATACACGCACGCATGCATGTGCACACCATGTATCAAACTATACAAAATGTAAAGAGAAAAAGAAAGGTAAGCCAGGCATGGTGGTACAGTTAAGTATATAGTAATAGCACTCTAGTGTCTTTGGAAGGAGCATGTCATGTTTAAAACCAGCCTGAGACACATAGTGAACTAAAAAAGGCCATCTTGAGCTGTGAAGACAGACTGTTTCTCAAAATAAAAGTTGAAGCCTGGCAAGATGGTTCAAAGGTAAAAGTGTTCACTGCTAAGCAAATGATGACTGAACTTTAGTACCTGGGACCTGGCAGTTGTCTTGACCTCCACATGCATGCTGCAGCATGTGTACAAATACACACCCTCATACTTACACACTAAATTCTTTTACAACTTCAGAACAATTAAGACTGTTTTTTAAAGGCTTTTTTTTTCTTTTAAAGAATATTATCCCCTGTATTTTCTTTTTAGAAGAAGATCTCATGTAGTCCCGTCTACTCTTAAACTTGCTGTGTAGATGAGAACTTTGGATTCTTTATCTTTATTTCCAAATTATTGGAATTAAAGAAATGCACCATTGTGCCTGGCTAAAACCATTTTTAAGAGGTAGAATAGCATACTTATTAATTTCTATGAAGACAATATTTTATTCCTACCTTAGTTCGTAGCTGTTTCCATTTTATGTAAAAATATATGTTGTTATTATAAAGTAACAATTGTAAAAAGCAAATGTTATGCTTTTCCTTTTTTTCAGTTGTTTCTATAATTCTGTGTTACATTTTCAGGGCTGAGATTTGAACCCAGGGTAATGAGCATGCTAGGGAAGGACATTAAACTATACCTCCAGCTTTTTAAACAATTTATATTGAAACAGAGCCTCACCAAGTTACTAGGCTGATTGACTTGCAAGCCATTTTGCCTCATTAGCTGGGATTCCCAATGTATGTCACCATGCCCAGAGTTTTCATTCTGCATACTTGTTTTTAGTTGGTCAAAAAACAATCTGTTGGCCTGGAGAGATGGCTCAGTGCTGAAGAGCAGTTGCCATTCATTCACAAGAACTGGAGTTCAGATCCTAACACCCAGATAATAAGCTGGGCTTCCTGTAATTGCCTGGCGAAGGCCTTCTTCTGGCCTCTAGGCACATGTACCTAGGAGCACACAAACTCATAAAAATTAATAAGTCTTTTAAGATTATTTTTTTAAAAATGGGATTAGTTGTTCAATAATATCTATTTATTTACCCTTTTTTGAATCAGAATCTCACTATTATAGCTCTGACTTGATCTGGTACTCTCTGAGTCCAGAATGACCTTGAATCTATGTAATCTTCCTAATTGCCTCCTGAGTGGAGTCATTACAGGTGTGTAAGACCATGCCAAAGTTCAAAGGTTTTTTGTTTTGTCTTGTTTTTTGAGACTATTATGTAGGCTGACCTTGAGTCCCTGGGCTCTTTAGTGGTCCTTCTATGGCCTCCCATGAAAGTGAATATATCATGTGACACTCTGCTTTTTTTTTGTTTGTTTGTTTTTCAAGACAGGGTTTCTCTGTGCAACAACCCTGGCTGTCCTGGACTCACTTTATAGACCATGCTGGCCTTGAACTCACAGAGATCTGCCTGCCTCTGCCTCCCAAGTGCTGCCTACAAGCCTGGCTGACTCTACCTTTTATTTATTTATCTATTTATCTATTTATCTATTTATCTATCTATTTATTCATTCATTCACTCACTCACTCACTCATTCATTCATTCATTCATTTATTTATTTATTTATTTACTTTGGTTTTTCGAGCCTGGCTGACTCTACCTTTTATTTATTTATCTATTTATCTATCTATCTATCTATCTATCTATTCATTCACTCACTCACTCACTCATTCATTCATTCATTCATTCATTCATTCGTTTATTTATTTATTTATTTATTTATTTTGGTTTTTCGAGACAGGGTTTCTCTGTATAACAGCTCTGGCTGTCCTGGACTCGCTTTTGTAGACCAGGCTGGCCTCGAACTCACAGAGATCCACCTGCCTCTGCCTCCCAAGTGCTGGGATTAAAGGCGTGCGCCACCACCACCCGGCTTTTTACATCTTTTTTTTTTTTTTTTTGACTCTACCTTTTAATATCTGAATTAACTCAGTAAATTTATTTCTAACTTTGAACTTTACTTTCCTTATCTATAAACAAGGATGATATGAACTTTTTTATTGGTTATTATGACAAACAATATCCCTCTTAGTGCCTTATCATTTATTCTAGTTTTGCATCTTTTCTGAAATCTTTCTTCCATTAATTAGTTTATGGTTTTAGCCGGGCAGTGGTGGCGCATGCCTTTAATCCCAGCACTTGGGAGGCAGAGGCAGGTGGATCTTTGTGAGTTCAAGGCCAGCCTGGTCTATAAAGTGAGTCCAGGACAGCCAGGGCTACACAGAGAAACCTTGTCTCGAAAAACCAAAAAAAAAAAAATTAGTTTATGGTTTTGATATATAAAAATACATTTATTGGTGATAGCTTTCCTTAGTAAGGTTTTTCATTTGTTTGATCTTTTAGAGCTGTGTGTCAGTTAAACACAGCTTTTATAGGTATGCACTCTACTATTGAGATACGTTTGGTATCGTTAGTGGTCTAGATTTTTTTTTCTTTTTCTGTTTTCATTTCTTCTTTTGTTTTTTTTGTTTGTTTTGGGTTTTTTGTTTTGTTTTTCAAGACAGGGTTTGTCTGTGTTGCCCTGGCTGTCCTGGAACTTGCTCTGTAGACCAGGCTGGCCTCGAACTCAGAGATCCACCTGCCTCTGCCTCCTGAGTTCTGGGATTAAAGGTGTGTGCCACCACTGCCCTGGTATATTCTTTAAATAAAGAAAAAGACCTCCCACCTCTTTTTTTTTTTTTTTTTTTTGAGAAACTGTTAGTGACACAGCACTTGATGTTGGTTGAACCTGACCTTAAGTGTTTCCATTTAAATGGATGCTTCAGATCATCAGGCTAGAACCAGATCTGCAAATGTATTGTTCATTGCTGCACAACAATACAATAAATTTATTCTATGGGCTGATAGCATTTGCCTTCCTTACTGAATTTCAGGGGCGGAGAATTCTGGAAAGGGAGATGTCTCTATGAAGGACCTTCTTCCACATCAAGAATCTCGAATGAAGTCTGGTTTGGAGAAGGCTGTTAAGCATAAAGAAAAACTGTTAGAGTTTGACAGAACTAGGTATGGTATGGTTAGACTAACATGTGCTAAGACAGAAACTCAGCCATAGATTCTGGCAATTAAAACATTGGCGGGGTGAGGGTGGGACTAGAGAAAGGAAGAGCACTTGGTTGTTATTGCAGAGACCCAGGTTTGTGTTCTGCCCGGTTTTCGAGATCCCAAAGACCATCCAGGAGCCAACTCTGATGTAAATACATGAGGGTTGTTTATTCAAGCTTAGAGCTTGGACTCTCAACGCTCACCAACATAGCAGTTGAGAGCCCCAAACATCAAAAATACAGGGTTTGTATAGGGGCTTAAACAAAGAAACAGGTTTTTTATCATATGAGTGGATGACATTTGGGTAGCTAGTCATGTCCATATCTGATTGGCTCGTTGTTACTGACTAACCAGCTGCGGTCAGTTTGACCACCAGAAAGTTTGTTTAGACTTTTTTGGGTGCTTTCTCAGAGTGAGCTGTCCGGTGATGATGAGGGAACACCCCTGGAATGCAAGGTCGTGTACATTTTGTTGTTCTGGAACTGGAGGTCAGCTCTGAGTCAAACTTAATATGAAATGGAATCTTTTTTCAAGATAGATTTAGTTAGGTTCCACAGTTTGATTTCTAGCACTTGTGTGGCAGCTCACAACCATCTGTAGCTCCAGTTCTGGAGGCACATTCTCCCCTGACCTTCACAGGCCTGAGGCAGTCACTCACATAGAGCACACACATGTACATGTAGAGAAAATACTCACACATAAAATAATAAATTAAGCATTATTTTACATTTGCTACCCTTTTTTTTTTAATTGGTTTTTCGAGATAGGGTTTCTCTGTGTAGCCCTGGCTGTTCTGAACTCACTTTTTAGACCAGGCTGGCCTTGAACTCACAGAGATCCACCTGCCTCTGCCTCCCGAGTGCTGGGATTAAAGGCGTATACCACCAGGCCCAGCAGTTAGACAGCTGTGAACTGCCATGTTAATGGGATTTGAACCCAGGTCCTTTGGAAGAATAGCCAGTGCTCTTAACCGCTGAGCCATCACCTCTCCAGCCCCATTCCATTTGCTACCTTCTTAGGGTGGAGTTTAAAAAGGTTTATAACAAAGAAGAGCTGGATGCTCTGTATTGGCAGTTTTTAGTGCATCTTGGCTTTTGTTTTTGTTTGATAGGGTTTTACTGTGTGGCCTTGGCTGGGGTGGAACTAGATATGTAGACCAGCCTGACATCAGATTTGCAGAGAATCATCTGCTTCTGTCCCCAAGTGGTAGGATTAAAATCATGGCCCACCACACCTGACTCTTCTAATTTTTTTTTTTAACACTCTGCACAAAGAACTTACAGATCACGTTTATTTAGACACAAATTTTCTAGGTGTTGGATACTTTTTTTTTTTTTTTGGTTTTTTGAGACAGGGTTTTTCTGTGTAGCCCTGGCTGTCCTGGAACTAACTCTGTAGAGCAGGCTGGCCTCGAGCTCACAGAGATCCATCTGCCTCTACCTCCCAAGTGCTGGGATTAAAGGCGTGTGCCACCACACTGAACAAACTAGTGTACTGTGTGACACACCGCAGCTTCAATGGATGAAGTTTTTATTCATTCATTTAAAGTTTTATTTTTTGTTTTCTTTTGGGAGGGAAGTTACAAGGCAGAGGGCAGATATGGAGAGATGGGGAGATGAGTTGGATTGGGGTGCATGCTGTGAAATTCATAAAGAAGAAACACAAAGTTTTATTTATTATTTTTTTTTTTTTTGGTTTTTCGAGACAGGGTTTCTCTGAATATCTCTGGCTGTCCTGGACTCGCTTTGTAGACCAGGCTGGCCTCGAACTCACAAAGATCCGCCTGCCTCTGCCTCCCAAGTGCTGGGATTAAAGGCGTGCGCCACCACCGCCCGGCCAAAGTTTTAAAAAAAATGAAAACACCAAAAAAACTCCAGCTTGCTAGTGGTGCACGCCTTTAATCCCAACACTTGGGAGGCAGAGGCAGATCTCGTTGAGTTCGAGGATAGGCTGGTCTACAGAATGAGTTCCAGGACAGTTAGGGCTCTTACACAGAGAAACTTTGTCTCAAAAAATCAAAACAAAACAAAAACCAAAAAAATATTCTAAATGTTAATAATTAAGTCACTGGACTAAGATTTCAAGGCAAATATCAGCAGATCAATAGGCTTGTCAGTAATAAACCAGACCCCAGTGAATTGTAGGAGTGTAGGATATTGAATAAGTTACTAGAATAACAACTAGTATATGAAAAAACAAGCGTACATCCCAGTTATCAGGTGCGAGCTGTGATCCACAGCCTAGAGGGCTGGAGGATGGATGAAAAGTTGGTCTTGTCAGAAAGGGAGGACAGTGGGTTATGGTGCTGTGTCTTCCACGGCCTGAAGCTGAGAGTACACACTGCCACTTCAAGTCAGGAAGAGCTTAGCATGATTTTAGAGTGGTCTCAGCCTTTCTTGGTTGAGATGGGAACCTCCACAACAACAAAAGTTGTAATTAGTCCATATTTGTCAACATGTGACCCTAGTTCCTGTGTGTTCTTTTTCATTTTCCTGCTCAGTATCCGAAGGACCCAGGTCATTGATGATGAGTCAGATTACTTTGCCAGTGATTCTAACCAGTGGCTGTCCAAAGTTGAGCGGGAAACCCTGCAGAAACGAGAGGAGGAGCTGAGAGAACTCCGACATGCCTCCCGACTTTCTAAGAAAGTCACCATTGACTTTGCAGGGCGGAAGATCCTGGAAGATGAGAATCCACTAGCAGAGTATCATAGCAGGTAAGTGGAAGGCTCCAGTGGGGTCTGAGAACAGCAGCAGTCTAACTGTAAAGGGCTTTTCCCTCTTATGGACCTCCTGTTCTGTTTATTTAAAAAACAGTGATGACCCAGTGTGTAAAGCTCTTGCTGCACAAGGCTTAGGACCTGAGTTCACACCCTTTCCACCTGTGTGAAACCACTGTGCAGTGCCACATGTCCTCCCATTGTTCCTGTGGCAGAATAGCAGACAGGGATAGAACTCCTGTGCAATGGCTAACAGCAAAGAAAACGTGTCTCAATCAGGGTAGAAGGTGAGGACCAACACCTGAGGGTGTCCTCTGACTCCATACACATTCTGCCCTCACTTTCACACACACACACACACACACATATGCATCTCATAGGCACATATCACACATACAGAGAATAAATTAAAGAAATAAAAATGGTGATGGAGGGCCAGTGAGTTAGCTCAGCAGGTAAAGGTGCCTGCTTCCTAAGCCTGACAACCTGAGTTTTTTTCCTGGGACCTACATGTAGAGGGAGGGAGCCAGCTCCACAAGTTGTCCTCTGAGCTCCATACACATGTTGTGGTACATGCATGCATGTGCATTCTCACACACAAAATAAAATTTAAAGAATGCTAATAATGAAGAAGAGCTAGAAATGTAGTGGTAGTGTATTGGTCTAGCATGCACAAGGCCACAGCTTCAGCCAGGTACCACACACACAAGTCATCTTATGATGATGGAGTTCTGTACAGTAGTGTATTCTTGTAATCGTGGCACTAAAGAAACTTAAGGCACAGGGTACATAGTGTGAGGATAGCCTGGGCTATGTAATGAATTCCAGGTCAGTCTGGGCTAGGCTATATAGCAAGACCCTGTTTCACAAATCAAAAAAAAAAAAAAGTAAAAAATAATAATTCCTAGCACCACAAAAAAGTAAATAAAATGTTTAAGGCTAGGATTGTAACAAAGTGATATGGCACTTGGCTAGTATCCTTGACCCCAGTGTTTGATCCCAGCACCTAAAATAATGAAAAGGAAATATAAAGTAATGATTTAGAACAGAAAATATATAAGAGTATCTGAGAATTTTCAAAATGAACTATGAAACCAGGCTCAGTGGTGCACATATATAATCCTAGAAGATGAGACAAGATCAAGAGTTCAAGGTTAAGTAGTGAGTTTGAGGCTAGCCTGAGCTATGTGTTACTCCCTTCAATAAAACAAAGACCTAAAACAACAACAACACTCCCCTCCCCAAAAGGGTACAGTTTAGACAGTAGAGTAAATCAGTGAGGAATGATGATAGCTTAGTTGTTA
The DNA here is from genome assembly GCA_907164525.1 of Lophiomys imhausi. NCBI lineage: Eukaryota > Metazoa > Chordata > Mammalia > Rodentia > Muridae > Lophiomys > Lophiomys imhausi. The sequence goes on along the minus strand of CAJQZJ010000335.1, from coordinate 2,611,920 downwards.
AAGTGCTTGATACACAAAGAAAAGGACATGAGTTTGTTCCCTAGAACCTGCATTTATAAAACAAAAATAAGAAACTAGGCATGGTGGCACTCCTTGTAATCCCAGAGCTGGACAGGCAGTGACAGGAGGACATCTTGAGCTCTAGCCAGCCAGTCTATGGGCAGGTTCCAGGTTCAGTGAGAGATCCTCTCTCAAAAAATAAGGAGGAGAGCATAGAGGACAGCACCCCACACTGAGCTCATTTTTGTGCTCATTTGCAAGTGTGCACACATACAGAGTGAGAGAGAGACTGACATAACAAGATAGGGGTTGAACAGGTAAGTTAAGAGCACTGGCTGCCCTTCCAGAGGACCTGGATTCAATCCCCAGTACCCACAAGGCAGCTCACAACTATTTGTAACTCTAAAGGATCTAACACCATCATACAGACATACATGTTGGCAAAACACCGGTTCACATGAAATAAAAATTTAAAAATCATTAAAAAATATTTAAAGAAAAAATTGATCTTGATGAAATGCAACTATTTGCTCTTTTTTTCTTTTTGAATTTTGAAATTAAAATATTGGAAAAATGCCTTTTCCCTTATTTTGGAATGTGCTATTAACTTAATATAACTATTGGTTTTAAAAATTACTGTAGTTTAAGAAATCTCTCCATCCTCCCAAGTATTGTTTTTTTGTTTTGTTTTGTTTGGTTTGGTTTGGTTTTTTGAGACAGGGTTTCTCAGTGTAGCCTTGGCTGTTCTGGACTCACTCTGTAGACCAGGTTGGCCTTGAACTCACAGAGATCCACCTGCCTCTGCCTCACAAGTGCTGCAATTAAAATCGTGCGCCACCACGCCCAGGGATTTATTATTTTTTAATCTTGCATTCTTGCATGCATGTGTACTACATGCACGCTTGGTATCTGCAGAGACCAGATGAGGCCATTTGATCCTTTACAATTGGAGTTATAGTTGTCCACCTCCATGCATGTGTTGGGAAAATGGTCTTACTGTCTGTGCCATCTGTCAAGCCCCTGATGTTTTGAGACCAGTTTTGACAATATAACCTAACCTGGGTTAGACCTTAGTATATATAGTCCTGTCTGGCTTCAGACCTATGTTGATCCTCCTGCTTCAGCTTCTTTTTTTTTTTAACATTTATTTATTTATTTATTATGCAGTATTTCCTCTACATATATGCCCGGGCAGCAGATCTCAATGTAGATGGCTGTGAGCCACCATGTGGTTGCTGGGAATTGAACTCAGGACCTTTGGAAGAATAGCCAGTGCTCTTAACCTCTGAGCCACCTCTCCAGCCCCTGCTTCAGCTTGTTAAGTGTTAAGATTACAGGTGTGCAAAACCATGCCCAAGTTTGGTTTTGTTATGTTTATTTTGTTGGATTTGGGGAGTTTTGTTAGTTTTTTGGGGTTTTTTATTTGTTTTTGTTTTGGGATTTTGTGACAGGGTCTCATGTAGTCTAGGCTACATTCTTCACCAAAATATCCCAAGAATGATCTCTAGGCCACTTGCTAATAATCTTTCCCCTTTGAAACCTCTTTGGCCAGGCTGTCAATCTATGTCACTCTCAGCAGCACTGTCTTCCGTGCTTTTACTAGGATGGCCCAGTAAGCCTCACTTAAAGCATACAATCACATTTTCTTCATTAATTAGTTAATTTATTTAACATCCCAATTCAACCACTTTCCTAAAGTCCGAAAGACTTTCATGTCCCTATAACAAGCAGCACAATCAGGCCTGTTGTAGCAATATCCCACTCCTGGTACCAGCTTCTTAGTTACTATTCTAGTGCTGTGAAGAGACACCATGACCATAGGAACGCTTATAAAAGAAAGCATTTAATTTGAGGTTTCCTTATACTTTCAGAGGTTTAGTTCATGATGGTCATAGTGGGGAGCATGGCAGCATGCAGGAAGGCACAGTGCTGGGGCAGAAGCCCTGGGTGTTCTGGACTCGCTTTGTAGACCTGGCTGACCTCAAACTCACAGAGATCCAAAGCCACATCTCTTAAAAATTGTAATCCTTTCAAAGAGTTCTACTTCCTGGTAACTAAGGATTCAAACGTATGAACCTATGGGACCTTTCTAATTCAAACCACCACAAGATCCTATCTCAAAACTTAAAACAAAAATATGCCATTATAACACATGAAAAATGGTTTTTGTAATAAATTTTTTTCATATTTCTTTCCTTTCGTTTATGCTAGTAAATTTGTGTTCTAAAAATACTTTGATTAGCTACTTGTTTTATTTTTTTTTCTTTGTAGCTTTTTTGTGTTATTTCCTTCCTAGGTTTATAGTTATACCTAGACTCACCCACCATATTATATCTCCAGTGCATTCTTCTTCCACTGTCCTCCCCAATCCTTGTTTAAGTTTACCTAATCCCTCAGTCTCTTACTGTCTTAGTTACTTTTCTTGCTATGGTAAGATACCATGACCAAGGCAACTTAGAGAAGAAAGAGTTTATTTGGGGCCTACAGTTTCAGCAGGTGAGTCCACAACCATCATGGTAAGGAGAATGGCAGCAGGCAGATAAGCCTGGTACTGGGGCAGTAGCTGAGTACACCTTGATCCAAAAGTAGGAGACAGAGAAAACTAACTGAGAATGGCTCTACTTCATAGCCAGCCCCCAGTGACATACCTCTTCCAGCAAGGCCACACCTCCTAATCCTTCTCATACAGTTCCAGCAATTGGAGGCCAACTATTTGAGCCTGTGGGGGCCATTCTCCTTCAAACCATCATGCTGGGGGTTTTTTTGTTTTGTTGTTTTTTGCTTCTGCCTTTGTTTTTGCTTTCCTTTCCATTTGAAAACCTTTACCTTTGAAATATTTGTCTTTCCCTTGAACTTACATGGTGTAACACATGAGATGATGCATTAATATGCATGAGCTGGATTGTGTCTATCCCATAACAACTATTGTATCATTTCATGTATGGCACAGGATATGTACAGTGGTCTTTTTTTTTTTTTTGGTTTTTCGAGACAGGGTTTCTCTGAATATCTCTGGCTGTCCTGGACTCGCTTTGTAGACCAGGCTGGCCTCAAACTCACAAAGATCCACCTGCCTCTGCCTCCCAAGTGCTGGGATTAAAGGCGTGCGCCACCACCGCCCGGCTATGTACAGTGGTCTTAAACCTGTGAGTTAGATTCAAAACTGCTGTACTGTTCAGTTGGCTTTTTGAGACAGGGTCTTGCTGTGTATTTCAAGCTGACTTCAAACTCACAATTAGTGAGCCTGCTAAGTGCTGAAATTATAGATATGCACCAACATGTCTAACTTCAGAGCTTCTAAACAGAAAGAGCCATGTTGTCTTCTCCACTTAAAAAACTGTGTCTGAGCTGGGCGGTGGTGGCGCACGCCTTTAATCCCAGCACTTGGGAGGCAGAGGCAGGCGAATCTTTGTGAGTTCAAGGCCAGCCTGGTCTACAAAGTGAGTCCAGGACAGCCAAGGATACACAGAGAAACCCTGTCTCGAAAAACCAAAAAAAAAAAAAAAAAAAAAAAACTGTGTCTGGGCCAGATGTGGTGTCATGCACATTTAATCACAGCACCCAGGACGCAGAGACAGACACATCTCGGGGTTAGAGGTACGCTTGTTCTATATAAGTTCCAAGACAGCCACGACTACATAGAGAGACTCTGCCTGAAAAAATATATATATATGGATAATGAATTTAAAAAAAAAAGTGTGTGTGTGTGTATATGTACATGCACATGTGCGTACTTGTGTGTGTATGTACCCACAGAGGCCAGAATAGGATGTCAGATTCCTTAGAGTGGGAATTATAGGCGGTTATGAATCCTTTAGTGTAGGTGCTGGGAACCACATTCTGGTCCTCTGCAAGAATAGCAAGTACTCTTAATTGCTGAGCCATCTCTCCAGTCTAATCTTCCCCACTTTGCAAACTGCAGAGGGCATAACAGATTTTCTTTCTTCCTTTTCTTCTTTCTTCTTTGATATTTTATTTATTTTTATTTTATGTTTACGGGCATTGTGCCAGCATGCATGTGTAGGCACCATGTGCCTGTGAAGGTCAGAAGAGGGTGTCTGGTCCCCTAGAACTGGAGTAAAAGACATTTGTCAGCTACCATGTGTAGCTACCCCCAGGGAAAGAAGCCAGGGTCCCCTAGAAGAGAAGTCCCCTTAACAGCTGAGCCGTTTCTCCAGTCCCATATAACAATTTTCAAACCAATATGTTTGTGTTTGATTGCATGATTAGGCTCATTCTTTTCTATTAGTTGACGATTTCCATTATGTGGTGTTTCAGAATTATCACCATCACTCAGAAATGTTAAGCATTCAACAAGGCCTATGGAATACAGCAAGAAGTACAGCATGACAATGAATAGAATAAAACCCCCCTTCTCAGCCAGGCAATGATGGTGCACACCTTTAATCCCAGCACAGGCAGGCAGATCTCTGAATTCAAGGCCAGCCTGGAATACAGAGCAGGTTCCAGGAAAGCCAGGGCTATACAGAGAGACCCTATCTCAAAAAAAAACAAAAAAAACAAACAACAAAAAAAAACAGTCCTTCTCTAGTCAAGCTATTGCTCCTTCCTGGGTGTGATCTTTTATGATCTATAGTCAGATACATTATTCATGGAGCCACTGGCCTGCAGAGGTATAATGTTGTTTTGTTTTGTTTTTTTTGAGACAGGGTCTCATTAAGTTTTCCTGGCTGATCTGGAAATCATTATGTAGAGCAGGCTGGCCTGAAACTCGCAGAGATCCTCCTGCCTCTACCTCCCAAGTGTTGGGATTAAAGGAGTGAGCTACTATGCCTGGAAAGGGTATGATGTCTTAAGAGCCAGAGGGTTCCATACACAGTTTCTGTTTCTCTCTGTCCTTGCCTCTGTTTCAGTGAGAAACAGGAGTTCTGAGACCAGTGGGTAAGAGCCTGTGTTGTTCTTGCAGAAGACCCAAGTATAGCTCTCAGCACTCTCTGGGTGGCTCACAACCACCTGGAACAACAGCTCCAAGAAATCCAGTGCCTTTAGTTTCACATGGCATTCATGTGCACATAAACATATGCATTGTTTGGGGGGTTTTGTTTGTTTATTTGTTTGAGACAGGCACTCTATGTAGCCCTGGCTGTCTTGGAACTCACTATGTAGGTCAGCCTGGTCACAAATTCACAGAGATCCATCTTCCTCTGCCTCCCTGATGCTGGGAATAAAGACATGCATCACCATGCTTGGCTGTATATAAATTAGAAAAACAAACAAACAAAGAAACAAAACCTTTTACATCTTTTTTTTTTTTTTTAATGTTTTTCGAGACAGGGTTTCTCTGTGTATCCTTGACTGTCCTGGACACACTTTGTAGACCAGGCTGGCTTTGAACTCACTGAGATCTGCCTGCCTCTGTCTCCCGAGTACTGGGATTAAAGGCATGTGCCAACATGCCTGGCAATTACAGACAGCTGTGAACTACCATGTGGCTGTTGGGATTTGAACCCACGTCCTTTTGAAGAGCAGCCAGTGCTCTTAACCACTCAATCATCTCTCTAGCCCCACCTTTTACATCTTAAAGCAAGAATCCAGTTCAGATTAGCATGGAGGAGCAGAAAGGGAACATTATTTATTTTTATTAATTAATTTTTTGTTTTTCAGAGTCAGGGTTTCTTTGTGTATCCCTGGCTGTCCTGGACTCTTTGTGGCTGGCCTCAAACTCATAGAGATACGCCTTCCTCAGCCTCCCTAGTGCTGGGACTAAAGGCTTGCACCACCATACCTGGTAGAAGGGTAACTCTTTAGTGGGCAGAATAACTATGATTCCTTTAGTAGATGAGTTGCTATAGAATCCTCTTCTCTGGGTCAGGTTATTACTAGTCATCTTTTCTAATTTTGGCATATTATTGATCTTGTTAAAGAGGTGAATGAGTAGTATGCCCTACCTGTTTTCCTTAGAATTCTTGGTACAAAGGGAAAGAAGGTGGGGTTGGGAGCAGGAAAGGTTGTCCATCTCTACAAATAAAATTTTGAATTCCAATTTTTGTTACTACTAAAAGGCTGCATGTGGTAAGTTTGGACACTGTGAGCATAGAAGAGTACCAATTATTGCCTCCTTTTGGTTTGTTACCACAGACTAGATGAGACAATACAGGCCATTGCCAATGGAACTTTGAACCAGCCACTGATGACCTTGAATAGATCTTCTGAAGAATCTTTAGGAGTTCTGGTAAATCCCAACCTATACCAGACCCCTCCCCAGGTCAGTGAATATTTTCTCTAACTGATGAGACAGTTTTGACCACAAATAGTTCTTTCAAATATGTCTGTTTCATAGGCCTTTGATACCAATTTCCTCTCAACATGACAATCAATGCTTACTCGTGTCCAATATTTTTCTAATTTTTATCAAGACATTTCTAATGGTAAAATGATCTGTATTATCTTCTGAATATTATAATTTAAACATTTTATGAAGTTTTATGTATTTTTGTGTGTTTCTAGGTATGGTATATGCATCTGTGTATGTATGTTGGCATGTGTAGGGCCGTGTGTGTGTGTGTGTGTGTGTGTGTGTGTGTGCGCATCATATGTGTGTATATATGTGTAGAGGCCAGAAATTGACATAGAGTACCTTCCACCATATATCTTGGGGCAGTACTTAATGAACATGGTTCTGGGGACTGGGAGTATACTCAATATACCTCGGTAGTAGAGTACTTGAGTGTGTATGTTTAATTTCCAACACTGGGTCAGAGGAAAGGATTCTGGATCCATTGGTCTTCCTGCTTTGAAAGAAGCTTAACCATCTTTCTTTTTTGTGATTTGTTTTGTTTTGTTTTTGCCATCTTTCTTTTTGTGTTTTGTTTTTACCATCTTTCTTTTTATGTTTTGTTTTTGCCATCTTTCTTTATTGCCATAACTTGTTAGTTTCCTATGACTGCCTGCGACTTCTATTTGAATTGAATTATTTGTAATTCTCTGTTCCCTTTCATAGGGTGAGAACTTTGTTTATAGTACTGTTCCACCTTTTTTTTTTTAAAGTACAAGTTATTCATTTCAGAATTATAGAATAGTTCATTCAGTCAGTAGTCAGAACTCCTACTCCAACATCTGTTTGTCTTTTTTGTTTGTTTTTCTAGACAGGGTTTCTCTGTGTGTAGCCTTGGCTGTCCTTGAACTAACTCTGTAGACCAGGCCAGCCTCCAACTCAAGGATCTAATTGCCTCTGCCTCCCACGTGCTAGGATTAAAGGCACATCCCACCACTGTCCAGTTCGTTTAGCTTTTTTTTTTAAATAATGTGTTTATTTTTATTTTGTGTACATTAGTGTTTTGCCTGAATGCATGTCTATGTAAGGGTGTTTGATCCCCTGTAACTGGAGTTACAGACAGCTATCAGTTGCTATGTGGGTGCTGGGAATTGAACCCAGGTCCTCTGGAAGAGCAGCAAGTGCTCTTAACTGCTGTGCCATCTGTCCAGCCCCCTGTTGAGCTTTTTATGGTACCAATATGAGACTCTGAAATATCACATGAAGAATTATGGACTAAAATGTTGAATCGATCTTGGAAAATTATCCAGAATTAAACATAGATCACTAAGAAATATAAAATGGAAATAATTACAATTCTTTTTGTCATGGTCATTATGCTTTTTCTAGAAGAAGGTAGCACATCCCTGCCTTCGGGAGGCAGAGGCAGGAGGATTTCTGTGAGTTTGAGACCAGCTTGGTCCACAGAGGGAGTTCCAGGATAGCCAAGGCTACACAGAGAGACAGTCTTCAAACAAAAAAACAAACATACAAACAAACAGAAGCTCCCTGAGCAATGACACAAGCCTTTAATCCCAGCACGTGGGAGGTGGTAACAAGAAAATCAGGAATTCCTGGTCTTCTCTGGTGCATATCAAGTTCAAGGCAAGCTTGGGTTGTATGACACCTTTTCTCAAAAAAAAAAAAAATGCTCATGTGATTTCTTTTTACCAGGATTAATCACTTTGGTTCACTTCCCTAGGGTTTTCCCTTGTCAGCAAAACTCTAATTCTGTTTTGTGTTCTGTCCTGTGCAGTGGGTAGACAACACTGGCTCAGCCCCACAGAAGAAGACGTCCCTCTCATCAGCACAAAGACTAGAGCTCAGCGTACATCATCACCAGCTGCGAGTTCAGGACCAGGAATTCCAGGAAGGCTTTGATGGTGGCTGGTGCCTCTCTATGCATCAACCCTGGGCTTCTCTGCTTGTCAGAGGGATTAAAAGGTAAGAATTGAAAGTCAAAGTCTTAGATAAACATTTGATTTAGAACTATGGATTGATTGGTGCTCATTCATACCAATCTACTGATGACTTATATTACTGTTCAGTGCATATAACTTTAAACAGGACCAGGTATGGTGATGCAGATCTATAATCAAAGCAGTTGATAGGCAGAGGCAGGAGGACTGAGTTGTAGTCCAGCCTAGCATACCTTAGCAGAATCTATCTCAACAAAGAAAAGAGCTGGAAAGAAAAGCTCAGCTTGCAAAGGCACTTGCTATACAAATCTGATGCCCTGAGTTCAGTAAGGAGAGAACCAACTCCTAAAAGTTATCCTCTGACCTTCACACCTGTGCCATGGCTGTGCTTACTCGCACACGCGCGTGCGCGCGCACACACACACACACACACACACACACACACACACACAAGTAAGAAAATAAAATAAAAACTTACTTGGGGCTAGAGAGGCCCTTCTTGTCCTTGTAGAACACCTAGGTTTGGTTCCTAACACCCACATGGTGGCTTGCAACCATCTATAACTCCAGTTGTTAGGGGATCCAATGCCTTCTTCTGGCTTCTGCAGATACCAGGCACATTAGCACACATACATAATGTAGGCAAGACACTTATACACATACAATAAAATACATTTTTTTAAAAATTAGGGATAGTGCTAGGTGTGGTGGTGTACACCTTTAATCCCAGCACTCGGAAGGCAGAGGTAGGCTGATCTCTGTGAGTTCGAAGCCAGCCTGGTCTACAAAGTGAGTCCAGGACAACCAGGGAAACCCTGTCTCAAAAAAACAAACAAACAAACAAACAAAAACAACAACAACAAAAATTAGGGATAGTGTTTTGTTGTTGTTGGTTGGTTGGGTTTATTTGTTTTGTTTTATGTTTTTTGGTTTTTAAGACTTGTTTTGTTTTAATTTTTAAAAGTTCAATCAACAAAAAACACATTTTTTTTTGGCTAAGTAGTTTTAAAAAAACAGATGGAAGTATGGTAACACATACATCTAATCTCAGCTCTTCGGGAGTCTGTGGCAGGAGGCTGGTGAATACTCAGTGAGATTCTGTTTCAGAATGAATAATGAAATCAAGGGCTAGAATACAGCCTACTGGTAGGATGCTTGCCCAATGTCCAGGAGCCCCTGGATGAACCCTTAGCACAGAAGAGAAAAAGGGAAAGACCTTATATGCTCACAGCAAAGCTGTGTTCTCATCTTTGGAAGAAAGTCTCTTGGCAAAACTCTTGGTTTTGTTTATTTTTTTAATATGTTGTTTAGCAGTCTTCATACTTGGATCTTATTTGTAATTTGACATTTTGTTTGGTGAACCCAGAGCCTTACACACACTAGGAAAGTTGTTCTCTGTTGTCCCATACCCCAAGATCATCTGTTGTTGTGGGGTATTGTCATTGATAGGGTTTTTTTTCCTCAGAGCTGGTAAAATTCAAGGGCTTGTCCATGCGAGCTACATAAGCAGTAGACCACTAAGTACATTCCTAGCCCAGCCAGTGTTTGAGGAAGTCTCTCTACATAGCCCAGACTAGCCTCAGACTTGCCCAAATCCTCATTTAGCCTCCTTTATTGTGTTTCTTCTTCTTCTTTTTTTTTTTTTTTTTTTTTTTTTTTTTTTTTTTTTTTTTTTTTTTGGTTTTTTGAGACAGGGTTTCTCTGTGTAATAGCCCTAGCTGACCTGGACTCACTTTGTAGACCAGGCTAGTCTTGAACTCACAGAGATCTAGATCTGCCTGTCTCTACCTCCCAAGTTCTGGGATAAAGCGTGTGCCACTGTGCCTGGCTTGTGTTTCTTCTTAATTCATATTTTAAACTCCCCTTTTCTTCACTTGCATATATGGAAATATAAGATTGTAAAATGAACAAAGATAACTAGAAAGAGACTATATGTAATCTCATTTCCTAGAAACAGTTATTAGCTGCCATTAGTGTTTTGGAATCAATCTTTCTTTTCTTTTTTTTTTTTTTGAGACATGGTTTCTCTCTGGAGCCCTGGCTGTTCTAGAACTCACTATTATTTAGACCCAGGCTGGCCTCAAACTCCAATTCACAGAAATCCAGCTGCTTTTGCCTCCTGGGTGCTGGGGTTAAAGGTGTGTGCCACCATGCCTGGCGTGACATGTTTATTCCTATTGTTTCTCCTATGTGAATTTTTATATAGTGGGGCCATTTTATATATCCTTGCTTGGGTTTTTCACTTCATTTGTCGTTATACTACATGCTCATTTTTTCCCTTCGTCTTTTTTTTAAATTTATTTATTGCTCAGGTTACATCTCCATCATAGTGTCCTCTTTTCACCCCTCCCAGTCCTGCCTCCCACCCTTTACCCCCTATCCCTTCCATCCCACTCCTCTGGAGTGGAGTGTCCCTACATAACAATCCCCCACCCTAGTTCAGCAGTCATATGAGGGCCAAGAGCCTCCTTATACAGTGGAGGTCTACAAGGCAGCACCACTAGGGCCAAGTGTCTCATTGACAGGGAGAGAAAACAAAAACAAAACAAAAGTCTATGTCCATGTTCCCTTTGGTGCTTTCCCTTCATCTTATCTTCTAGAATTTTATATGCCTGGCAGTGTCCTAACAAATATAAATAAATATATATACATATATATTAACTAATATGCATATATTTTTACTAATATATATTTTTTATATTATACTATATATGATATATACATATACATATATATATATATATATATACTTTTTAAAAAATAGAATTATAGTTTCCAAAAGAATAGCTGTGTAGCCCAGGCTGGTACTTTACAGATGACAAATGCACACATGGAGGCGGGGAGAGGTAAGCTAGAGTGCTCGGAATGACAAAACTAGACTTCAGGTTTTTGAAAGGTTCATGCTCTCTACTGTTTGAGCTTCAGTTGTTTCTTCACTTTGTGGAAAGGAAATGTATTCAAATGTAGAAATAGTCATTCGTGCCACAGGGGTTTTGCTATTAACTGTCATTTCCCGCCTTTATTTATTTACTTATGTACCAGGCATTTTCCCCCACTGAAGTCATGCTCTCTTGCTTTGGCTCTGTTGCTTCATAGACCATGTGTGCAGTACTGTTAGTACAGAGAAGCATGCATCTGCTTCTCTTCTAGGACAGCTGAGCCCTCCATGTCTTTTCTCATGCACTTCACATTTGCTGTCTTCCTTTTCCAGAGTTGGAGACAGAACAGCATACCCTCCTCAGCTTCGAGAGTAGGAATGCTTTTGTCTCTCTCCTCCTCTTTAGGTTCTGTGTTACTCATCTTTTCTCACTGAAAAGAATGTTATGAACAGCATGTATCTCATGATCTTTAACCCTACAGGCGTCCATGGGTGGTTCTTTCACACTTGTGGGAGCATTTCCCCAGCAACTCTTCAGGTTATTTAACCAGAGGGAAAACATACATTTGTTCATTCCTCATAATGATTATTGACAATGAGATTGGGTATGTATCTACATACATACTCACTATGTGACCAGTCTGGCCTCAAACTCACAGAAATCCACCTGCTTCTACCTCTCAAGTGCTGGGATTAATGGTGTGTGCCACCACACCTGGCCCCCAACAACAACCAGTTCTTACAAGTTGTCCTGGAACCTCCACCCAAGTGCCATGTCTCATATGTGCCTGCCCTACAAATAAATGTAATAACTTAATTATAAATGTAAGGCTATAGAAAGTTCGAAGACAAGTGACAGTCCCAGGTCTGAGTTATAGAGATCAGGAGGCAAGTAGGAGTTGGAAGAAATGACTGAAATGTCGATGAAAGGAGAGGTTAGCCAACAGGGTTCAATTCAGCTTTAAGGGAGAGGGATTGTGGGAGAAGTAGTGCTCACAAAATAATCCCTCTTGATGAAGTATCTTCTTTAGATCTCTTGTCCAGTTGGATAATTTGCTGTAGGATTTGCTGTATATCATGAGATCTTCATGGAAACTTGAATTCAGATCTTTCCCATTGGATTTGTGTGTGTTTAAGGGTGGAGGGCAGATCTTGGTATACTCCTCACAGAGGAAGACTTTGGATAGCAGCCACAGGCAAAAAAACCTTCCCCTCAAGAAGTCTCTGAACTCCAGGCTACCTATCGTCTTTTTCGTGGGAAAGGTAACATTCACATATGTACCCGATGTTTTGTTTGTTTGGTTGGTTTTGTTTGTTGATTGTTGTTGGGTTTTTTGGTTTTTCGAGACAGGGTTTCTCTGTGTATCCTTTGCTGTCCTGGACTCACACTATAGACCAGGCTGACCTGAACTCACAGAGATCTACCTGCCTCTGCTTCCCAAGTGCTGGAATTAAAGGTATGCGCCACCAAGCCTAGCCCTATACCCGGTTTTTAGTCTCCATTTGTGGAGAGAAGTCCTTAATGTTCATCTTCCTCTAGTTCCTTCTTCTTTTGTGTGTGTGTGTTGAAGAGACTTTAAACTTCACCTTTGTTTACTAATTTGATTTTGCAGTGGGGTCTCTCAGTATAGCCCTGCTGCCCTGACTAACCTCAAACTCTAGGCAGTTTTTTTTGTTTTTTTGCCTCAGCCTCCCAAGTGAAAGGATAAGAGATATGAACCTCCACTCTCAGCTTATCAGAGTGCTGAGTAACAAATCATGGACGGCTATTCAAAACATTAATTTCTCTAAAAATGCAAGGCTGAGTATGGTGGGACATACCTTTAATCCCAACACTTGAGAGCTAGAAGCAGGTAGATTTCTCTAAATTTGAGGCCCCACGATCCTAATAATGAATTCCAGCCTTGCCAGAACTACATAGTAAGACCTTGTGTCAATAAATAATTAAATTAAAAATTAGAAAATGAAAATAAATATTTCCAAAACCAAAAATCAACCAACTAATCTTTGCTTTTTTAAAAATTTAATAATTTTATGAATTTTGCTGCTTGTTGTATGTATACTATGTGCAGTGATCATGGAGGCCAGAAGAAGGTATTGAATCCCCTGGAGATAAGAGTTACAGACAGGCTGGGCATGATTGTGCACACCTTTAATCCCAGCACTAGGGAGGCAGAGGCAGGTGGATCTCTGTGAGTTCAAGGCCAGCCTGGTTTACAAAGTGAGTCCAGGACAGCCAGGGCTACACAGAGAAACCCTGTCTCGAAAAACAAACAAAGAAAAGAGTTATACACAGACGTATGTGCTGGGGACGGACCTAGGCCGCCCTCAGGAAAAGCAGCCAGTTCTCTCAGCTGCTGCACCGTCTCTGCAGCCCTTAATGTGAGAGTTTTATTTTGTTTGAGACAGGGTCTTATGTGCACCCTGGTTGGCCTGGAACTTGATATGTATACCAGGCAGGCCTGGAACTCACGTAGATCCACCTGCTTCTGCCTTTTAAGTGCTGACATCAAAGGCGCGCACCAGCACATCAAGCCAACTAATCTGAATTGTGTAACATGAGAAACAATCTTCATCTAATTATTTTACAAGTAAAATAAGTGATACTTCTAAACTCTGGGATTTCTGGATGGGGAAAAGTAAGAAAACCACAGGTAAGAGTTTTGTGAGGGAGGAGAGATGGCTCAGTGGTTAGGAGCACTTGTTCCTTAGAGGACCAGAAAGGACCCAGCTTCAGTTCCTGTGCTGGGCAGCTCACAAGTGCAAGTAACTCCAGCTTCAATTCCATCTGACAGCTTTGGGCGAGATGGACGCCTGCATTCATATGCACATACCTATATACATGCATATAATTGGAAACAGTAAAAATAACTTTTATTAAAAAAAAAAAAACCAAACTGCCAGGCATGGTGGCGCACACCTTTAATCCTAGCACTCAGGAGGCAGAGGCAGGTAGATCTCTTTGAGTTTGAAGCCAGCCTGGTCTGCAAAGCAAGTGCAGGACAGCCAGGGCTATTACACAGAGAAACCCTATCTCAAAAAATGAAAATAAAATAAAATAAAAACTTTTAACCCTTGTGTTTCCTCTTATTCTGGCTCATACAGTTGTGAAGACAAGGGCAAGATAATTATAGAACCACCATAGAAAGTGTCTAAGCAACTAAGCTGATGCAATCACTAGGAGTCAAAATGCATAATTCCTTAAAAATACATTTCTGAACTGTCATTGGTGGTGCATGCCTTTAATCTCTGGGGTAGGGAGGCAGAGACAAGCGGATCTCTGAGTTCGAGGCCAGCCTGGTCTACAGAGTGAGTTCCAGGACAGCCAGAGCTACACAGGGAAACCCTGTCTCAAAAAAGCAAAACAAAACATGTTTTTTGTTTGTGGGGTTTTTTTTTTGTTGTTTTTACTTTTTGTTTTTGGTTTTTGGTTTTTCGAGACAGGGTTTCTCTGTGTAACAGCCCTCGCTGTCTTGGACTCACTGTAGACCAGGCTGGCCTCAAACTCACAGAGATCCGCCTGCCTCTGCCTCTCAAATGCTGGGCTTAAAGGCGTGTACCACCACTACCTGGCCTGTTTTTGTTTTGATTGATATGGCTGGCTTCATTTAAAGCTGTGCTGTGACATTTACCCTGTTTGTTTTTATCATACTTTTATGTTTATACGTAGCTGCTTTTCTTTTTTTCCTAATATCCTATACCTCCTGTTCTTGTTTTATTTCATTGCCTGTGATAAAATTCACAAACCCAAACCAACTTAAAGGAGAAAGGGTTTGTTTTAGCTAAAAATTCCAAGTTTCAGTCTATTATTCTGTGGAAGTCTTTGTGGAAGAAACCTGAAGCAAGTCCTCCCATAGTCTCCAGTCAGGGACAGAGAGCAAGTGCTTAGTCGGCTCAGTGACTCAGCTCCATGTCTCTACTCTCACCGCGCTTAGAGCAGTGCTGCTGTCTGCAGAGGACTGAATGTACCTCTATCAGTTAGTTTATGAAGACACCCGCTGCCCCATCGCACACACTCCTGCAGGCCACCTTAGTGTGGACAGTCTACACTGAGACTCTTCCTACGTGATTGTAGGTTGTGTCGAGTTGAGCGTTAACGCTGAGCATCACACCACCAAACTTTAATCTGACCCAGTTGTGTACATTAGAATTAATTTGTTTGGAATTAACCTGTAGATTTCTTGAACTTTGATGGTAAATGAAGGGTTTTTCTATAGTAAAAGGTTCAAAGTTTAGCATGTGGTTAGTAAACTAAGCTAGTCACTTGATAGGTGTTTGTTAAAATGCAGGCAGTTGTGCCATATAAAACGTCACTGTTTTCCTTTGCTTTTACAAATACATGATAGAAAGTGTTATGTGTTCAGAATTGAAAGCAGATTCCCCAGTTCCAGAGTCACAAAGAAGAAATGTATCCAATCCTTTTGTTGTTTTCTATTCAGATGTGGAATTTCCAAATGACTACCCATCAGGTTGTCTTCTGGGCTGTGTGGACCTAACTGATTGCTTGTCCCAGAAACAATTCCAGGAGCAGGTGAGTATTCAGTTCCTCCCATGCTTGTTGTTGTATAGGCTCTAGTTCCTCATAATAGACTGAGGACAGTAAGGTGCTAGGACTTTAGACACGAGAAGAAAGGACTCTCTCTGAGAGAGACTTGTGCATAGCTCAGGCTGGCTTCAAATTCACAGCCCTACCTCCTCTGCCTCCAAGGAGAGTCTGTTGTGTTGTATCCTGCTGTGTTTTGTTTTGAGCTGTTTTCCAGGCTGAACTGGAACTTAAATATAACCCTTGAATTTGTGATTATCCTCCTGCCTCTGCTTCTTGAGTGCTGAAATTACAGTCATATAAGTCCCACACCCCATCTACAGAGAATATTTTAATAAATGTACAGTGGAGGGAGAGTAGGAATAGGTCAGAAACAGAAGCACTTAGAGGTGGCTTGGCTTCTAGTGCATCCCCATACATGTAGGCTGTCATCAGGGTCCAGAGAAGGGAGTGTGAAGTCTTTTCTCAACTTTGCTTTTTTATTTCTTTCTTTTTTTTTTTTTTTGGTTTTTCAAGACAGGGTTTCTCTGAATATCTCTGGCTGTCCTGGACTCGCTTTGTAGACCAGGCTGGCCTCGAACTCACAAAGATCCGCCTGCCTCTGCCTCCCAAGTGCTGGGATTAAAGGCGTGCGCCACCACCGCCCGGCTTCAACTTTGCTTTTTAAGTTGGGCCTGATGGTGCACACCGTAGCAGAGGCAGGCCAATCTCTATCCGTTGGAGGCCACCCTAGTGCACATACTGGCCAGGGCTATGTAGTGAGGCTCTATCTCAAAAAAACAGAACAAAGTAAAACAAAAATGTTTGCTTTTTATTATTATTATTGATTGTTTTAGACAATGTTTCTCTGGGTAGCCCTGGCTGTCCTGAACTCACTTTGTAGATCAGGCTGGCCTCGAACTCACAGAGATCCGCCTGCCTCTGCCTCCCAAGTGCTGGGATTAAAGGCATGCGCCATCACACCTGGCTAATGTTTGCTTTTTTTAAAGTGAAGAAACCCTAAAATACTGCTCTTTGATTGGATGGTGGGCGTAGATAAAGTGTTTTGGCTTATTCTGAAGCATTTCTTCAAGACCATTGAATTTAAGATAAGCAAGTGTGTTTGAACTTGGTTTGCTTTTTGCCATGTTGGGGGGTATGAGTGTACAAGTGAACATGCATAGGTATTTAAAAAATATCTAAACATTAAATTGACATGACTCAAGCATGCTTTTGAACAATAGGGGGCGCCAATGAACTTTAACTTCATTAGCAAATGTCTCCAATGTAGAATATGTTTGGGCTGAGACTGGCAGGACTCTAAAATCGCCAAATCCATCCTTGAAGAAGAAGTCTTACAGACAGTATTGTTTTCCTGCTCTTTGAGCAGCTACTTTAAGCAATAGTGCTTCTACTACTGTGTATGAAAATGGACTTCAATTTTTCTTTTTTAAGATTTATTTATTTATTTTATGTATATGAGTGCTCTATCTGCATGTACACCTACAGCCAGAAGAGAGACTCAGATCACATTGTGGATAGTTATGCGCCACCATGTGGTTGCTGGGAATTGAACTCAGGACCTTTGGAAGAGCACTAGCCAGTGCTCTTAACTGCTGAGCCATATCATGGACTTTTAATTTTTAATTTTGCTCAGTAAATTCATTTTTCCAGATGTTTGATTTTTTTTTCCTTGCTATGCTGGGTGTACCCAAGGCTTCATACATTCCAGTCAAATAATCCAACACTGAGCTGTGTCTCAGCCTCCCAAGTCTTTCTTCTTCTTAACCTCCTCCTCCACGTCCTTCTTCTTCTTCTTTTTCAAGACAGGATTTCATATTCCCAAGTTTGTGTTCCCAAAGTTTGCTGTCCTTTTTTTTTTTTTTAAACTGGGTCTCTCATAGTCTACGTTGGCCTCAAATCCCCATTTCTAGTTGTAGGTGATTTGATACTCCTGCCTCAGCATCCCAGGCACAGTTATTATAGGCATGACCCCAATACCCAGCACTGTCAGGATTTTCTTAGGGTTGCCTCCTCAGTCTCTTCTGGTTACCTATCTGTCCAATGCATGCATTCGGCTATGATAGTGAACTTCTATTCTTTTGTTCTGCACTTAGTATATGTCCACACTAGACAAAGCCCTAGAAACATGGAGGTTTTCATCTCCATGCCCTGGTGCCTGTAATGTTCTGCTTCCTTTCTACCCTTGGCTTGTTTTTCTATCATGCCCCTCCTTTCTGCCATGAAATGAAATACATTAGTTCCTTTTCTCTTTGCTATGTTACAATACCTGACAGAAGGAAGCTACCTTAGGGGGAAGATGAATCTGTGATCATGGTTTCAGAGGGCACTGTGGGAAGGCATGGCAGGTAATGTCTAGTTCTTGGTTATGGGAGCTTGCACCTTCTGCTTCTCAAAGCAGATCATGAAGCAGAGAGAGAAGGATCATAGGGCCATAACCCTGAGAGGCCTTCTTCAGTGATCCATCTTCACCATCTAGGTCCCAGCAACCTCCCAAAATAACACCAGTAGGTAGGGAACACATGATCAAATACATGAGACTGTAAGAGACATTTTTAAAATTCAACATAACATTGAAAACTATATTCTTAATATAATATTGGGGGTATGAGGAGGGTTGTTGTCATTAGAAATTTAATTAACTCTGTTTTCTCAGGGATACTCTTCTTCAGGTCAACATGATGCCTTACCTTGAGCTTGGGCTTACTATGTATTATATACTGAAGTTGCTGAGGACAGTATGTAGAAATGCCAGACTCCTCCAACATGTCCTATGATGGAGTTCCTGGCAACTCTTCTTATAGATTGCCCTTAACTATTCTGTGAACTTATACCAAAATGTTAGGAATTGGTAGGTTTCATGGAGCATTGAAATCTCATATCCTTTTGTCATGGTCACCAGCTTTTTTGTGGCTTTTTTCATTATTTTTTGTGTTTGAGAATATCACATGACTATGTTCAGAGTAGATAGAGTATGTTCAGAGTAGCCTAATCTTGTTTGTTTTTAATTTGAGACAGGGCCTCACTATATATCTTTGGTACTTTCTGTGTCCTTAAACTGACAGATATCTGCTTGTCTCCCCTAACCCACTTCTCATGGCTCATATTAAAAGCATGTACCACCATTTCCTGCCTTAGTTTTTAAAAATTATGTATATATGTGTGTGCATATGACAGTATGTAGGTGTGAGTTATGGAGCCAGAGGTGTCAAGAGTTTCCAGGAATTGAAGCTATAGGCAGTTGTGAGCCACTTAACTTGGGTGCTGTGAGTCAAACTTGGGTCCTCTGGAAGAGCAAGAAGTTCCAGTAGATCCTGTCTTTTGCCCCAACCCACCCCAACTCCCAGTAGAAGATCTGAGATTACAGGTGCTTCTGTGTTTGGCTTTACATGAGTTCTGGAGCTTCAAACTCAGGCCCTTATGCTATAGCAGCAAGCACTTTACCATTGAATCATCTCAGTGTTTGTTTGATTTATGGTACTGTGGATAACCCAGGGCCTTTCTCATTCTTGTCAAATGTGCTACCGCTCTTAGCCTAACTCTTATTTCTAAATAAATGAGTTGGTATTTTGGGGAAATAGCACTATCCCAGGATTTCACAAAGTACTTCATGTAGGTGTTCCTTGAAATTAGTTCACATCTGGGAAGCATCTTTGGATTAAACAAATTTGTTCACCATAGAGTTTCTCAGACTCTTTAATATACAAGTATGAATTAAGGCTCACTGAGAGGTAGATAATAGAATTCAGTGTTCCTAAACATTTTCCTCCCTGAAGCAGTATTAGTAATCAAATCCAGGTTCTTGCACATACTAGGCAAGTGCTTTACCACTGAGTTACTTCCCTGTCCCCCAGCATGCATCCATTGCATGTGCACATACCATAGATCTGTGGTCCTGGCATGCATAATTTAGGATGTGCGTGTAAGGCTTTCCTTTATTCTCTTACTCAGCTTATTGAGCAAAAATATCCAGGAAACAGCTTCTGCCCCCTGTCCCCAGCTTCTCAGCATGCATTCTTATCAGCCAGCTGAGGTGCATTTCCTTGAAAAGCTATGGAGCTAATAACCTTAGTGTCAGCTGAAATTAACTTCCATGTGACTTTGGACCACATTCTTCTTCAGCGTTCTGTTGCTAACATTTTCCTTCCCCAAAGAGACTTGGTAATTTATTTCTGACCTCACATTCTTGGCCTGTCTTCGATAAATTAAGATATACTAAGCCCTCACTATTTTTGGCATAGTGTGATCCTTTAATTCTCTAATAAGAATAGAAAAGATTTGTTTCATAGTACTTTTAAAATCAGCAGCACTCCACTCTAAATGGCCTTTTGAAAGGTACGTGCTGAATGGGCTTAAGAACTTGTCTTCCTTTTATCTTTTAAGGCCAATTTAGCCAGTATGGCTAATTAGTGCCAGGGGGAAAAATTCACTAGAACGTCAACCTTCCTCTGAGTAACGGCAGGAGACAAACCTAGACAGGGAAGGAATGTATAGAAGGGGCTGCAGGCTGACAGAGAGATAGGTAGATGAGAGCCATCTCCTCAGAGCTTCTCCTACATTCCCTTGGAAGGAGCCCTGCTGTCTGCCAGCATTTTATCTGCCAGCAGCAGATGTAAGCTCTCAAAAACAGCAGGGAGGATGTTGACTGCAACAATGCATCAAGGCTGTGGTTTGTAACCTCAATATTGAGGCAGTTAAAACTTTTTTTTTAACAAAGACATTTTTATTGCCAAATCCATAACCATTAGCAGCTGTGGTTGTGAGCAGTTCTGCAGATCTAACAAGTTTTCAGACATGGAGTTGAGTTGGTGGCCTTTGTTTTCACAGGTCTGTGTTGTTTGTGCTATTTATATTCCTGCCTTCAAAAGAAATTCAGATTTGTCTAAAATCTCCAGGTCATTGATTTTTCTATTTCTTCCCAACAGATTCCATTCCTCTCGTGACAACTTTCAGACCATTAGTCTATTTGAAGTTAAGGCTTTTCTAACAGACCAGATCCTATCTTCAAGGAATTATGCTGAGACAGTTCTGCTGGGTCCCTCTATCTAGTAATTGACACCAAGAGTAGAAATACAGTCCTCTTAGAAGAATATGATTTCTTCCATCTTCTTTAAGAGTATCTAAGCACCAGGTGGTGGTGGCGCACACCATTAATCCCAGCACTTGGGAGGCAGAGGCCAGCGGATCTCTGTGAGTTCAAGGCTAGCCTGGTCTACAGAGTGAGTCCAGGACAGCCAGGGATACATAGAGAAATCTTGTCTCGAAAAAACAACAACAACAAAAAAGTAAGCACCAGGCAGTGATGGCACACACCTTTAATCCCAGCACTCAGCAGAGAGAGGCAGGTGGATCTTCTGAGTTGGAGACCAGCATGATCTACAAAAGGAGATCCAGGGCAGCCAGAACCACACAGAGAAATCCTGTTCTGAAAAACAAAATAAAGACTATTAGCATAGATGTCAGGAACACTGCAGATGCCACTTTTGTGGAAACCATCAACTTCTGTCACTGATGGGATTTCTGAATCTGAGAAGGAAGGAGCTAGAACATAAAGGAAGTAATGCTCAACATTGAAACCAGGGCTTAGCCTTGAAAATGCCAAGTCCCTAAATTCTGTTTCTAAATCTGTGAGGGAAGCAGGTAGTGGTGCTCCACGATAGTATTCAGGAGTCTAAAGGAGGCGGAGCATTGAGTTCTACACTTGCCTCTCAGCTCCATAATGAGTTCAGGTCAATGTGGGCTACATAGTTTTATAATAATATATTAATTATGTTATTTATTATAACAACATAATTAATAACAGAATAACATTAATAACATATATATAAATAGTATATATACACATATATATTACATATATGAATAAAATAAAGTCTGTGAAGGGATAGGGGTATGACTCAGTGGCAGAGCACTTAGATGCATGAAGCCTTTGATTTGACTCCTAGCCTTGAAAAATAAGTCAAAGTGTTCTGTTAGTTCTAATGACAGAATTTGCCTGTGCATATACTTCAGAATATTCTTAAGAGTCTGTGAGGGCTGTTATCTAAGACTCAACAAAAAAGGAAACTATGTTAACATCCAGCTGACCTCCAAGCTGGTTTAAAATCACAGTTCACTTCAGTGAGATAGAGAATGTATAATCAGAGTGTTTAAGACTAGAACATTCATGAGAATGTGTAGTGGTAAGAACATAGTGTTGCTTGCAGTTTGTGTATCAAGCACCCACTTGAAAAGGGTCTAAGGAATAACAGTGTATGTGTGTTGTGTGTGTATGCATGCATCCACATGTGTGTGTGTGCATGCATCCACATGTGTGTGTGTGCATGTGTTTATGCTTTAAAGTCAGAAAACATTTCACTTAATGTTCTAAAGAGAGATAAGGAACAGTAATTTCTAAAAATGATTTATTTATTTTTATTTTATGCGCTTGGTGTTTTGCTTGCAAGTATATGTGTGTGAGGGTGTCATCCCCTGGAACTGGAATCGCAGACACCTATGAGCTACCATGTGGTTGGTGGGAATTGAACCTGGGTCCTCTGGAAGAGCAGCCAGTGCTCTTAACTGCTGAGCCATCTCTCCAGCCCTCAATAATAAATTTTGAATAGTAACCTTTTTAAAAAACTTTTTTAGGGGCAGGAGAGATGGCTTAGTGGTTAAGAGCACTGGCTGCTTTTCCAGAGGACCCAGATTCAATTCCCAGCACCCACATGGCTGCTCACAACTGTCTGTAACTCCTGTTCTAAGGAATCCAACACCCTCACACAGACATACATAAAGTCAAAACACCAATGTACATAAAAAATAAATAATTTTAAAAAGCTTTTATATGTTTGTTTTTTCATATTTATTTTACTTCAGGTTTTATGAGTGTTTTGTGTGAATTGTATGCATGTGTACCATGTGCATGCCTGGTGCTGGTAGAGGTCAGAAAAGAGTGTTGTATCCCTTAGAAAGGGGGGGTTACAGTTGATGAGCCACCTTGTGAGTGCTAAGAACCAAAACTACATTCTTTGCAAGGGTGATAAGTGTTCTTAACTGCTGAGTCATCAAACCAAACCCCCAAATAAATAAATAAGGTCTGGGGAAATGGCTCAATAGTTAAGAGCACTTACTGCTTTTCTAGGGGGCCCAAGTTTGATTCCCAGTACCTACATCAGACAGTTTACAACTGCCTGTAACTTCAGCTTCAGGGAATATAACACCAACTTCTGGCTTCTGTGGGAAACTGTGCTCGTGTGTGCACATATCCATACATATATGTTTATAGGTAATAATGTTTCAGAGGGAGGCACATTAATGCACATGTGTGGAGATTAAAGGACAACTTGCGGCAGTCAATTCTCTCCTTCCATTATTTCGGTCCTGAGGATTGAACTCAGGTTGTGAGGTTTTGTAGCAAAAGCCCTTATCCACTGAGCCATCTTCCCTGTCCAATACCTTTTTACTTGACAACGAGCATATAGTTCTTAAGATTTTCTTATGTTTCAGGAGTGGTAATGCAGGCCTTTAATCCCAGCACTCAGGAGAAAGTGGTAGGTAGATCTGTATGTATCTCTGACCAGCCTACATAGTGAATTGGCCAGCCAAGGCTGCATAGTGAGACCCTGTCTCAAAAAAAGATTTTCTTATGTAATTATACACCCATCAGTAAACATATGCATGCCTAATATAAGTCAGACACCATTGTAGGCACTAAAGAAAACAAGATAAATCAGCCGTAGGTTCTGTCCTTGCATATCTGAGAGGCCACTAGATAGGTAGGTATGTTACAGTCAAGAAGTGAAAATAGAGGTGTTTTATGTTTCCTGTGGTACTAGAATTAAATCCAGAGCTCTAAGCATGCTGTACTACGATCAGTGTACCACTGAATATGCCCTTTGCCCAAGATAACTTTTAAGAAGCCAAAGTTGCTGGGCATGGTAGTACATGCATGTAATGCCAGCACTCTTCAGACCGAGGCAAGAGGATTGCAGGATCACAAGTTCCAGCCTGGCTGTGTTGTGAGACCTGAGAGTCTGAGACGGGTGGAAGTTGGAGGAAACAAGGGTGTGGGGGTAGGGGAAGAGCACCTTTCAGGACTTGAAGGAGGGAAATATAATTTCTAGTTGAAAGAGAGTCCGTATCTTTGTGTTCACTTTGGAGAATGATAAGCACTATCACTCTCAATCACTAAGTAGTTGCTACAGCTACACTCTTGTATATGTATATTATTTTCTAAACCACTCAACGATTTGGGACAGGCATGGTAGCACACACACTTTTTTTCTAGACAGGGTTTCTCTATGTATCCCTGGCTGTCCTGGAGCTCAATTTGTAGACCAGGCCAGCCTTGAACTCACAGAGATCCAGCTGCCTCTGCCTGCTGAGTACTGGGATTAAAGGTATGTGACTCCACCACCAAGCTTGATAGCACTTCCTTTTTTTTTTTTTTTTTTTAAGATTTATTATGTATACAGTATTTGGCCTGCATGTATGCCTGCAGGCCAGAAGAGGGCACCAGATCTCATTATAGATGGTTATGAGCCACCATGTGGTTGCTGGGAATTGAACTCAGGACCTCTGGAAGAGCAGCCAGTGCTCTTAACCTCTGAGCCATCTCTCCAGATCAATAGTACATACTTTTAATCCCAGCACTTGAGAGGCAGAAATAGGTGGGTCTCAGTAAATTCAAGGCCATACTGGTCAAGGCCATAAGGCCAAGATCATACTGGTCTACAAAGCAAGTTCTGTGCTATCCAGGGATCTACAGTGAGGTTCTGTGTCAAAAACAAAACAAGATATTGGAGAAATGGCTCAGTGGTTAAGAGCACTTGCTGCTCTTCCAGAGGACTTGAATTTAGTTGTCAGCACCCACATGGTAGTGCACATCATAGTAACTTCTGCTACAGGGGATCTGACACCTTGTGGCCTCAGTGAGCACTCATGCAGTGGTGGATTGACATATATGCAGACAAAACAGCCATAGACAGAAAACAAACAAACATACACAGCAACAAAACATTCTAAAGTATCTAAGATGAGGGAACTTAAAACTTAGAGAAACTTATATAATGTTAGCAAAAAGATGATAAAATCAAGATTTTGCTTTTGAAATTTTCTTTAGTTGGTAGAAAAGCATATTCCAAACTGAGGAGATAGTGGAAGCAGTGGCACAGGTGGGAAGTCAGGGTTTGTGTGGCTCACGTGGCAAGCCCATCTGTTGGACAAAGCATGTGGGTGAAGAGGAAGAAGCAGGAAACAAGGATGGAAAATAGGTTATGGTCAGATGGGTTAGATATCCCAGGATGATAGTGCACAGAGGGAAGACACTATTTCTCCAGTGAGTGAGGAAGTGTGGAGGAGTATTTTGAAAGTGTTTATGAAGCAATAAGGTGATAAGAACCCTGCCCGAAGAAAGCTCATTGACCGCAAATGTGAAAGATGTAGTGGAAAGATTCTGAAGTGGGAAGGCTGCTGTAGTCCAGGGTAAGGATATATAAAGATCGACTTCATGATACTACCAGCAAAATTGCACAAGGGAAGAACAGGCACAGTAGGCCTGGTGGTGGTAGAATCAAGCATTTCATGTGATAGTTTAATTTTACCTTCAGTAAACCAAGGCTTGGGAACATGAGCTGCTTGACTTAGAAGGACTTGTGGCCTCACTTTCTTGCAGTCTGTTCAAGACATCTTGGTTTGTCATCTAGTCTTTTGTGTTATCCAAGTGATAAGTCTCTTCTCATATTACTCAAAAAGTTACTATATAGCCATATATTCAATAAGTAATGAAGCAGAATGAGAAAAGAATTAAGTATTCATTGTCATGTGACAGGCACTAGAATGAAGACTAAGGATCAGAGGTTTTTGTTTTGAGACAGGGTTTCTCTGTGTAGCTCTGGCAATTCTATAACTCACTCTGTAGACCAGGCTGGCCTCGAACTCACAGAGATCTGTCTGCCTCTGCCTCCTGAGTGCTGGGATTAAAGGCGTGCGCCACCATGACCATGCCCAAATATATGTACTTGTCAGTGAATTATTTATTAACTGTTTGCTTTTGCTGTTTGTCCTCAGGAGACAGACAAAAGATTTATAAATCATGGGCTAGAGCTATAGCTTAGTGATGGTGCTTGGCCAGCATGCACAATGCCCTGCTTCAGTCACCACACACACAGACACAATGCAATGTGTATCTATAAAATTCACCTGGGTATCTGTTGGGAAGAGAGACATAATTAAAGAGTTATTGATCATTTTAATCTAAGGAATAAACAGGGGCTTGCAGAGTTGGGCAGAGATTTTTATTCGGCTCTAAATCAGCAGTAGTTGCCAAAGAGTACTAACCTTTTCCCTCCCTGTTATGAAAATGACAAAAGAAATGTTTTCTGAATGGCTGGTGAACAGTTTCCCCTGAGAGGAGAAGCAGTAGCTGTTTGGCAGTTAATTACCTGTTATGTTAGACAGCTATGAAAGTTATGAGGCATGAAAGAGAGGTAGGCCCACCCCCGTGGCTCCTCGGGCTGGAACTCGTGATAGAAGTCTCTACAGACTGAGACAAAAGCACCTGCCAGAGTCTTTGGCCAAATCTGGATCGTTCCTTGATTATTAAGCTCATATTTTCTGACCTGTTTATTTTGTTCTATCAGTGACCCTTAACTAGCATGTTCACTAAATTGGATGTGACATTAGAGCTTATTTATGTTCTTCATTTCCCTTCTTAATTTATTCTTGCTGAGCCTGCTTCATTTTTGTCTTTGTAAATCTTAGACCAAAGATTCAACCTCCTTTTTTTTTCCCTCCACAGTGCTGAGCATTGAACCCAGGGTATTGTGCATGCTAAGTGGTCACCTTTGAGCTATATCCCCAGCCCTGCTTATACGTTTAATTTTGATACAGTCTGAGTAAATTGCCCAGGTAATCTTTGAATTCTCTCTATCGCCCAGGCAGGCCTTGAACTTGTGCTTTCCTGCGTCAACTTCCCCGGTAGCTGGGATTTAGAGGCCCACACAACTAGGGCCAACTAAATATCCCTTAGTATGTAATGTGGTCCTAGTGTCCAGATCTCAAGGGCAAGGATTATGCCCTGGGGAGATAAAAGGCTCATCCAAATGGACTTCTCTTTAGTGTATGTGATGAGGTACAGTAATTTCTCCCTAGTGGATAGCCCTTCTTCTCCGTGCTGCTTTGTTCCTTGTTTCTTTTTCTAGTGAAGTTCAGTGGAAGTGGTGGTAAAGGGCCCATGATCCCAGCTACTTGGGACGTGCCAACAGTATTCAGCACGTACTCATTGATTGCCCAGTGCATGTTGTGTTTAGTCCTAGATTAGGGAGGGGCAAGGGACATCTGGTGTCTCCCTCTGTCATTCTCCTCATTTTCTGAGACAGAGTCTCCCACTGAACTTGAAGCTTTCTATACTCAAGCCAGGTTTCTTTCACAGCATATGCTCTTGGACACTGAGTTATATCTCCCAGTCCCCCAGGTGTGGGGTGTGGAAAATGTCTGCCATCATGAAGCTTTCATCTTAGTAAAGGAAAACAAAAAATATAAATAATTTATATGTTATCATATCATGAAGTACTATGGAAAAAGATAAAGTAGGAAAGAGGGTCAAAGTGTTAAATTTTAGGGTAATTGGTGTTGTGATTTCATTTTGTTTTAGTTATTTATTTTTGTTGGTGCTGGTTATTGAACCAGAGCCTGTGTGCATACTTGGCAGTCACTCTACCACTGATTTTAAATAGTGGGGTAAGGAGAGATTTACGTCAGAATTGACATTTGTACAAAGTCCTGAAGGAAAAATGAGACAAAGCCATGTAATGAGGCTTTAAAATGTTCTAGGAAGCCAGGTATGGCAGCAAACTGAACTTCTGACACTATGGGTCACAACCCGTGTGAGGTTCAGAGACATTTAGCAATAATAGTAAAAGGTTTCTGAACATGCAAATACCAAAAATTCAGAATAAAATGAATATGGCTGTTTCTGGCAGCCTCCATCCATGTTGTATCGAGTAAGTTCACCATAGCCTTGGTACAGTCTGCACTATACTTGTCACAACATGTAAGACTTAACCAGTGCTACCTGAATCGCTTCAACTCAGACTCCAGATTGCTCTGTTCTGAATCGCAGTGTTTTTACTACACATAAAAAGTTCTGCCGGGCGGTGGCGCACGCCTTTAATCCCAGCACTCGGGAGGCAGAGGCAGGCGGATCTCTGTGAGTTCAAGGCCAGCCTGGTCTACAGAGTGAGTCCAGGACAGCCAGAGAAACCCTGCCTTGAAAAACCTAAAAATAAATAAATAAATAAAAAGTTGTCTCCTGTTATAGAAACACTTTAATTATGGAAAAGAAAAAAATCTTTGTTTTCCTACCATCATTTCTCAGCACATAAATATCAAATTAATGTATCTTTGGATTGGATTGTGTTAAAAATGTTGATTCTGGGGCTGGCAAGATGGCTTAGCGGTTAAGAGCACTGGCTGCTCTTCCAGAGGTCATGAGTTCAATTCCCAGCAACCACATGGTGGCTCACAACCATCCATAATGAAATCTGGTGCCCTCTTCTGGCCTGCAGATATACCTGCAGGCAGAACACTGTATACATAATAAATAAATATTTAAAAAAAATGTTGATTCTGTTGCTTGTTTGAGTTGCTGTCTTAAGTTTTATAGAATATTAGAGAAATATTTTTTAAATGTATGTGTATGGTTTATGTCTGTGTGAGTTTGTCATGTGTGTATAGGTGCCCACTGAGGCCAGAAGAGGGACATGAGATCCCCTGGAGCTGGAGTTACAGGCAGATGACCCACCACCATGTGGGTGTTGGGAACTGATCTCTAGTTCTTTGAAAGAGCGGGAAGTGTTCTTAACCCCTCACCAAGCTCTCCAGCCCCTAACCTTCATTTTTAAACTTTTCTTTTTATTGTGATAAACCCTACACCCTACATAAGATAGACCTCCATTTTAAGCATATGTATATGTTACAGTTCTGTGGTATTAGTATATTCCTACAATGTATAGTCACCATCACTGCCCAGCTCCAGATCTTTTCCATTATCCTAACCACAGACCTGCACCTATTAAATCATTACTCATTCCTCCTCCTCTTTAGTCCCTGGTATAACCTCTCTATTATACCTTTTTTTTTGGGGGGGGGGATAGGGTCTTACTATGTAGCTCTGGCTGTCCTGAAACTCACTCTGTAGAACAGGCTGGCCTCAAACTCACAGAAATCTACCTGCCTCTGCCAGGATTAAACTATGCCCAGCTACTTATTTTCCTTTCAAAAAAAATTTTTACATGTATGTGTATGCATGTAGATGTATGAGTGTATGTATGTATACTACATATGTACAGGAGTCATAGAAGTCAAAAGAGGGTGTTGGATATTTTGGAACTGGAGTTGGGAGGCCGTTGTGGGCTGCCTTATGGGTGCTGGAAGCTAAACCTGGGTCCTGTCTCTCTAGTCCTTTCCCTTCCCTTCCCTTCCTCCCTTCCTCCCTCCCATTAGAATCCAAGAACAGCTGCAGAAACCATTCAAACACCGATCTCAGTCAGATCAATAGTTTATCAAATGTACACTCCAAGATTGATCATGACCAGAATGACCAGGGCCACAAAGAGGTCTCAGGAGCCTAACTGTGACATTGGTCTGCTTCCAAGGCAGGCTTTTTATAAGAAAAAAAAAAAAAAAAAAACTCCAGGTAACAACCAGGTAACCAGGAAACAAACCACATCCAGGTAACATACCAGATTGATCATGTAGTAAACAAACTCCATCCAGGCAACAGGTAACCAGGTGTAGGAAGCAAGGGGATGGCAGCACGACATCATTTTGACTAGCAAGACAAAGCATTTCTAACTTGACCTTTAATTTGGGTATTTTGGTTTTTTGAGGCACGGTTTCTCTATGTATTCCTGGCTATGCTGGAACTCACTCTGTAGACCAGACTGGCCTTGAACTCACAGAGATCTGTCTCCCGAGTGCTGGAATTAAAGGCGTGAACCACCAGGCCCAGCCCTGACCTTTAATTTGATTGGTCCCAAGTGGAGCTGTAATTGGGGCTCTTCAGAGTGTCAAGGTACAAGGTTACAAAGTATGAGGAGTAATTTTGTCTTATAACTAAAATGGAGACTGAAGACAAAATTGGTTTGCAGTTATACTAAAGAAGCAGGCCTCAACACTTCCTTCCTTCGTATATGTGCTTGCATATGCAGAAGCATATAGGTCATGGTATATGTGTGGAGGTTAGAAGGTATCTTTGTGGTGGCGCACACCTTTAATCCCAGCACTGGGGAGGCAGAGGCAGGTGGATTTCTGTGAGTTCAAGGCCAGCCTGGTCTACAAAGCGAGTCTAGGACAGCCAGAGATACACAGAGAAACCCTGTCTCGAAAAACCAAAAAAAAAAAGAAGGTATCTTTGTAGAAGTCAGAGGATATCTAGAATCTTTGTACTACCTTTTTTTTTTTTTTTTTTTTTTTGAGATAGCCTGTATCCTGGAATTCTCTATATAAACTAGGTAAGCCTAGAACTCATAAAGGTCCACCAGCCTCTGCCTCTAAGTGCAGGGATTAAAGGTGTGAGCCACCACACTCAGCTTCTTCTACCCTTGTGTGAGTTTGCCTGGTAAGTGCTTTTAGCCTCCTAGCCATCTAACTGCTCCTATTTTACTTCCTGTCTGTGTGAACTGGCCTATTCTAAGGGCTTTAAGTAGAGTCCTGCAGTTTGTTCCTGCTTGTTGAGCACAGTTCTCCTGGTCTGTGAGCTAGAGAGCATTGTCATCAGGGTGGAGGTAAAATCTGTTCCTTCATATCTTTATAATGACAGGTTTGTTCCTTTGTTCCAAGTATCCT
Organism: Lophiomys imhausi; assembly: GCA_907164525.1. Lineage (NCBI taxonomy): Eukaryota > Metazoa > Chordata > Mammalia > Rodentia > Muridae > Lophiomys > Lophiomys imhausi. The sequence goes on along the minus strand of CAJQZJ010000335.1, from coordinate 2,581,477 downwards.
GAATTTTTTATCTTTCAGTTCCCGGACATCAGTCAAGAGTCTGATTCTCCATTTGTTTTTATCTGCAAAAATCCCCAGGAAATGGTTGTGAAGTTTCCTATTAAAGGAAATCCTAAAATCTGTAAGTCACCATCTTTGATGATCTCATTTTCTCTTGTATCTTACTTGTCTAAATTCAGAAAAACACTCTTCTTCTGTGTTCAATGTCATCCTTAGTGTTGGAAAATAATTATGTTTATCAATAAAATTAATATCATATTTATTATAGTATAGCTTTAAGAACGTGTACCTTGGTGTAGGTGTATAATTATTGGCATGAGAGCAAATTGCTCTAAATTTTTCATGTAGGACCCCATGACATTAAATGTTATTTATTAGTGAACTACCATGACATTAAATGTTATTTATTAGTGAACTAAGTGTGATGCTACAAGTCTGTAATCTCAGCATTTGGGAGGCTGAGGCAGGAGGATTATAAATTTAAATATAGCCTGTACTATATAATAAAACTGTGTATCAAAACAAAACACTACAAAAAATGGCTAATTGTTAGCTGGGTGTGGTAGTGCTTGTCAGTAATCCCAACACTAGGAAGGATAGACGCTTGAGGATCACAAGTTCATGGTTATCACACTACATAGAGATTTCTGGGGTAGCGTGGGCTGCTGTAATGAAACCTTGTTAGTGAATGAATGAATGAATGAATAAACAAATATATAAATATAAATATATATATAAACATTATATGTGGTGCACATTCATACACACAGGCAAAAACATTCACATAAAATAAAAGTATATCTTTTAAAAAATAACATTATTAGCTGGGTGTGGTGGCGCACGCCTTTAATCCCAGCACTCAGGAAGCAAAGGCAGGTGGATCACTGTGAGTTCGAGGCCAGCCTGGTCTACAAAGCGAGTCCAGGACAGCCAGAGCTGTTACACAGAGAAACCCTGTCTCGAAAAACCAAAAAAAAAAAATTATTCACAAAACATTTACATTGTATTAAGTATGACAATCTATTATAGAGAATTTAAATTATACAGCAGGAAGATGTAGAATGCATGCAAGCCTCATCCTATTTCATATAAGGGACTCATATAACATCTATGAAGTGTGATATTTGTGAGGATCCTAGAGCCAAAACCCTACAGATATAGGGACAACTATTATCTCAGTTGATTAAATGACCTAGTGTATATATATAAATTACTTAGCATGGTACCTGGTCTATAGAAAGCACACATTAGCTGTAATCCCAACAACTCTGTGAGTTAGTAGGTTTTTTTCCCCTTCTTTTGATTTTGCAGTTGACTATTTAGGGAAGTTGTGAAGGTTTGGAGTTTTAAAATTAATTAATTTTAAAGCCTACTGTTATAGTCCAGTCTTGGTGGGACCTCCAAATGTTATACTCTCATATTGGTGGAACCTCTAAATGTTATAGTCCAAGAAATGTTATAGCCACACAAACTATTCAGTCATTGATCTCAGTCAGATATTGATGGTTGGTTGAATTGCAAACCCCAAAACTGGTCATGTCCAACATGACCAAGGTCATAGAGGTCTTGGAAGCCTAACTGTCACATCAGTCTGCTTCCAAAGTAGGCTTTTTATAAGAAAAAGTATATCCAGGTAACCAGGTCTAGCAAACAAACCACATCCAAGTAACGACCAGGTTTGTGTATGAAACAAACTGCATCCAGGTAACAACCAGATAGGAAGCAAGGGTATAGCACAACTACATTTTTTTGACTTGCTAAACAAAGCATTTCTAAATGACCTTTAAGTTGATTGGTCCCAAGTTGGGGACTCTTTAGAGTGTCATGGTAACAAAGTAACAAAATATGCATAATTTCATCTTATAACTAAAATGGAGACTGAAGACAAAAATGGGTGCAGTTATTTATGCTAAGAGCTAAAGTAGGCCTAAATACCTACAGCACCTTGTATTCTCAGGAGTTCTCCTATCCAAATACTAACCAGGCCTAACCCTGCTTATCTTCTAAGATCAGACTAGACTGGCCAAGTTTAGGGTGGTATGGCTGTTAGGGCTTTTTGAGCTCTGGGCTGTAGGGTCTTACTGTGTAGTCTAAGTTGACCTCAGATGCATTGTGTTACCTAGACTGACCTTGAACTCAAGACCGCCCCCCTCACTCTCTGTAGAGTTAGGATTGTAGGTGTAAGACATCACACCCAACTCAGAAATTGTATTTTACTCCTCTTTCTGGCTGTTTTTCTTGTTCCTTTTAATTTATCTGATTGCCTCAGGAACAAATTTCCAATTTATATTTCATTTTCAGGACACAATATCATGGCACTGTAAAGGGTCTTTAGTAATGTTGTAGTCCATTTTCTTCTTTTACTTGAAAAAAAAATTGAGGTTAGAAATGACTAGATGACATCCTCATCGATACACAGCTAGAGGAAGTTTGAGAACAAACCTAGGCTGTCAGTCTTCAAACCTATGTAATACTGAGAGCTGGATATCTGGAGTCTTCATTAGATTCTAGATTGTCACATAACTTGTACTAAATCTGGAAGAAGACTTGATACTTACTCATAGTTACTGTGATACTTACTTCAGTACCACCACCTTTTATCTGCTGGCTTATGTTAGTAATATCTGTTATATTGAGGGTTTGAAATTTGTATTTTTTGCCCTTTTCTGTGTGTGTTTTTTTTAACATTTATTTATTTATTATGTATACAGTATTTGCTCTACATATATGCCCGGGCAGATCTCAATGTAGATGGCTGTGAGCCATCATGTGGTTGCTGGGAATTGAACTCAGGACCTTGGGAAGAACAGCCAGTGCTCTTAACCTCTGAGCCACCTCTCCAGCCCTTCTGTGTATTTTTATGTGCTTGTTTTGTTTTTGAGACAAGGTCTCATATGATCCAGGTTGGCCTTTAATTCACTATAGAGCTAAGTCTGGCTTGAACTGGCCCGTCTGTTTCTACCTCCTGTTTAATTTATTTGATGAAAGTGTTTATTGACCACCTACCAATTGACAGTCACTTCAATGCTGTGAGGGAGACAAAAGAAAATTTGTCTTGAAATAGGGCTCTTTGCCAGCTTGCGGTCACATTCACATTCCCAGCTAGGCAGCTTATGGGATGAAAGAACTCCTAAATCACTGGGAATGCCTGTATTCTAAAACCCAAATTAAAATCAACAGTATTGTGACCATTATGGACAGCATTTAGGTAGCACAGAAGAAGGTGGACTGCTGTTTTAGAAGCAGGTGCAGCCCTGAAAACCCAGGGAAAGAAGCCTAAAGCAGACATGTGGGCTGAGGCTGTTTTTCTCCCAGTCTCCTTGAGCAGTGCAGGGTATGCATTCTTATCTTGATTGGACAAATGAGGCTACTGAGAGCCAGAGAGACCAGATGCCTTGTCCACTTCATACAGGCACTTACCAGCTTCTCGTGAGTGTTCTGTCACATTGGATTGGTCAACAAGTGAAAAGAACACCATCAGAGTGGCAGTGCTTTTGGGTGTGTACTCAAAGTATACCAGGCTGCCCTGTACCCAGACTACTTTATATTTTTAGTGCTAAAACTGAAATAAAGTATTTTCTATTTTTAGCATCATCACTTATTGACTTAAATGAGGCTTTTTGTGGGAGAAAAGAAATTTGCAAGCTTTTTCTCTCAGATCAGACAAATGGCAACTCCGAAATTTTTCTTTGGAAAATAGATGCTTTCAAAGGCTGCTATGACTGAACTGGTAGATCAAGGAGTCGGTTTAAAGATTGAATCATTGAAAGATTTCTCGTTTGGATCACTTGAGACATGAAAGGGCTTTGTTGTGTTTGTTTATTTTTTGAAGCAGAGACATGCTATGTATAGCTCTGACTGGCTAAGAACTTGGTATGTAGATCAACCTGCTCTTGAATATACAGGTTCCTTCTGCCTCTGCCTCCAGAGTACAGTTTACAGCATAAACCATGACAAGCTGAGGTTGCTTGTTTTCTAAGTTTAACACTTAGGAGAGCCATATAATATATGACCTTTAACCCCCCTTTGCTGGTGATAAGGACCCTTTGTCAGGAAAGCATTTATGTGGATTCTACTCCACTGTTTCAGGTCACTCCCCTATTAAGTATGAGGCAGCAAAAGGGTGAGCTGAACTGCTTTTCTCACTATGAGGGAGGTTCATGCTTTGTACTCAGCTAGTTAACAGGTCAGCAGAATGGGTTTCCTACTGTGTGAAGTGCATTTCTTTATGGCATGCCTCTATTCTTTCTTCTTCTCTTATTTTCTTCTTTGTCTACATGTCTGTAGTCTTTAGAAAAATTTATCTTAGTATCAGACACCCTAAACTACAAAATTAGAAATATTAGCTGCCTAAATTATTAAGATAAATATTCGAGCGCCTGTGTGTATGTGTGTCGTTGTGTGTCTACAGTATTCCCACCGCTTTCTTCTTAGAAAATAAAACTCTGAAGTTTGGAAGTGTCCAGCGTCCTGAAGCAAGATAATTGAATGTGACAGGAACATAGTAACCAGAAGACCTAGGAGGGCAGGAGAGATTTGCAATGCAAATATAAAAATAAACAATGAGTGAGACTTCTCTTTTCTCTTACAGGGAAACTGGATTCCAAGATCCATCAAGGAGCAAAGAAGGGGTTAATGAAGCAGAATAAAGCTGTCTGACCCAGATAAAAAGGGACTATCCAACATGGTGGAGGCTTGTGTACTAAATTGCTAGCCACTAGTCTTTTGGGATGGAAGCGGTAGAAAGCTAAAGGCTTGGCACCAGGCTTCAATTTCTGAGAATTTAAACTCGTACCAAATCTGTACATTTTTCATAAAGGGTGGGATTCTTTATGGAGTGGGTCAAAATCTTTGAATATATTATTTATAAAAAGTCATTTAAAAAGTTTTAGGTATTTGACATTTTTCTTAGAAACAAATTCAAAACAGAAAGGAACAAATTAGAAATTATTTTCCTCTGTGAGATTTGTATTTGTAATTAGGAAAATCTTAATATAGATTAACAATTTTATAAGAGACTTTTTAAATTTAATTTTCTCTCAAAATAATAGAATAGAGAATATTAGGATGTTTGAGGAATCTTTGTTTAATATAAGCCTGTGATGAAGTGAAAATGTTCTTACCAAATGTCCTGGTTTTGACATTTTGAGACTGGGTTTCATGCTATGACCCAGGCTTTCCTGGAACTTCCACAGTCCTCCTGCCTAAGCCTCTCAAGTGCCGTGTTCACAGACCTAAACTCCTGTGTCCAGCTTCTACTCTATCTAGCCCAGTTTCTTTCGGAGTGAAAACTAGAATTATAATTATTAGCAGATTATTATTATTTGGAAAAGATAACATGAAATTATACTTCCATTTGTTCTTTAGTTTGAAAAAATGGATTAGATTGGGAAGTGAGGGAACCACCTGCCAAGGCAGCCTGAAGCTGCCCTATTTATTTTGTAGGTGTTGCAAAAACATCATGTAGATGGGACAATTAGAGAAAAATTGGAAAATACAATCCTCTCAGTAAATACTTCTAAAAACCATCTAGTGCTGAAAGCAAGCCTTTTTAAAACTATCAGCATCCTAAAAAGCTATGACTGGAAAAATAAGGGCTGGTTTCAAGTGAGATTTCTCACTGGCCCCTTTAGTCCTTCTCAGGAAACACTTATTTCTGAGGCTCTTCTGAAGTGCTATTGGAGTCTCAGTGGCTGGATCCTAGGAAATTCATGGTCTTAAATGTGTATGTTCTGCTTTTTATGAAACACCACACTGGGGATGTTGGGTTCCCTCCAGCAGTTTGTGTGCTTGACTTAAAAAAGAAAGAGCAATGAGAAGGGAAAAAAGTTCCTTGTGTTATGAAAAAGATTAATTTCTCTTTCTTTAATCCTTCATATTAAGCATTTATTTGGATTGAAATGCCTGCACTCATTACACCTTGATGTTCACTCGGCTGTGAAGTCTACTTATTGCATAGCTCTGGTTCTACAGAGCTTATGACTCTGGCTTCTCAGGAAAAACTGAACAGATTCTTGTTCCAGTGATGCACACATGCAATATCCTCTCTTGCTCTGTTGGCACTCTGTAGAAAGTGGAAGAGGACAGTTAATGGCATTTACTAAAGTGGGAGGTGTCTTTTTGGCCTCTTGGAAGCCCTACCATTATCAAATGCAGTTAATAGTTTACTAAGCAGAAGTACCTTGAATTGTGTGTTGAATTTGTCTGGCTCTCAATATCATAATAAAGCTGAAAGTTAGGACAGGAGGAGACAAGGGGAGGGGGGATTGAGAGAGAGAGAGAGAGAGAGAGAGAGAGAGGGTTCTCTACTCTTTTATTTGAAGACACCGGAGCTGGGCATGGTGGCATACGCCTTTAATCCCCAGCACTTAGGAGGCAGAGGCAAGTGGATCTCTGTGAGTTCGAGACCAGCCTGGTCTACAAAGAGATGTCCAGGACAGACAGGGCTGTTACACAGAGAAACCTTGTCTGGAAAAACAAAAAACAAAAATTATTTGAAGACAGCCTTCACACAGTGTGGACTGTTTTTTCTATGTGGATAATTTGGGTACACACCTTAAAAGAAAAAAAATCAAGCCTTTCAATATAGATCAGGTCATCAGCTGGAGCTTTGCAAGTTTACAAGAACCCACCTCAGCTTCTAAAATATGTAGCCAGAACCACATAAATGGCAGAGTTACTTGGAAACTTCTCCTTCTCATGGTTAGGCTGGGAAAGACTGTCTTTGGTTCACGTGGTATTGGTAGTATAAGGTCTCTTTTCTATTTGCTGAGACACCAGGGAGGAAGTGTGGGAGAAGCTTGCGGGTAGATGGCCCTCAGTTGTTCACTGATGAATAGTGTATTTTAAAGTCGGATGGAAATTCTTAGTAGCCTTAGTGCAAACTTGTCCAAGAATAGCCTGTTGGTGCTTTATGACACTTCACTCTGACTCTGTAACCCTGGGGCAGTTTGGTCTAAGGAAGTTTTGAGTTTCTGAGTTGGTTTTCTGTTGCAGCTTTTGGGTTCCCCTTTTAATTACTGAAATCCATTGCCATTAATTCACATATTAAAGGAATTGACTTTTTTCTTTTTGTTTTTGTAGACAGGATTCAGTTTCCTTTATATGAGTTTAGTGGGGTATTTAGAATAGATAAATAATTTGGCCAGATGTGGTAGAGCACACCTTTAATCCCAGCACTCAAGAGGCTGAAGCAGGTGGATCTCTGTGAGTTCCAGGCCAGCCAGGGCTTCATAGTGAGCCCCTGTCACACAGAAAAGGGAAAAAGAACTTGGGTTTTTAATTTTTGCTTCTTTAGCTAATACAGAGAAAGAACTAAGTGTCCTATCTTTCTTTTTTAAACTGAAATTTTATTGGAAACCCATTTTTGCCCCTAGCATGTAAATTCGAGACACTTCAAAGATTACTTTTACAAATAATTGTAGTTATGTGCTTCTATGAGTTATGACACTTAATCTCTTTTCATTTTAATTACTGTCTGTCCTACAGTCCATTCATGTGGTGGTCATTTAATGTAGTAAATTTATTTAATGCCTTGGAGAGCCTAGCCAAGATTAGATGCCATGGGGCTGTTCACTTGGCCATCTCATCTACTAAACTAGAGAAATCAGCTAACTTAACTTTGTTAGGCCTGGAGGAGGGAAGACAGTCCAGTGATAAAGGATATTTTCTTCCTTGAGATTCAAATAGCAAGCATTCATCTGCTGTACTTAGCTTCTGTGAATGTGTTTGGGAGGATGCGATCCACATTGCAGGCTCCAACAGCAACGAGATCCAGCCTTCCGGGAGCTTTTCTACTTTCCTCCTGCAGAGAAGAAAGAACATAGCCACAGTGCCACCCTCTGACACAAAGAACTTATATGAATGTCCACTTACATGTGTGAATACAATGTGGCTTCATTCAGGAGATGAAATCTAAACTGATCAGATGTTGAATTTCAGTTATGAAGATGGGATAGCCCAGAAAGAAATCCCAGTAAAAAAAAATATCCTAGATTGGAGTCAGAGAGAGACTGAGAGAGGGAGGGAGAGAGAGAGAGAGATTGAGAAGCAAGTGGTTGCCTAAACTCAGAGAGATGTGTCAGGAGAGAAGATCTTGGCATGAGGAGAAAAATACATAAATGCAAAAAACTTAAGAGTCTAGTGAGGCAGGCTGGAGAGATGGCTTAGCGGTTAAGAGCACTGGCTGCTCTTGCAGAGGCCCCGAGTTCAATTCCCAGAACCACATGGTGGCTCTCAACCATCTATAATGTGATCTAATGCCCTCTTCTGGCCTGCAGGTGTACATGCAGATAGAGCTCCCAGATACCTTAAAAAAAAAAAGGTCTAGTCAGGTATGGTGGTGCACGCCTTTAATCCCAGCATTTGGGAGGCGGAAGGAGGTGGATCTCTAGGGTCGTGCTGTCTAATATAGTTGCCATGGGCCCCATGCTATTTAAATTCGCATTAAATTTCAAGTAAAGACACAGTTTTAAGCCGGGCGGTGGTGGCGCACGCCTTTAATCCCAGCACTTGGGAGGCAGAGGCAGGCGGATATCTGTGAGTTCGAGGCCAGCCTGGTCTACAGAGTGAGTCCAGGACAGCCAGAGACACACAGAGAAACCCTGTCTCAAAAAAACCAAAAAAAAAAAAAAGACAGTTTTTCAGTCGCTGTACCTTAAGTGCCCAACTATCCCACTTGGGGCTAGTGACTTCTGAACTGAACAGCAGGGGGCAGGGGTTAGCAAACTAAAGGGTCAGATAGCAAATGACTTTGGTTTTATAAACAATTCAGCTGTGCTGTTGCACTGGAAGTACACCCTTAGATAATGAGACTGAGCTTGGCTACAGCCAGTAAAATTATTTCATCAGTTTTTTAAATGTATAAGTTCACCTCACATCCCGATCAAAGCCCCTCCCACCCCCTCATGGTCCACCCTCCCCCTATTTCATCATTTCTGTTTGTTTGTTTGTTTGGAGACACTTTTTGAGACAGCCAATAAAAGTTCAAGCCCAGACCTAGCCTTGAATTTTAGATGTCCAACCTCAAGCTCCCAAGAGCTGGAGTTGTACCACCACACCAGATTCATGTAATTTTTGTATTGTTAAATATTTTCTTTTGGGGGCTGAAGAGATAGATGGCTCAGCAGTTAAGAGTACTGTCTGCTCTTCCAGAGGTCCTGAGTTTGATTCCCAGCAACCAGTGGTAGCTTACAACCATCTATACTAGGTTCTGATGCCCTCTTCTGGCATGCATATACAATAAATAAATCTTTTAAAAATATTTTCTTTTACTTTATTTTTTTTTGTTTTTTAAAAATGTAAAATCTAGGGCTGGAGAGATGGCTCAACGGTTAAGAGCACTGACTGCTCTTCCAGAGGTCATGAGTTCAATTCCCAGCAACCACATGGTGGCTCACAACCATCCACAATGAAATCTGGTGCCCTCTTCTGGCCTTCAAGCAGAACACTGTATACATAAATAAATAAATCTTTAAAAAAAATGTAAAATCTAATTTTTAGTTCACAAGATTTATCAAAACAGGTGGCGGTGAATCTGATTTGTTCTATGGGGCATAGTTTGTACCTAGAGATACAAGAAGTCAAAACTTAAAGAGTCTCTTACTGTCTAGTATATAGATCCTTTTAATTTTTTTTTCAGTAACTCTTCCAGGCTTGGTCTAACAGCTAAGTAGGATTATAACTTAGGATTTATATAGTTAGGGTTTCTTTTCCCTACTACTGTTTTAGTCTAGTTCTACAAAGTTTAACAACCCTTAATCAAATTACAGAAATATAGAATACGAAGCCCTGCTTTTTCTCCCTCTGCTAAGTAAACCCTCATTTTGTAACATCATATAGATTGGAAAGTCTGCTGGCAGCCTTAATCAGTTCTGTCCCTTTACTGTTCAAGAACAATGGGAATATCCATGACCAAAAGGGAAATACTTTTTCCTAGACTAGACAGGCTCAGTGTTCATCTTTAAGCTGTCAGCCCTCCTACGCTCCTTTCCCTTTGTGGAGATAGAGATGGAGAGTAAAGGGACTTATGCCATCTCTAAGTCACATGCTATTTCGAATGGCACCATTAAAGGGTGTCTTAAAATGAGAAGAAGGGTAACCGCATAGCTGAATAAAATGGTCAAGGACTCAGGAAGGGCATGATGGGGATTCTTGAGAATTAAAGATAAACTTTGGCTTGCCATGGTAGGAGGTGGAAGTCTTAGGTCATGAAGTTGTTTCGTGAGCAACTGGTAGGAGGGTTCAATTACACATAGACCGAATGTCTACTGTGTAGGAGATAGTGTGCTGGGCGATCTAAGATGGATAACAGATACAAAGAAATCACAATCTAGAGTGATAGAATGGGATGGAGGGCAGAAAGGGACTCAAGATAAAAAGCAGTAAGATTTAGTCATACTGGATGGATAGGTGGAAAGGGACACAGACGGATTTAGAAATGGGTACTGTCTACGGCCATACCACCCTGAACGCGCCCGATCTCGTCTAGAAATGGGTACTATGTAGAGGAAAACAAATGGTAATCAAAGGGGGGGGGGGGAAGACAAAAAAAACCGTGTTTGCGGGTCAGTGAGATTGCTCAGGCGTGCTGCCAAGTCTAACGACTCAAGTTTGATCCCTGAAACCAAATGGTGGAAGGAAAGAAGCGACTCCCGCAAATTGTCCGCTGACCTGCATACGTGCGCCACGACACGTTCCCCCTCCCCATACATTTTTTTCTTAAAATGGTTTGCCGAACTAAGCGGTAAAACGGATGAGATCATCAAAGCTGTGTAGTTTTCTGTTCTTCGTAGGTGTTCATGTTCAGACCCCATGGTCTTTCCTCTTTCCACGGTTGAAGAACATCTGTACTTAAGGGCTAAAGCTTCTTCAGAGACTTCTCTGTGAGAAGTCTGATCCAGCCAGAGTTCTTTGCACGAGGAGAGCCTGGGGTTCAAGCTGTCCAGTCCAGCCAGGCTTCTGAGCGTATCTTAAGGTTTAACCCGCCCGCCGGGTTTTCCAGGATTCTCTCTCTGCCCAGGCAGGACTCGCAGCAACCGCGCATTTAGCGACCAAAGACTTGGCTCCTACATCCAGGTTCCGGGTTTCCTCGCGCACTCGCCCGCTCCAGACTCCACAGCGCACGGAGTCCGGATCCGAGAATCCAGTGTCCATGTCTTCCAGGCCGCCCTGGTTGTCCCGGATCGCGGCGGCGGTGGCGGCGGTGGTGGCGGCGGCGGCGGCTGAGGGACCTGCGGCCCCGGACACAGCGGCCCCGGCCAGGCGGGGCGGAGCGGCGCGGGGAGGGGCGGAGAGCCGGGGCGGGGAGGGGGAGGGGCCGCGGCCCGGATGGCGGCCCGGGAAGCGTAGCAGTGGCGGCTCTGCGGCCCGGGGCCCGGGGCGGGCGGAGGTGGCGGCTCCCGGGACCGGCCGCGCGGTGAGTCCTAAGCTTTGTGTGGAGCCGGGGCTGGGAGTGGGGGAGGCGACGCTGAGGAAGGCCGGGCGCCGGGGGCAGCGGCGCCGGGCGGAGGAAGTGGGGGTTGTGGGGCCGGGGCGGAGCAGGGGAAGGTGTGTGCGGGGGAAGCGGGGTCGTTGCGTGGGGGGGGGGGGGGGCCTGAGGTGAAGTTCAAAGCGTGGCCCGGGCGGTTTGAGCTGAGGGTGGCGGTGCCGGTCTGGCCTCTGGTCTGACCAGGTGGTAGGGTCAGGCCAGAGAGTTTTCCGAGGCTCTGCCGAGGAGCCCCGGGGCGACTAGGGCTCGTCAGGGACCCAGGGGAGCGTCGGGAGCGGAGGGGGAAAGCAGGACGTGTGCACGGCCCGGGAAGGGGAGCAAGGTGTCTGGGAGCGTGCAGTCAGTGGGTTGTGGGTGTGTGCCCCTTCCCAGTCTCAGGTCACATTTACTCCTGTCCTTTTCCTCAAGATGGAGGGATCCCTGGTCCTGGACTTTAAGCTGCTGTCCCTGTACCCTCGGGAGGGCTTGAGACCCTGTCCTGTTTGGAAAACCCATGCTGCCCTCTCTTTATGTGTAATTACGGTTGGATCATCTCTGGGCTTTGCTCAGATTCCCCTTCCTCCCTCTGGGGTTGAGGAGGAGGAGACACATCTGACCAATTAATGTGTGTTTGTGAAACAGGCAGCGGCAAACAGTCATTTCAGCTTCTAGGAATTAGGCTCACACGGGGTGGAGAGAGCAGAGAGAGCCCTTCAGGGGGAATATTTCTGAACAAATCACAGATGATTAAATTCTCTCAGAAACCGCTTCCTACCTAAATGAGAGTGGGAAAGATGGGGGAGAAAGCCTGTCTTGTTTCCAGCCATGTGTCCAGAGCCCCAGGGGTTGAGGAGAGTCCCTAAGCCCCCACAGGCCTGTCTTTTCTGTATTAGTCTTTGCTTTGCAGCCTCGAGTTAATTTCACCCCTGCTGCTTTGTCTTGGGGGGGAGGGAGTGCTGGTTTAGGCTGTTGTGAGAGATGACTGCTCTACTGCCACACAATAGTCGTGTCATTTTATCGGGAGTGCTACCCCAGGGCTGAGAACTGTTGCAGCAGAGATAAACCGGCCCCTCTCACCCGCCTATTGTGTACACAGTGAAGGTCATAGGTTCAAGTCTTGTCTGAGAGCTTTGGATATGCTCCCTCTCCCAGGCTCCTCAGTGCCATTTTCTTCCTTTTCGAGACTGGGGCTTGCCATTGGAGGAGGCCAGACAGAAAGGCTCTTCTTTTTGAGTGAGGAACAATACAGGGCTCACTGGCACACATTTTTCAGAAGAATAGGGGATGCCAGCCATGTTATGCCTCCTTCTTTGGTTAGCCTGTAACTAAGTTGTGGAGGAATAGTGTCTGGGACACGCCACCCTCATGCTTTGTGGCAGACCTTTGAGAAAGACGGCTGCAAGGAGAGGGTTCTGTACTTACATAAAACATCATACTTAAATGTTTCTGTATAGAAATGGAGCACTCATGCAGTTATTTTTGTTTGCTCTCTTGGGAAAACCACTAAAGACCGGTATAGGAGTAAGATGGGGAGCCAAGGACCAAGTGCTCTGCTCTGCCCCCCAATCTGGACTCAGTAGTTGCCCAGCCTGGCCTCTAACTCAAAATCCTTCTATCTCAGCCTCCCTAGTGCTAGCAACTACAGATATGCACCTATGCCCTGCATCCAGAAACCTTTTTGAGTGGTGACTTCCTGGTCGATAATTACATAACAAAACGTCATTCAATTTGCCTAAGGCCAGCTTTGAAAACAAAACTTTCCCTTTATAATTCAATTCTTTTTTAAAAAATATTTTTATTTTATGTACATGTTTTGCCTGCATGTATGTCTGAATGAGGGTATCAGATCCCCTGGGACAGGAGTTACAGACAGTAGTGAGCTGCCATGTGGGTGCTGGGAATTGAACCTGGGTTCTCTGGAAGAGGAGCCAGTGTTCTTAACTGCTGAGCCATCTCTGCAGCCCCCATAATTCAATCCTTAATGAGAAGATGAATCAAGGTACTGTATTGTGGAGAGAAGTTTCCCACAAAGAGGAACTGCTAAAAATGTCATTTGGATCTATTAGAGAAGGATAGGAAGAATCATATCCTTGACTGTGTCATAGAAGTCTCCAAGCAGAATTCTGGTGCAATTAACAGTTGTCTGTCTATCTCTCTAATATCAATTTCAGCAAATATTACATCATGCATCATACATACTTGGGTCTAGAAAAGAGGTGTTCATGCAAGACCTTAAAACTTTTAAAAGATTAGAAATAAGATTCATTGTAAAGGGGATTGTATTCAACATGCAGTGTACACAATAGCTACCCAACGTCTCCCATAGTTTATCATTGAATAGGAACTTTATTTAGCCTTTGGTTTTGGTAAAGGTCTTTCAAGACACTAAGTGCTAACTGTGTCTCTCCTTCCCTCATCCCTTTATATCATTGAGTTTATTCAAATGATGGCCTACCACTTAGATGTTGGGACTTTGATAGAACAGATTGTTTTGACGCTTAATTTTATTGATCATAAAACTGTCTTTAAGCCTTACAAAAAGTGTTATCTGTCCTTAGGCTATTTCTAACTATATGTCCCAGGATTCTTAATATGCGCCAGTTAAACTGAATTCAAGGCTTTTTCTTCTTGGGCTGTTGGTGTTTTGTTTTTCGTTCTTGAGTTGTCAGTGAAGGCAGACCCTCACATGGTTAGATTTAATAATTTCAGAATTGGGCTCTTGCAACCAGGAATCTTACTTGGATCTTTTGAGTGTGACAATCTCTTAGACACCATTTTGAGTGATTATCTTTCAGAGGTCACTTTGAATTCTTCACCTCCAGCTTTTTGGTGGAAAATGTTTCCTTGAGAGAAGTTTTTATAGCTGGACACATCAGTGTTTAGGGATAAGTCGTATGTAGATATGGCTTTGTAGTAATATGTTACAGTTAGTATATGGCAGCTAAATACCTGGGACAGAGACCTGGCTGAGGGTTACTTACTGATTGCCCTGTTAGGTGGAAGCGCTGCTCCTTGTTTGTCAGACTCACACTTGTGCTCACCTCAGGCATGGAGAACACACAGGTACAGGAATATTTGCTCTCCCGCAGCGCAGCTACCACTTGCTTTCCCCTCTCTTCTTCTTTGCCAGGTACCTTACTTAGTATTTTCACTCCTCCAAAGGCAGCCTAGCAATTGTTATTTTCACTGAGGAAAACCAGCATGAATGGGACTACTGCTAGGCATGTGAAGCCACACTCAGATAAGGTACCTTTGGCTGTGTGGCAGTTTTCCTTTCAGCAGCTTAGTTCTCACATATACTTTATTTTTTTTTAAAGTTTCCTTTTTAAAAATAAAAGCAACATTACAATGAAAAATGAACAGAGTACAAAAAGCACAGTATGTTAAATAACGCCTCGGAATTACCTCTCTGATAAAATCAAAGTTGCTGTGCCTGGCAAAGTGAAGATAGGTGGTGCTGATTGGCAGGTTCTGGGTCCACTAAGTGTCAGTGAAGGACTCTTCACTACAGAACAGGTAATTCACCAGAGCACCTGCCTAGCAAGGCATGTGGCATTGGCATCCGCAGCAGCTGTGCAGCTGAAGAGGGATTACTGAGCAGGTGGCTGAAGAATCACATGCCATACTGACAAGAAAAAACTCAGCCCTGTGTGGTTTAGGCTCCATTCACATGTGTGAAATTGCACTTTGTTTCACGTTCTTAATGCCTATTGTTGATTTGTGAGTGAGATGGTAACGGAATAGAGAAAAGAGATTTTTTTTCTGAGTAGCATGCCTTAGACATGGCCTTACACGACCCTATTGTACTTCTGGAAGTTCTGGCTTTGTGCCCATGAAAGGGGAGGAAACAGTGGTAATTCAGTGCTTCTAGGACTTGTTCATTAGAAGGAAATGGAAAACAGAAAATTCTTTGCTTTCTTGATGGTTAAAAGCTTTGGTCCACTGGGAGGATCCCCAGCTGGCTTTATGCAAAGAGTGCGATTGACTTCACTGTGCTAGGTCCACCTGAAGTTTCTTACACAAGAAATTTGCATGCTTTTATTTTACAAATGTCATTTCCTCCATGAAGTTTGTGTTTCTTCAGTTTGCTTTTTTCACTTTTTAGTTTTTCCTCCCTCAGAACCTTTATTACTTTTTCTTGATCTTTCTTACGTCACTTGTTCAAACCAAGTTATCACCAGAGGACCAAATGATGTTAGAGAACTATTTCTATTAAATATTTCTTTTAACAAAATAAAGCAACTGTTGCTTTCCCTATGATTTGGAATAATACTTTATATTTTGAGGATTTCTAAAAATTCATAGATTTTCCTTAGATTGTTATTACCATCTTCTGTTAATATGATTTTCCTTTTTATGTTCATTGAGGATATTTCCTCTCTCATCTCTTTTTAAGTTGGTGTCTTGCTATGTAAACTGGGCTGGCCTTGAACGAGAGAGCCCATGGTTCAAGAGCCATGATCCTGTTGTATCCTCAAGAGTTTTTTCAGGCCGGGCGGTGGTGGCGTACGCCTTTAATCCCAGCACTTGGGAGGCAGAGGCAGGCAGATCTCTGTGAGTTCGAGGCCAGTCTGGTCTACAAAGAGAGTCTAGGACAGCCAGAGCTGTTATACAGAGAAACCCTGTCTCGAAAAACCAAAAAAAAAAAAAAAAAAAAAAAAAGAGTTTTTTCAGTATCCCAAAGACTGGGATTATAGGCACACACCACCACCCTTGGCCCCAGACTAAAACTATGAACAAGTAAGTTGGCGTTTATTTTGTAATAATTTTCTGTATCAGGTCACAGGCTTCATAGTTTTTCTGTTGTCATGCCCACATACGCAGGAATGGGTATATCAAATAGAATTCACAGGATATTGATTGAAAGAAAGAAGCTGTATTAACTGTTTTAAAGTTCAGATGTCTTTCTCCAAGTCCAGTAGAGTGAAGGTTCTAACCTGTTTTGTTTTTACATAGAGAGAGAGAGAGAGAGAGAGAGAGAGAGAGAGAGAGTGTGTGTGTGTGTGTGTGTGTGTGTGTCAGAGGATGACCACCTCTCCTTCCATTTTGGTTGTAGACTTGGAGACATAAGCACTATAATGCGTTTGGTTTACTTGAATTGTTCACAAAGCACTGTGTCCTCTCCTATCCTTCTAGGTGCTTTGCTTCCTTGTGCTGCTCTTCCTCCTTCATAGCCCAACCTGGTTCTTTGCTCTGAAGACTTCTCCAGTGGTCTAAAACCACTAATTACCGTCACAACCAGATCCTCCAGCTGCTTCTCACCTTGCTCTGTCTTCCTCCTCCATCCCCTTTGCTGTAGCACAGTAGTTGAACTGCAGTCTTGTGAGCAGCCAGATGAATGAATGAGGCAAATCTAGATGCAAAAGGGCTGAGTGTTATAAGAAATGGCACATACCCATTAGATCATAATCTAGTCCAGCACTCAGGGCAAACCTTGGGTTTTTCTCGTTGCTATGTGATTTTTTTTTCTCTCCATTTTTCTTTGCAGGTGAGAGCTGTCTGATGCTAGGCAAGTTCTGAAACTGCCTTATTATGTGGTATTAGTGTCTGACCAACTTCTCTTGGATTTTATTCCTGTTTGATTTCAAAATAATCTTTCAACTTCATTCTTGACTATTAGTCTTTTTTTGTTTGTTTGTTTGTTTGTTTGTTTTTGGTTTTTCGAGACAAGGTTTCTCTTTGTAGCCCTGGCTGTCCTGGACTCACTTTATAGACCAGGCTGGCCTCGAACTCACAAAGATCCACCTGCCTCTGCCTCCCAAGTGCTGGGATTAAAGGCGTGCGCCACCACCGCCCGGCTTGTTTGTTTTTTGAGACAGGGTTTCACTCTCTGTAACAGAGCCCTAGCTGTTCTGGACTCACTACCTTGAACTCACTGAGATCTGAGATCCGTCTGCCTCTGCCTCCTGAGTACTGGAATTAAAGGCGTGCACCTCCAGACCCAGCTTGCCTATTAGTCTTATTTGTGATTTCCTTTTGTAGTTATCTGTGTCAGAAAGGTCACTCACTTTTCAGTCTTTTAGTCCATCAGTGTCAAATATTTATTTATTACTGACATATTTGCAGTGCTGAGGTTTGAACCAAGGTCCTCTCATATGCTAGACAATTACTGTATTGCTGGACTATATCCACAGCAGCTTTCTAGTAGTATAACTTCTCATTGTAGCCTCATCCTAAGGAGGCACATTAGATAGGCACACAGAACACACGTTGTGGCATGTAATAATTAGTAGAGTAACTGCAAACGTGCCAGGTTTGTAACTTTTAGGTACAGTTCAGTATGAACAAATGCTTCTTTTTATGATTTGTGTGTGTGGGTGTTTCACCTACATGTGTGCCTGTGCACCACATGTATGACCTGGTGGCCACGGAAGCAAGCTGAGGGTGTCACATCTGGAATTGCAGTTACATTCAGGTGTCAGCCTGCTTGTGGGTGCTAGGAATTGAACCTGGGTCCTCTGGAAGAACAACCCTTGCTCTTAATTAATGAACCATCTTTCTAGCTTCTTCTTTTTTTTTTTTTTTGGTTTTGTTTTGTTTTGGTTTTGGTTTTTTCAAGACGGGGTTTCTCTGTGTAACAGGTCTGGCTGTCCTGGACTCACTTTGTAGACCAGGCTGGCCCCGAACTCACAGAGATCCACCTACCTCTGCCTCCCAAGTGCTGGGATTAAAGGCGCCACCATGCCTGGCTTTTTTTTAAGACAGGTTCTCAAATTGTATCCCAGGCTAGCTTCAGAATCACTGTGCACTCCCTGTCTTAGTCCCTCAGTTGATGGAATTATAGACTTGAGCCACCAAGCCCAGTTTTGTCTTGGGAATCCAACCTAGGATCTTATGTAGAGTGCAAGTGTTGTACCACTAAACTACAATGTAACTGGACTTTTTGGCTATTTTATTTACCACCCTTCTCTACCCCAATCCTTTCCGACCCCTCAACACTAGGTTACAGGAGAAATGAGGTATAGATCTCTTTATAGACTACTTCCTGCTGAATAAGGGCATTGAGTTCCTTGGGACAAATTTGATCTTTGCCAACACAATATCCAATCTCTTGTACTCATCTCTTTGTGTATGATCACTTGACAAACTGCAACAAACCGCAGCAGCTGCAGGAGCAGCAGCTGCCTCTTTGCCCCTCTAGGGGCTCTGGCATTTATAAGAGCCCCCCAGAATTCCAAACCTAAACTGTCTTCAGTTGGCAAAATCATGCCCCTGCCAGAGCGTGAGACTCATTATAGTTAGCGGCTGTGGACAGTCTGAAGCAGCCCCACATCCCACCTGGGATTAAAACAAAAACATTCACATAACTGGGTTTTTAAAGAAACCAAAATTCAGGCATGGTGGCGCACACCTTTAGTCCTAGAGCTTGGGAGGCAGAGGTAGGTGGATCTCTGTGAGTTTGAGGCCAGCCTGGTCAACAAATCAAATCCAGGACAGCCAGGGCTGTTACACAGAGAAACCCTGTCTTAAAAAACCAGAAAAGAAAAACCAGAATTCTCACTACACTACAAACTCTAGCCCAGGCAATTTTTATTTTAAAAAAATTTGTTAGGTTTATTTTTATGTGTATGAGTATTTGCCTGTATATATGTAATGTGTACCACATGTGTGTGTCTACTACCCTCAAAGATCAGAGGAGGGCATTGGATCCTGTGGAACAGGAGTTAAGGGTTGTTATGAACCACCCAGTGGGCTGGAAACTGAACCCTGGTCCTCTGCAAGTGATTTAACCACTAAATCATCTCTCCAACCCTATTTTTATTTATTTATTTTTAAAGATTTATTTATTTCATGTATATGCTCTATCTCCAGTACACCTACATGTCAGAAGAGGGCATCAGATCATGTGATAGATGGTTGTGAGCCACCATGTGGGTGCTGGGAATTGAACTCACGACTGCTGAGCCATTGCTCCAGCCCTATTTTTATTTTTTTTTAAATTTTTTTATTGATTTAAAAATACACTTATTTATTATTTAGTTCTCACAGTTTATTGAGAGGGTGTGTGGTGTGTACCATAGTACATATGTGAACTTGTGGGAGTCAATTCTCTCCTGCCCCAGTGTGTGTTGTGATCAAAGTCAGGCTGTCAGGCTTGGTGGTAGGTGCTGTCATCTACCCAGCCATCTTACCAGCATCAAATTCTGTTTTTGTTTACTTTAGTTACAGTTAAGACATTGTCTGAGCCGGGCATGGTAGCACACGCCTTTAATCCCAGCACTCAGGGAGGCAAAAGCAGGTGGATCTCTGTGAGTTCAAGGCCAGCCTGGTCTACAAAGTGAGTCCAGGACAGTCAAGGATACGCAGAGAAACCCTGTCTCGAAAAACAAACAAAAAGATAGTCTGAGCTGATACTACATATACATATATGTGTATATATATATATATATATATATATATATTTGTTTTTTTAACAGTGTCAGTTTTCAAAGCATAGAGAGGGAAAAACACAATTGGGAGTCATAACATCCAGATTATAACTATTGCTGTGCCCCTTGGCTGTGTGGCCTTGTGGAAGTCACTTTTTTGTTTTCACTTTTCTTATATTTAAAGTGAATACATTGGAGAAGATTGTTATGGTTCTATTTGGCTGTAGAATTTCTAGTAGCCGAAATGGTGATGGAAAAACTAGTCAGAAAAGGTTCATGTGAGTAGTTTTTAATGGCTATGTTAAAAATAGTTACTGTTAGCCGGGCAGTGGTGGCGCACGCCTTTAATCCCAGCACTTGGGAGGCAGAGGCAGGCGGATCTTTGCGAGTTCGAGGCCAGCCTGGTCTACAAAGTGAGTCCAGGACAGCCAGGGCTACACAGAGAAACCCTGTCTCGAAAAACCAAAAAAAAAAAAAAAAAAAAAATAGTTACTGTTAGGAGTGCTAATGAATGTTCCTTTGGTTCCGGCTCTTAAATTCTGTTTGTTATGTCTGGAAAGTTGTACTTTCATGAAGCTTTTTTTTTTTTTGAAAATTATTTTTTCTGTTTTGTAAATGATTTATTTATTTTTATTTTATGGGCTTTGGTGTTTTGCCTTCATGTATGTTTGTGTGAGGGTTTTAGATCTCCTAGAACTGGAGTTATAGACAGTTATGAGCTGCCATGTGGGTACTGGGAGTTGAATGTGGGACCTCTAGAAGAACAGCCAGTGCTCTTAACCACTGAGCCATCTCTCCACCACTACACCCCCCCAAGCCTTTTTTTTTTTTTTTAAGGGTCATATACCTTCATCCTGCAGGCTCACCATTTTGTCACCACACCTTTTCTTTTCTTTTTGAGACAGGGTTTTTATCATGTCCTGACATGCAATACTCTTGGCTGTTCGTGAACCCACAAAGATCTGTCTGCCTGCCTCCCATGTGCTGTCACACCAGCTCACTTACATCTTAACCAAGTGTGCTTAAGACATGGGAATAAGAGACGCGGGGTACAGGAGAAGAATGGTATTTAATTTGATTGAAGGAAATCCTGTCTGGAAGGACTTGACAGGTATCAGCAGGAAGTGACTTCAGGCTGGTACCTGATATTTTGCATATGAAATCTTTGTGCTTAATGGAACTGGATGTGGAGGCTAGGTAGGCATTTTTCTGTTTGGGGACAGTTAGTGGAAACCTACTTTACGTTAACTTCCTGGAACTGAATATTAGTTGCTCACACTATTTTTTCTAGAAAATAAAGTTATGTGGGCTTTTTGTTTTGCTGAAGTTGCTTGGGGCTCAAACCCAGGGTCTTATGCATGCTTCCTACTGAATTATATCTTGAGCCCTCAAGCAGTTTAAGGGAATAAAATTGCATAACCAAGTTATTTCCTCAAATTAAATATTTTAGCTGCATTTTCTAGATTATCTGCTGAGCCATCTCCACTACTTATAGATAGTTGCATTGTTATTTTAAATGTCATGTGGGGCAGAGGGAATTAGGTTACTGTATAGCCGGAGTAGTAGGCACCACACAATTTTTGGAATCAGATCACAGCATGGAATTTAGATCTCTATAGTTAGAGCACATTGGGTGCTGGTAAGACATTGCATACTATTACCTGTATTTGCTTTACCCTGTTAAAATACAGCTTCCAGGTTTTTGGTAAGATGTCAGCACCATTCCTAGCAACATTTCTAGGTGGCACTTTGTATCTGGTTGAGTGAACTTCTATCATATGAACTGAAGTGGAATTTGTGAATAAACCCTGTAAACTTTCAGCTACAGATCCTAAAGTTTGGTGTGAAATTCAAATGCTTACCGTTGTTCTAGTACAAGGTTTGTTTCTAGAGCAGAGTCTTAGAGAGTTGTATCAGAAATGGAACCATAGTAGAAGAGAAACAGAACTGTGAATCCCAACAGGCACATAAATCTACAAAGTGTATAGGAAAGAGTGATGTTTTTCACCTGGCATCTGCTTTAATGTGTACTTCCAGTTCAAAATTCCTGAAGCTTGCATCCTCTGTTACTGTTCTTCCAATTTCTGTAACTCAAAACTGTTGACTTCCACCTCATCTAATTGCTCATAGGATTGTCTGTTTTTCATTTACTTTACTTCTTTCCCCCTTTAAAAAAAAATGTGTATGAGTGCCCATGGAGGCCTAGAGAGGGTATTAAGTCCCCTGGGATTAGAGTTAGAGAGTGCTGGGAATCAGACCCAGGTCCTCTGGAAGAGCAGTTTGTGCTCTTAACCCTGAGCCGTCTCTCTAGCCCCATTTACCTCACTTTTTTTCTTATCTGACCTAGCTCAGGTTTTTGTCTTCTATATATTTGTGCAGTAATTTCATGACGATGTTCTCTGTTCTGTGTTACATTTTGCTATAGTATTGTAATAGTTAATTATCTGTGCTAGGCCAGACATGATCCCTGTCCTACTGGGACCTGTAGTCTAGTGGAGGAGATAGTCAGCTAATGAATATATATAATTATGAATTAAAAAGAAAATCATTTGGTTCTAGAATAAGTAGCACAGAAACCCAGCATGCACTTTTGGAGAGGTGGGTTGTTTTGTTTCTTTACATTTTAATGATTTTTATTTTATATATATGAATGTGTTGTTTTCATGTATGTCTGAGCACTTCTTGCATACCTGATGCCCACAGAGGTCGGTAAGAGGGTATCAGATACCCTGCCTGGAAGTGGAGTTAGATGGTTGGGCATTACCCCATGGGTGCTGGGAATCAAATCTAGGTCCCATGTCCCATGCTCTTAACTACCAAGCCATTTTCCAGCCCTCCAGCTGGTTTGGGGGTTTTTTTTGTTTTTGTTTTCCTAGAAACAGGATGCCAGTATGTATGTGTGTAGCTTTGTCTTGCCTGGAACTCATTGCTCAAACTCAAAGGGATTTGCCTGCTTCTGCCTCCTGAGTTTTGGGATTAATTAAAGGTCTACGCCACCATACCCAGCATAGCATAGACTTTTTTTTTTTTTTTTTCAAGACAGTTTCTCTGTGTAGCCCTGACTGTCCTGGACTCACTTTGTAAACTAGGCTGGCCTTGAACTCACAGAAATCTGCCTGCCTCTGCCTCCCAAGTGCTGGGATTAAAGGCACACACCACTGCCCAGATTATTTCAGGTTTTATTTGTCTTGATCAAACATGACCTTCCTTATATTTATTTTATGTTTCAGTCTATCCATCTCTTACAGCCATCCCAATGACTTACCCTGCATTTTTCAGTTTGTTTCTTTTTTTCTTTTCTGTTGGAACGCCCTCCTTTGTTTCCAAGGCATTCATTTCCCTAGTCCATCCCTTCCTTCAAACAATTACAGTGTTCCTTCCTAAAGCCTTTTTAACCCACATTTCTACTCATTCTCCTATCTCCAGAACTGATTCCATTTTTCTTTCTGTCCTTGAGGTTTTTTTCAGGGGTGGGTAGGAGGATGGCTAGGATCTCTGTTATAGTACTTTATCATATGCTGCCTTAAATGATAATTATTTGTGGATGTGTTTTCTTCCTGTCTCATTCTAAGTTTTGTAAGAAAGCTCTGTCTCCTCTGTTCTTTTGTCCTCCATAATTCGTAGCCCAATGCTTTGAGTATAACTATGCATAATTAATGTTTGCTGAATTGAATTAGACTTAGACTTTGAAAAAAAGAAATTTCATGTGTTTATTTTTCAAACCCCCTTTATACTAAAACAAATTCCATTCAACACATTTTACCCCAAATTGAATGAAGTAGGAACAAGACAGATTGTGAATGGCGTAAGAAACCCTTCTGGTTAAAGGGCAGGCTTTGTTATCTTACTGCTTGTAGCATTTCTGGCGCCATGCATCCTGACTTGGAGGAGTGCATGCACGGTGGGCTGCTCACAGGAACTAGTCTGGTTCAGCTAAAGAAATAGTCAGTATTGGGTAATCTAGGTTTTGTTGACCTTTGTAGGGTTTTGTTTGTTTCATTCCGTTGGATTCCTACTATATGTAAGATACTATTCTAGCTTCTCAAGATCTGTCAGTGAATAAAACAGACCAAGACAAAACCAGCCACCAATGGAGGTTTTGCTCTGAGCCCAGGCTGACTCTGAAGCATTCCTCCTGCCTCGCCTTCTACAGGGCTGAGATTACAGGTTTGAGGCACCATGACCAGCAGACTGTATCTTTTAAAAGGAGATAAGAATAAGCATAACAAGTAATTATATAGTATTAAGAGGTTGAGAAATAATGTAGGGCAAATGGAACAGGGTGAAGGAGGCTGGAAATGTAGGAGGCTTAGATAGATCAAGGGGAGGTTAGAAGCTTTTAAGAAGATTGGTTGGTGCTGGTATGTTTCTGGATGGTTAGAGACTCCTCAGATTGGTAGGTGTTTTTCTGCCCAACAGAAAAAGAGATTGTGAGAAAAGAGAGAGAAAGAGATTGTGTCTGCAGTGTCCAGACTCCAGCTGACTCTGAAGGGAAATAGCTACTTGGTAAGTCTTTTCTGCTGGCTTGTATTGCTGGAAGTAAATCACAGTGACAGTTGCACTGAGTAGTCTGGAAGACACCAGGGTTAGCAGCAGCTCCCTGAAGAATGGGATTTGCTCTTCTGCTGACCACGCCTTAGGAATCTGGAGTCATGGGTGAGTTAGGCCTTCAGATTTTCTCCTTTTTTAAGGGGAAAGGGCCAAAAAATGACTGTCCTTTTTTCTAGTGAGGGTTCAGCAAGTTTGAGTTAGCACTTTAATTGTTAAAAGAGCGTGCACATGGCTCCGCATCATGGCCCATGCTTATAATCCTAGCACTTTGGGAGGTGGAGGCAGGAGGATCATGACTTAGAGGTCAGTTTTGGCCTCATAGTGAGTTCTAGGCCAGCCTGAGTTACATAGTGAGACTGCATCAAAAACTGGTGCAGTGACTCAGAGGAGGTAAAGATACCTGCTGACCCGAGTTCAGTCCCCTGTACCCACATGGTGCCAGGAGAGAACCAACTCCAGAACTGTGATGCATGCTTGTGAACATTCACGTGCATGCTAGATACACACACTCACTCACGCATGCATGCACTTACAAAGAAAAAAACCAAAATTTAAAAAAGTGAATATTTGGGTTTGTAGTTCACTGACTTCCTCTTAACATGTGGCTATGCTTTAGTAATGTCAGTACTTAGTTCAGTAATTTGTGATGGAAGGTGTTATGTCTGAGTACTCTATGTGTGTGATGTATGTGCATGTGTGTGCACAAGTGCTCTCTATCACTCTCTGTCCTGTTCCTTTTACACAGGCTAGCTAGGTGTTTCGCCCAAGCAGTTCTATCTCTGTGTCCCTCAGTGCTTGGGTTACAGAAGTATATGAGACCATAGTAAGTGTTTCTAACTGCTGAGCCATCTTTTTTTTTTTTCTTTTTTTTTTTTTTTTTTTTTTTTTGGTTTTTCGAGACAGGGTTTCTCTGTGTAACAGCCCTGGCTGTCCTGGACTTGCTTTGTAGACCAGGCTGGCCTCGAACTCACAGAGATCCGCCTGCCTCTGCCTCCCAAGTGCTGGGATTAAAGGCGTGCGCCACCACGCCCGGCTATCTTTTTTTTTTTTTAATGAGACAGGGTCTTGTGTAGTTCAGGCTAATGGAAACTCAATGTGTAGCCAGAGATGACCTTGAACTCTCTTTAAGCTCAAGAATTATTTTATTGGAGTTTAAAAGAAAAACAGGTTAGGTAAAAATCCTGGCAGCCCTCAGGAGGAAAAAGAGAGGAAAGGTCTGGCCTTTTAAGTTAGACATGGAATAGAAATAGAAATAGCTTATTAAGGAAGGAAAACATACTCCCAAGACTGGAAGTGGGCTAGTGAGCTGAGGAATGAGCCAAGAAGCATGGCTTTGAATTCTCAGTCCTTCTACTTCCACTTACCAATGTTAGAATTATAGAAGTGCACCACCAAACAGGCAAGAACTTTTAAGTCCTTTGAGATTTTATTTCAGGAATACATATTATGAGTAAGATGAAACATTAGTGAATCTCAGTGTGCAGCAATTAAATTTTAAAAATAAGCAGAAAGTCTGAAGTACTTTCTCAGGGTGAGTAATTTCTAGCTAACAATGGTAACTGCCAATGAAACTAGAAACTCTGGTAAGAGATTCCTAGAAAAATTGGGTCAGTGTGCTGCCAGAGAAATGCTGGGCATCATTAGGAACAGAATCAGAACTAAACCAGAACATAAAACTAAGACTTGATAATACGTGTTGCTGTCTTGTTCTGGTCGCAAATACTTCTTGGAATTAGTGGCCAAAGAATGAAGACTTTTTAATTTTTTTGGTTTTTCCAGACAGGGTTTCTCTGGTTGTCCTAGACTCACACTGTAGACCAGGCTATTCTTGAACTCACAGAGATCTACCTGCCTCTGCCTTCCGAGTGCTGGGATTAAAGGCATGCACCACCATGCCTGGCAATTACAGACAGCTGTGAACTGTCATGTGAGTGCTGGGATTTGAACCTGGGTCCTTTGGAAGAGCAGCCTGTGCTCTTAACCGCTGAGCCATCAAATGTGAGGACTTTAATACATACATTTTTATTTTGTGTGTTTGGGTGTTTGGTTGCCTGTATATCTGTGCATCTGTGTACCGAGTGCACATGGAAGTCAGAAGAGGGTGTTGAGTTCCCTGGAACAACAGTTAGAGACAATTGTGCACTGTCATTTGGGGCTGGGAATTGAACCCAGGTTGTCTGCAAGAGCTGCAAGTGCTTTCAACCACTGAGCAGTCTCAGTGAGCAGACTCTCAAGCCTCTGGGAGTTTTAATTTTTTTTTCCTCCTTACCTTCTTGATAATTGAAACTAGAACCTCATGTGTCCTGTGATCTATGCTTGCCTATAGTCCATACCCCAGGGCTTGCTTTTATTTCTTCATTTAGAGACATGGTTTAACACAGTTCTGCCTGACCTCACACTTACTATATAGCCGGCAACTCTGAACTTCTGGTTCCACCTCCACTTCCTTAGTGCTGGGATATCTGTCCATACTTGGTTTATGTGTTGCTGCAGATTCAACTCAGGGCTTGGTACGTGCTAGGCAATCACTCTTCCAACTGAACTATATATCTCTAGTCATTGTTATTATTATTAGTATTACTGTTATTAATTTTGCTATGCTGGGAACTGAATAAGCCCCTGGTCTACTGCATTGCTTTCCTAGCTTCTCAGCTTTTAAAGATAATATTAAGGCTTGCTTGAGCCATGGAATGAACTTATGGGTTTGATTACCAGTTCTTAGTGTCTTTCCTGTATTTGATACAGAATTCCCTTTTGAGTCAGAATTGAATTTATTGTACTTACATAGCTATCCTTATGAATGCTAAGTAACTAAAATGTGTTATCTTTAGGTTTTTAAAACTTGTGTAAGAAGAAAAGCAGATGGGTGAATGAGGATGCATATGTACCATAACCCCGTGTGTGGGGTTAGAGAGCAACCTTGAGTCAGTTCTCACTTTGTAACTTGTTGGGTATGGTCTCTCATTTCTACTGTTGTGCTGTTTACTCCAGCCCAGCTGGTCCTTAAGCATCCAGCTGTCTCTTGTCTCCTGATTGTTCTGTTTTTACTTCCTATTTCTCTGAAGGAGTGATGGGATTACAGATGTATTCCATTCCAGGCTTTGGTTTGGGTTTCTGTTTTCTTTTCCCTGTGGTTTTTTTTTTTTAATTAATGAATTAAAATAGAATTACATCACTTTCTCCCTTCCCTTTCCTGCCTCTAGCCACTTCCACTTACCTACCCTCCCTCTAACTAACTCCTTCCTATTTTCCCCACATTCTCAAGTTGATAGCCTCTTTTTGTTTTGATTATTATTGTTACATATGTGTAACAAGCATGTGTGTGTGAATATATATATAAACAGACTGCTGAGTCTGTTTCTGTTGTTGACGTGTATATGGTTTCAAGGCTGTGGATTGAGAAACCAATATGGAGGTTCATCTCTGTTAGAGGCTAATTCTTTTTTCTCTCAGCAGTTTTGTCTGAAGTTCTTTGTCTAGGGGTGAGCCCCTGCAAAATCTCCCCTTTCTATATTAACGTGTCCATTGTTCCAATCTTGTTTATGCAGCCATTTCTAGGAGAGATTGTTTTACAGCTGCCATCCTGGTATCCACAAAGTTCTTTGAGCTACACATCACAGGATCTGTAGTGTAGATGTATCCCTTGGGTCTGTGCTCCTCATGATCCGTTTTTCTGTCTTCTGTTCAGTTGTGGCTTCCTGTGATGGTCTCCATTTGCTGAAAAGAGAAGCCTCTTTGATGAGGGGTGGTTAGCTACACTTATCCAGAAAAGGTGGCTCACACACAAAGAGCTTAATTTTTATTTTTATGTTTATTTTATGTGCATGGGTGTTTTGTTTGCATGGATGTCTGTGCAACACATTCCTGCCTGGTGCCTTGCAGGTCAGAAGATAGCATCAGATCCTCTGGAACTGGAGTTGCAGATCCTTCTCAAGAGCACCTGTTGGTCTTAGAACTATCTCTCCAGGCCCTACTAAATTGTTTTTTTGTTTGTTTGTTTGTTTGTTTTTCAAGACAGGGTTTCTCTGCATAGCCCTGGTGTGGAACTCACTCTGTAGACCAGACTGGCCTCGAACTCACCTGCCTCTGCCTCTGCCTCTGCCTCCCAAGTGCTGAGATTAAAGGTGTGTGCCACCACCATCACCCAGCTGTTTTTTTTTTTTTTTTTTTTTTAATAATTTACAAGTAACTCTCTTGAACTAAAAGTTAGCCTAATGGACACTAACACGGAGCTTATGCTGTAACTGATAGACCTGGAGAAGAACAAAGCAAGCCAGATAGCTTTGCTATCCAGGGAAACCAGAAAAGGATTCCTGATACCAGGAAAAATTGACTAAGATTTGGAAATGAGCAAAGCGAAGTACAGATTCTTTCTTCTGCAGAGTTAAGGTCTGGTCTGGTCTCCAGGAATTACTGACTCCCACCAAGATGAGCATGCCAGTGTTAGGAAATCTGAGGTCAAAACACCAGGACATTTCCTGTGTTTCAGAACAATTCCTTTCTTGCTATATTCTCATATGATGGAAGAAGGAGCAGAAGAGACTACCAGCATATTAATTTTTTTGTTTTGAACATGGGTTCTAGGGGTCAAACTCGGGTTATGTCTAGCGATTTTGCACCGCTACACTATCTTCCTCACCTCCAGGTCAGAATTTTTAAAGACAGGGTCTCACTTAATCTTGCCTCCATTTCCCAAGTGGTGGGATTATAAGTTTTTAAAGTGTGGGGTTTTTTTGTTTTGCTTTGCTTTGTATATAAACGAACAAGTTTCTTTATAGTATTGTTTGTTTGCTTTTTTTTTTTTTTTGGTTTTTCAAGACAGGGTTTCTCTGTGTAACAGCCCTGGCTGTCCTGGATTCCCTTTGTAGACTAGGCTGGCCTCGAACTCACAGAGATCCGCCTGCCTCTGCCTTCCAAGCGCTGGGATTAAAGGTGTGTGCCACCATGCCCAGCTCACTTGCTTATTTTTTGAGACCGGGTTTCTCTGTGTACTACTGGCCTGTCCTACTCACTCTGTAGACCAGGCTGGCCTCGAACTCATAGAGATTCACCTGCCTCTGCCTCCCGAGTGGTGAGATTAAAGGCGTGTGTAGGTAGCTACACCAAGCTTCCTACTCTTCTTTCTTAAAACTTCTCTTCCTTTCCTTTGTTTCCTTTTCCAGTTTTATGGCCCCTGCCCACACTCTCTCCAGTGTAATTGCACTTACACGGGAAAATTAGAGGGCCAGGCATAGTGGTGCACACGTTTAATTCCAGCATTTTGGAGGTAGAGGAAGGTGGATTTGTCAGTTTGAGGCCAGTTTGGACTATGTAGTGAGCTAAATAAGCAAATAAAATGCATATATTAAAAAAAAAAAGCCGGGTGGTGGTGGTGGTACACACCTTTAATCCTAGCACTTGGGAGGCAGAGGCAGGCGGAGCTCTGTGAGTTCAAGGCCAGCCTGGTCTACAAAGCAAGTCCAGGACAGCCAGAGCTGTTACATAAAGAAACCCTGTCTCAAAAAAAGCAAATATAAATAAATAAATAAAATAAAAGCTAGGGTCTGTGTATGAGGGAGAACATTTGGCATTTGCCTTTCTGAACCATGCCAAGCTATATAGTGCAATATTGTAATATTCACATTGTCATGGCTAGTACAGTTTCCCCAGTTTTACTTGCATTCATGTGTGTGTACTTATATGTATGTTTACTTGGTTTAACTTTTATTATTGGTGGGAGGTGTCATGCATATCGAAGTCAGAGGACAACTTGTGAAAGTTGTTTCTCTTCTTCCACCATATGGGTTCCCAGGTATGGAACTAAAGTTGTCAGCCTGGCAACAAGTACCTGCTGAGCTATCTTGGCCCATTATTTTGTTTGTTAATATAATGGCATCTTGGGGCGGTTAAAAACACTGACTGCTCTTCCAGAGGACCTGGGTTCAAATCCCAGTACCCAGGAGGCAGAGGCAGGCAGATCTCTGTGAGTTCGAGGCCAGCCTAGTCTACAAAGGGAATCCAGGACAGCCAGAGCTATTACACAGAGAAACCCTGTCTTGAAAATACAACTACAACAACAGCAAAAAGACAATGACATCTCATATAGTCCATATTGGCTTCAGATTCACTCTGTAGCCAAGGGTGGCCTTGAATTCCTCTACGTTTACCTCCCAAATACTAGAATTAAAGTGGCTACCACCATGCCTGACTGGTTTTATGCCATTTTGTCATGTGGAAGTTAGTAGTATACCCAATACTGCAGCACAAGGGTCCCTCATGATGTCCTTTAATAGTCATATATACTTTTCTTCTGCCACATTTCACATCTTCCACAAAAAGTATTTTGTGTGTGTATTCTGTATTGTTTTGTTGAGCACTAGAGATTCAACCCTATGAGATGGTGTTTCTCCTACTTGTCTTGTTCCCCTTCCAATCATGGAGTGGGCAGACTCCCAAGAGAAAAGCAGGGGTGCCTTATCTGCTATGCAGGAATAGAAATTTAAACAGGAAACAAGGATCTCAGAGACTGTTGATGGCAGCAGGATGCCAGCCTTGTGAGCTCACAAGTGTTGCAACTCTCTGCCCTGGCAGGCTTCAGGAGCTAGCCAAGAGTGTCAGCACGTGCTCCAACACAAAACTCCGTTGGGTCTCAGAATGCCAGCCAGGAGCAGCCCCTTGCAAAGCCAGTCAGTAGAAAGCAGGCCACTGACAAGAACAGCAAGCATTTTGTTTTGTTTTGAGACTTGTCTTTCTATGTAACCTAGGCTGTCCTGGAACTAGCTTTATAGATCAAATTAGCCTCAAACTCACAGAGATCTGCCTGCTTCCCCAGTGCAGGGATTAAAGGTCTTTGTTACCATGCTCAACTTAAAGATTTATTTATGTGGGTGGGGGTTTGTGCATATGAGTACAAGTATCTGCAGAGGCCAGAGGGGCCATCAATCTGATATCTTGGAGCTAGAGTTACAGGTGGTTGTGAGCTGCTTGATATGGGTGCTGGGAACCAAACTTGGGTCCTCTGAAAGAGCAATACCTTCTCTTAACCATTGAGCCATTTTTTCCAGCCCTCCAATAAATTTCAGCATAGTCTTTTTTTAAAGAGTATCCAGGCTGGGTGTGGTGGCTCACATCTTTAATCCCAGCACTCAGGAGGCAGAAACAGGCGGATCTCTGAGTTCAAGGATAGCCTGGTCTACAAAGTGAGTCCAAGACAGCCAGGGCTGATACACAGAGAAATCCTGTCTGAAAAAAAAAAAAAAGTATCTAGGAAATGGTTGGGAGACTGTACATTTTATTGAGATTGTTAGGTTGATGTTGTGGTACAGGTTGTAATCCTAGCTTGGGAGATGGAGGAGCACATGTTCATAATATTCTTCAGTCACTAGTGAGTTTGAGATGAGCCTGGCCTATGTATGATTCTGTCTTATAAAACTAAATAAACTTTTTAAATAAGGAAATTTTATTTATTAGTGATTTTGTTTTGTTTCGTGACTTTCTCAAAAGTCAAATAATGAAACTAGGGGTAGCTCATTCAGTGCAGAGCTCATGCAGAGCATACATGAGAGCCTGGGTTAGATCTTCAGCAGTAGGTTGGGGGAGTGCTCCCACCCAGACAAATGAGAAATGGTTGTTGGGCTCCACTAAGCTTAAGTGCTGTTTTTA
Organism: Lophiomys imhausi; assembly: GCA_907164525.1. Taxonomy (NCBI): domain Eukaryota; kingdom Metazoa; phylum Chordata; class Mammalia; order Rodentia; family Muridae; genus Lophiomys; species Lophiomys imhausi. The sequence goes on along the minus strand of CAJQZJ010000335.1, from coordinate 2,549,449 downwards.
AATTTTTTATTTTATTTTATTTTTTAATTTACTTTTTTTGAGACAGATTCTCACTGTGTATTTCTGGCTGTCTTGGAACTCACTATGTAGACCAAGATATAGATATGCCTACCTCTGCCTCCAAGTGCTGGAATTAAAGACGTGTTATATTTACTTATTTGTGTTTGTTAAACAGTGCTGCAATATTTTATTTTTATTTTTTGGTTTTTTGAAACAGGGTTTCTCTGTGTACCAGCTCTGGTTATCCTGGACTCACTTTATAGACCAGACTGTCCTCAAACTTGCAAAGATCTGCCTACCCTGCCTTCCAAGTGCTGGGATTAAAAGTGTGGCCATCCCGCCCAGCAATTACAGACACCTGTGAACTTCCATGTGGGTGGTGGGCTTTGAACCCAGGTCCTTTGGAAGAGCAGAAAGTGCTCTCTTAACTGCTGAGCCATCTCTCCAGCTCCACTATTTAATGTTTTTATTAGTCTCTCTTTGGTTTTTGATGGGTTGGTTGGTTTTGTTTTTGACATGGTCTCTGTATGTTTCTCAGGCTAGTCTCAAGCTCCTACATTCATTCAATCAATCTGTTTTGGTCTCTTGAGAAGCTGGGACTACAGGCACATGCCACTTTGCTAGCTATTCCTGTATGTATATAAATAATAACTACATTGTACTATTGTCCCTTCTTACTGAATCTTATGGTCATGCCATAATTTTTGGTTAGATCATTATGCATTATGTTTAATCTTTCTTTTTGAGCCATATGATATACTTTTGTGTTTCATGTAAGTTTCCCCTGCTAAAATTTAATATCTATATTTATATCTTTTTTGCTTATTATTTCTCTTTACTAATATTTTCAACTCTAAGATCTTACAGTGAGGTCAAATATTGAATCATAAACTATACCTTGGTTAATTTTTCTCTTTCCTCTTTTTTACCTTTTCTGTTACCCTTTAAAATATCCTAACCTGTTACGTTTGATGGCATTATTCCCTTTGCATAATATGTTGCTTTAAATGGGGGCTGATGATGAAATTACTTAGCAGGTAAAGGTGCTTGTGGTTACAAGTGTGGCAACCTGAGTTCAATCCCTGGAACCCATGTAAAGGTGCAAGGTGAGAATGGACTGCACAATACTATGCAGTGAAGTACAGTAAACATACAAATCTGTCTAATCTATCTTTATTTGTTCATTCATTTCTTTTTTTCTTTTTTTTTTTTTTAGATTTATTTATTATGTATACAGTGTTCTGTCTGCAGGCCAGAAGAGGGCACCAGATTTCATTATGGATGGTTGTGAGCCACCATGTGGTTGCTGGGAATTGAACTCATGACCTCTGGAAGAGCAGCCAGTGCTCTTAACTGCTGAGCCATCTCTCCAGCCCTTCATTCATTTCTTTGAAACAGGGTGGTCTCATTGTGTAGTCCCAGCTGGAACTTGCTATGTAGTTCTGGTCTTGAACTCAGTTCTGCTTCCTCAGTCTTCCAAGTTCTTGGATTAAAGACAAACCCCACCATGCCTGCCAAATGCACAAATCTTGTGTATATCTTCTTTTAGCCACATAACCACAAATCAGTTCTGGTATCTAGCCTTTCCCATTTACTCTACAGTGTTTGCTCATACGTCTTCCCTGTCAGTGTGGATCTTCCAGACGTGACTTGTTTGAAAAATGGACATGTTAAGTCTGATAGAACTTTTATATTTACTTTTTGTTTGGTTTTTTTGTTGGTTTTTTTTTTTAAGACTTGTCCAGATAGGGTTTCTCTGTTTAGCCCTGGATATCCTGGAACTCACTCTATAGCCAGGCTGGCCTTGAACCCACAGAGATCTGCCTGCTTCCCAAGTGCTAAGATTAAAGGAATGCACCACCATGCCCGGCCATTACAGTTTCAAACTGCCGTGTGGTTGCTGAGATTTGAACCCAGGTGCTTTGGAAGAATAGTCAGTGCTCTTAACTGCTGAGCCATCTCTCTAGCCTCCTTGTATATTTACTGTATATTTAAGTGTATGTCCATTCCTTTACCTGCTAACTTAAAACTTATTTTTCTTTCCTTTATTAAAAAAAAAAAAACTTAGTTATATGTATGTGGGTTTACTTGCATTAGTTTATGTGCACCATGTGTGTGCAGGAGCCCACGGAGGCCAGAAGGGGTCATTGTATCCTCTGGAACTAGAATTACAGTTGTGAGCTGGCATGTGGGTGCTGGGAGCAGGAGCAGTCCTGGTGTCTGCAAGAGCAGTAAGCATTCTTAACTGCTGAGCCATCTCTCTATCCTCCTCCTTTTTTTTTTTTTTTTTTTTTTTTTTTGAGACCAGGTCTAACTGTGTAACCTTGGCTGATTTATCTAGAATTCAGAGAATATCTGCTTCTGCCTCCTCAGTTGTGGGATTCTGGGCATGTGTCACCATTGTTTTTTGTTTTTTAAGTATATACTGCCAGTCTTCAATTTTAAACTGGTTAAGTTAGAACTTTATGGTTCTAACTTAGTGAGAAAAGTATACATATTTAATAGGAACCATATTCCAGATCTTTTTTTTTTTAAGATTTATTTATTTTATATATGAGTGCTCTGTCTGCATGCACACCTGCAGCCAGAAGAGGGCATCAGGTCACATTGTGGATGGTTGTGAGCAACCATGTGGTTCCTGGGAATTGAACTCAGGACCTCTGGAAGACCAGCTAGTGCTCTTAACCGCTGAGCCATCTCTCCACCCCCTCCAGACTTTTTCTAAAAGTTAGAAAGAAAACTATACCTCAGAGTTTAATTTTGATGTTTCTCAGTATATGGTCTAGTATTCAGGAAAGTGCCAGGAGGGTGCAGCCCAGTCACCACTCAGTCATGGTGATAGGCAGTCATACTCTCTGGTATGCTGAATTTTGAAGCTTTGTATTGAGCCTGTAGATGAAGCATGCTAAATGTATTTTTGGCATGGGGACAATTTCAATTAGTTAATTAATTCATTAATTTTAGGTTTTTTAGAAACAGGGTTCCTCTATGTAGCCCTTGGCTATCTGTCCTGGAACTCACTCTGTAGACCAGACTGACCTGGAACTCAACAGAGATCTGCCTGCCTCTGCCCCCCCAAGTGTTAGGATTAAAGGCGTGTGCTACTATGCTTGGCCATTACAGTTGCAATGGGCTATACCTTCTAGGTCAAGGAATATCTGTGTATACATGGGAGTTCCTGTGAGTTGGTTATGTTTAGAACATCTGGTTTTGGACTAGCTCTATTTTGAAAGCAATTGTGTATAGATGAAACCGAAAGTTAACAAAATATTAAAGAACACAATTAAACATTTTCAGAAACATGGAACCTGCTTTGTTTACAATCTTCCCCTAAGTGGTTGTTGTTGGTTTTGTTTGTTTTGTGACAGAGTCTTACCATGTGTCCCAGTTGTTCTGGAACTTGCTGAGAAGCTCAGGCTGATCTCAGATTTGTATTCCTCTCATGTCATGTACCTGAGTGGATTATATGCATGTGCTATCCTGCTCTCCTCCCCCATCCCTGGTGTCAGAGCTGCAATTCATTGCCCTATCCATGTCCCCAGACAGTGAGACAAGTATGCTTACACTGAGCCTGGCTCCCCTGTGCATATGATAATAATAATAATAGTAGTAGTAGTAGTAGTAGTAGTAGTAGTAGTAGTAATAATAATAATAGTATTTTTCTCTTTGAGGAAAATAAAGTGTAAGTGCTGTGTAGCCCATTAATTACAACAGGAGCAGACTGGCAGAGCTTTTTGTTACTTGAGATAACCTTTTAAGTCTGATAGAACTTTTGTTTGTTTTTTTGTTTTTTGAGACAGGGTTTCTCTGTGTAATAGCCCTAGCTGTCCTAGACTCACGTGGGAGACCAGGCTGGCCTCGAACTCACAGAGATCCGCCGGCCTCTGCCTCCCGAGTGTGGGATTCAAGGCTGATAGAACTTTTATATTTGTGGTATACTTAAGTATATGCCTGTTACTTGCCTGCTACCTTAAAAATTATTTTTCTTTCCTGTATAAAAAAAATTTAGCTGTAACACATGCCAGATGAGTTCCAGGAAAGCCAGGGCTGATCTCAGAGAAGCCCTGTCTCAAAAAAACCTTAAACTTTTTTAAATAAATAACTTTTAATTATGTGTATGTGAGTTTGCCTTTTGGCCTACTTACAGGTCTTGATAAGCGTTTCTTATATGGGTCAGGTTCACCAAGTGAATCACGTTGGAACTGAATTGTTTACAGGTTTGATATGCTGTTCATCTTATGTGAGATATGTATATTGGCACAGAATGGTATTGACACACAGCCAACGGTCTATACCTGAGCTCTGTTAAGTAGCTTTGTCCTGGTGGAAATGTCTGTTGTTTATATCAGATGAAACAGGTCCAACCTCATAAACTTTGTCTGAGAATAACATCCTGTAAGGATCATAAAACTATTCATGAGCTGCAGCTTAGAAAGACTTGGAGCTAGTGCTACAATTTTACTATGCTGTCCTTATGTGACACATGGTCAGATGATCTCAGTTGATGGATCTGTCTTTTCAAATTGGTACAATTAGTATATATATTTTTTATATCTAACTCCACTGGTGATATATTTGAGGAGATGACACAGTTCCTTTGTTACAGTAATTAATGTAATGAATTAATGTGATGTAAGGAAGTTGTTTTTCTCGCAGAGCCCGTGGTGGAAATTCAGTTGATTACTGAGTTCTCTTGAAGTGTGGCAGGTGGAGAGGGAGATGCCTTACTCTTCTTTCTGAGAAGCTCAGAACGGTTTACAGGTTCCACTGTCCTCACTGGAGGCTGCCTGAGACCATGGAATTTCAGGGCAGCATCTGGAATTTAGGGAAGATGATAGAATGTGATACTCTATTCAGCAACTTCATTGTATCCCAGTGATTTCTTGTCAGTTCTCTATGCACATACCCATATTAAGCTTTATACAATTTATATTTGAGGGCCTGTCAGGTCAGTAATCTAATAGGTTGTAAGAGCTTTGTGAGAAGAGTCCAGATGTGTTAAAACCATGAGCTTTGTACTTTGACCCTTTGAGATTTTTGTTTTGAGGTGCTGGGAATTGAACCCAGAGCCCTATGGATAATAGTTAAGTACTCACCACTGATCTGCACCACTAGCCTGAGCCTGAGAGATTCTGAAACAAGATGGAATCTTTCTATCAGTCATTATAGTGTAAGGTTTTCTGAGCCACATCTGAAGGTAGGAATAGTGTGTGTGGGGTGTTATTTTTTAGCATATATTAAATACACACTAGGTTTCATTACAGTGTCTTCATATATGTATAATGTGTTTTTATTGTATTTACACCCACTTACCTCTTGCCCCCTCCCACTCTTGCTAATCCCTTTCCTATTTCTATTCTCTTTGGTGTCTTTATTTTCCTTTTCTTGGAACCAAGGAATTTAATTAGGCTTACTTACAGGAGCATGGGTTAGGGATTATGTATAGAGGAATGGATAACCTACCTGTGGCTGTATCACTGAAGAAAATGTCTACTTTTACCTCCCAAGTGTTGATTACAGCTGTGTGCTACCATACCCAGTTCATGGGGTGCTAGAGATTGAACCATGGCCACTAGGCAAGCATTCTTTGAGGTGTGTGCTTTTTCCATTAGGTTACTGAGACTTCTAGGGCAAGCACTATAGTAATTGATTTACATACCCAACTGGGTAGGAATCCTTTAAAAGCAGACCCTAGATCAGTCTAGGTTAAGTCAGGAAGAAATGATTGCCATTTCCCTCACAGGACTCAATAGCTATCAGTACAATCTGCAATTTAATTTGTTTAAAATTTTTCTTTTTAATTTTATTCTTTACTCTTAAATGCTGTAGGTGGCCTGTAAGTAGGTGAGGCAGCACATTCTTACAATCTCAGTGTAAAGGAAGCAGGAGGATTTTGAGATCAAGGCCAGCTTAGGCTACCTACTGAGACCCTGTGTTTAAAAACTAACAAACATAAAAAGGCGGGGCATAGTGGCACATGCCTTTGAATCTCACTCCTGAGGAGGCAGAGGTAAACCTAGTTTAGGTTTTACCTAAACTTTGTTCAAGGCCAGTGAGGGTTACATAGTGAGAGACTGCTCACAAAATAAAATAAAAAAACAAATGAACAAATAAATAAAAAGAAAAAAAAAAGACTATTGACCAATGAGGTATAGCCATAAAATAGCCAAATATTTTAATCATTGATAGTTTCGAGTTATCTTTTTGTTGTTGTTGTTGTTGTTTTGTTTTTTAGGTTTTTCTAGACAGGGATTCTCGGTGTAACAGCCTTGACTGTCTTGGAACTCTCTCTGTAGACCAGGCTGGCCTCGAACTCACAGAGATCTGCCTGCCTCTTGCTCCCGAGTTCTGAGATTAAAGGTGTATGCCACCACGCCTGGCCCAATTGTCTTACTTCTTGATGTTTGTTTGTTTGTTTGTTTTTCGAGACAGGGTTTCTCTGTGTATCCCTGGCTGTCCTGGACTCACCTTGTAGACCAGGCTAGTCCTCGAACTCAGAGATCTGCCTGCCTCTACCTCCTGCCTCTACCTCCAGAGCACTGGAATTAGAGGCGTGTGCCACCACACCTAGCAATTACAGATAGCTGCTGTGAACTGCCATGTGGGTGCTGGGATTTAACCCTAGTCCTTTGGAAGAGCAGCCAGAGCTCTTAACTGCTGAACCATCTCTCCAGCCCCGATAAAGTTTGCTTAATGTCGGTGGAAATTTAAAATCATATTTCTCTCTCTCTCTATGTATATATACGTATGTGTATATATGTGTGTGTATCTATATATATACACATACATACATACATATTTTTCTATATTCATGGGTGCATGTGCCTGTATGTGTAATCCCCCATGTGTGGGAAAGCCTAAACAGACCTTAAGAAGTTTTTGGATCTCCTGGAGCAAGTTTTACAATTGCCCAGTATGAATGCTGCAAATTGAACTGAGGATCCTCTAGTAGAGCAGTATGTATTCTTTTTTTTTTTTTTTTTTCTTTTTTGGTTTTTCGAGACAGGGTTTCTCTGTATAACAGCTCTGGCTGTTCTGGACTTACTTTGTTGACCAGGCTGGCCTTGAACTCACAGAGATCCACCTGCCTCTGCCTCCCGAGTACTGGGATTAAAGGCGTGCGCCACCACGCCTGGCTCCTCATCTCGTGATTTTAAGTTCAATTTTTTTTTACTATGATAACCAGAAGTGAATATAGTGTATGCCTTTAATCCCAGGGCTCAGGAGGCAGAGGCAGGCAGATCTCTGAGTTCAAGGCCGGCCTGGTCTACAGACTCGAGTTCTAGACCAGCCAGAGCTATGCAGAGAAACCCTGTCTTTAAAATAGGGGGAAGAATGAATATAGTACTTTTATTGGAGAAGAATACCTAGCCAGGTGGTCCCGATTGCTAGTATGACTCAATAGTCGATTTGCCTTCTCAACAAGGGCAGTGAACTACTTTTTTCAGTTTTACCTTCTAGAAGAGAAGTCTGATTTATTCCTATAGTAGAGTAATAATATGACCATAACAAATATCCTCAAAACAGGCAGATGATAACCAATTAGGTGTGTGGTTTATGAATTTATCACTAGACTGGTAGGCCAAGAACTATATTTGGGTTCTAAATAGGAAACTGGGGTCTGAACTTTAGGAGGTGGCAGCTTTGAATGGGTATAGAGATTGAAGAGTGATTCTCATGACCTTCTTAGACCCTGAGCCATAGCCATGCAGAGAGAAGTTTCTTGCTGATATGTGCAGAAACAGTACAGATGGCATTGATAAATCATGGTGGACAAGTGGTATCAGAGTCTTTTGGGTAGTGATCCTTAATAGGGAAATGGAATACAATTAGATTGGAGGGGAGAAAAGTGAAGAAAATAGTCACAGAAGTTCTTGCATATTATAAGTGCTCTGAGACAGTCTCTATTAGGTGTTGGTTGTCCTGATTCTGCACTTTCTCATCTATGAAAGCAAGGGGTCACTGCTTTTAATTTCCAGCCATCTTGATAGTTATCCTACCTCCTAAGGTTAAACATCTCTGCAATGACCTGTCAGAGCTGATTATTAGCTGTATAATGCCAGGGAGGCTGTAGGGAACAGATGGGAAATGGTTTGGCTGCTGTGGCCAAGGCTAATTAAAGAATCCTTGGCAATTTTACAGTGTACATTTTGAAATGTACCACCAATGTTACTATGAAGCCTTTCTGAGTTTTGAAAGCTGGGTTTCTGAAAAATCACCTGGTAGAAGTAATGTAATGTTTATGCATTTCGTTATTGTCAAAAATAGGAGAACTCTCTAAAAGAACATCAGGACCAGGGCTGGATATATAGCTCAGAGGTTAAGAGCACTGGTTGTTCTTCCAAAGGACATGGCAGTTCACAGCTGTCTGTAATGGCTGGGCGTGGTGGCACACGCCTTTAATCCCAACACTCGGGGAGGCAGAGGCAGGTTGATCTCTGTGAGTTCAAGACCAACCTGGTCTACAGAGTGAGTCCAGTACAACCAGGGCTACACAGAGAAACCCTGTCTTGAAAAACCAAAAAAAAAAAGAAAAGAAAAGAAAAGAAAAAGAACATCAGGACCTCTAGAAATCATTCCTTGAGATATATCACTTTTATGTTTTAGACACCCAGAAATTCTAATTAGTTTTCTGTGAAATAGCTTTTTAATAGCCAATTTTTAATATTTATATTGAATTTTTCTTCATATTACACAACTCAGCATTTGTATTTACAAGGATTATTTACATTTATGGAACTGGTTTTAATGTTCTATGTAATTTTTGGCAAGACTTTTTGTTTTTTGGTTTTTTGGTTTTTGTTTTTTGTTTTGTTTTCTGAGACAGGGTTTCTCTGTGTAATAGTCCTGATTGTCCTGGACTCACTCTGTAGACCAGGCTTGCCTCGAACTCACGGAGATCTGCCTGCTTCTGCTTCCTGAGTGCTGGGATTAAAGGTATGCGCCACCACACCTGCTAACATATATGTATTATTAAATAATTGAAAAGAGGGTTGTAGAGAAGGCTCAATGTGGTTAAGACTACTTGTTACACAGGCAGTGGTGGCCCACGCCTTTAATCCCAGCACCTGGGAGACAAAGGCAGGCCAATCTCTGTGACTTCAAGGCCAGCCTGGTCTACACAGCAAGTTCCATGACAGGGCTACTCACAGACACAGGCACACATTCCCAACATCCACATGGTGGCTCACAACTATCCCTAACTTCAGTTTCAGGGAATCCACTGCCCTCTTCTGGCCTCTCTGGGCACTGCATGCATGTGGCACATACGTACATGCAGGCAAAACACCCATAAACATTAAATCTTAAAAAAAAGAAAAGATGCCGGGCAGTGGTGGCGCACACCTTTAATCCCAGCACTCGGGAGGCAGAGGCAGGTGGATCTTTGTGAGTTCGAGGCCAGCCTGGTCTACAAAGTGAGTCCAGGACAGCCAGGGCTACACAGAGAAACCCTGTCTCGAAAAAACCAAAAAAAAAAAAAAAGAAAAGAAAGAAAGAAAACAAAGCCAGGTGGTGATGGCTCACAGAAACAAACCAAAAAAAAGAAAATATACTGTTGACACATTACAAACAGCTTCACAGTGTAAAACTTTTTATATGATTTTTGGTTTTTTTTAGTACTGGGAGTGAAGCTAGGACCTTGGACATTTGACCCAACTGATTTCCTTTTTATTTTTTTTCTTATATTTATTTATTTTATGTACATTGGTGTTCTGCCTGCTTGTATGTGCGTATGAGGGTGTTAGATCCCCTGGAACTGGAATTACAGACAGTTGTGAGTTGCCATGTGGGTCGTGGGAATTGAACCTAGGTCCTTTGGAAGAGCAACCACTGCTCTTAACTGCTGAGCCTTCTCTTCAGTCCCCTGATTTCCTTTTTTAAAAATGTTTTTTGTTACTTTTGAGACAGAATCTGACAAGGATGCAAGGACTGATTTTTTGTTTTTTCAGGACAGTGTTTCTCTTTGTAGTATTGGCTGTCTTGCACTTGCTTTGTAGACCAGGCTGGCCTGGAACTCAACGGAGATCTGCCTGGCTCTGCCTCCCGAGTGCTGGGATTAAAGATATGTGCCACCATTGCCTGGCTGGCTGTTTTTTCCTTTTAAAAAAAAAAAAAATGCTTTCACGAAGCCAGATATGGTGGTACATGCCAGAAATCCCAGGTGTTCTTGAGACTGAGACAGGAGACTTATGAGATCATCCCAACCAACATAAGGTGATCCAGTCTCAAAACAAAAACAAAAAACAGACCAGTTCAATGTGGTAGTACATGCTTGACATCCCAGCCCTGGGAATGCAGAAGCATGAAGGTCAGGAGTTTAAGGAATTTAAGTGTAATCTTCAGTTACATAGCAAGTTTGATGCCATGTTGGGCTGCTTGAGGTTCTGTCTCTAAATAAATTAATTTGCTGAACATGTAGTGGCCATTTCCAGTCTGCACTTTGTTCTACTCAAGGTGTTGTTCCTGTATTTTGTCTTTGATGGGTTGCTTTTCTCCCATTTATTCCAGTCTCTTCAGTGGTACTAAGTATAGTGTCTCTCTGTTTCCTTTATTATTTTCTTTTTATTGTTCATTTCCTTTATTATTTTCTTTTTATTGTTAGTTCCCTTCGCATTCTGAAAAAATAACTTTGCATGATCTTGTCACAGATTTGTTTTTGTGTTTTTTTGATTGTTCTGGGTTCCCCCCCCCCAACATTTATTTATTTATTCAAGTTACATCTCATCACAGCCCCCCCCCTCCCCTCCTGGTCCCACCCTCCTACCCTTTTGCTCCCGTTTTAATTGATACTGAGTTTCATTTACTTGCAACTTTCTTTCTTTGTGTGTATTTAATGAGCAACTAGGCAAGTACTCCACCACCCTCCTTTAGTGGCATGTATGTCCTTTTGTCCTTTCAACTAAGTTATATCTTTTCCTTTCAGCCTGTTACCTTCTTAATGCTTTTCTTCCTTATTGGCATACAGTATTCTGCTCCTACACAAGTCAGCCAGGGTAGTGAAGAGAGAACTCTTAGCAAGTCCCAGTAATTTTATGTTTGTACTTTCCTTTTTTCTCCTCCTCCAGTCTTTCTTTATTAGCATCCTATTTTCTAGAGGAAAGTCTTTTGGATGTAAGGAAAGTTATAATGGTTTTCCAGGGGTCCAACAGCATGAGGCCATTCAGTGGCTAAATTACACCCTGATGATAATACAAGTCTGGAGATGGTGAGTAACCCTTAAATTAATGTGCAGTGAATGTTAAACTTAGCCACAATTAAAGAGATTACACAGGTGATACATTATTTGAGGAAGAACTGTGCTGTAATAGTCCTCTGTAATGGGAATTCCATTTAAACATTCTCTTTCTTAAAAATGCCCTTGGTCCCTTGCAAGAGAATTGCTTTCAGTAACAGGTTCTACCGCCTGGTTGACTGTGACTTGTTGCTAAATTCCTGACATCCGTTCAGTGCCTGGCACATCCTGGAGAATAAGTTTTTTTTTTTTTTGTTGGTTTTTCGAGACAGGGTTTCTCTGATTAACAGCTCTGGCTGTCCTGGATTCGCTTTGTAGACCAGGCTGGCCTCGAACTCGCAAAGATCCGCCTGCCTCTGCCTCCCAAGTGCTGGGATTAAAGGCGTGCGCCACCACCGCCCGGCTGGAGAATAAGTTTTAAGAACGTCAGGTGAATGAACAAATATGTACTACTCCTAGATGCCAAGTCTTCATGAGTATTAAAAATTCCAAATAGTTCACTAAAAATTTCTTGAGAATTCTTAGGTCACTTTCAGAATCCTCATCTCTCTGACTTTTCAGGGTTATGTTTCCTTACCTTAAATGGGATGATTTTTCTCCTCTTAGTCGTTACATCTTACCACTCCCTCACACCCTTGCTTTAGCTCCTCCTGGAAGAAGCAAGATTTAGATAGTCTTGGTATTTGCTAATGGATGTACTTCTGGAACCTAAAGCTAAACTTCAGATTAAGGTACACACCTCTCTAAATCTCAGGTACTTTCATGTTTTCACTTGGTAGAGCCCTGCTCTTCTAGAATGCCTTTTTGGGGGCGGGACTTGGCACTCTAATTTGTAGACACTGCTATGACAGAATAGGTGGAAAGTCACAGCTTGCTTTGTCCTATATGAATCATTTACTTGTTAAATAATCATTTTCCAGGATGCTCTGTGACACCACTGGCTTGCGCTTTATACACAATTGTATTACAAAAGTTTGTTTTCCTAACAGATATAGAAAGATAGTGTGCAGAGAAATAAACAACAACAAAACTTTTGGCTTTATCATAAAGTAATACTTGGATGTTACACATTGGTTGTTGGGTTTTCTAGGTGATGTTTCCCTCTATGTCTCCTAAGCCAGAAGACAGTGGAGAAACATAAATTATCCTTCTAAAGCCAGTTTCTGTTCCATGTGGTGTAAAGCCTTGATGTTTTTTAGTCACGTTTTAAAAACTTACCATAACAAAGTGTAGAATCATTCTACTCTTGGGAAATGAGCTTTCAGCAGAGTCAAAGGAAACATTTTTCGTTCTGGATATCTAATGGGAAAGGCTCTAAACTCTGCTGTGTGGTCATGACTTCCAGCCTGAAGTTTGTTAAAGGCTGTAACTTTTCTGGGCTCATGTGATAGGTTGGGTCCCCCCTGAGAATTGTTTGCTCTGGTTGCTATCACACACTGGATTTGCATTTACCCTAGTTCTGCTTTCTTTTTTCTTTCCCTTAACTGGAATAAAGATTTTTTTTTCTTCAGTACTAGAATGACAAGGAATCTGTGCACTAATTTTAGTGGGGATTGGCCCTGTCAGTAGAGAGCTGTTAAGGCTTTTGCTAGATCATGTTTTGAGTCACTGATAATTGAAGCAGCTCGCAGAAAGGGGTGTGAGCAGAATTGTTGCATCTTCAGTATGTGATGTGCTGGGGCCTGTACTGATTCAGACAGGATTGCCAGCTGGCAGTAGTAATAGGAGTTAAATCTTTCAGGAAGGGAGAACTAATTGTAGAGGACTACTAGTTAACACTCATCACAGAATCTTAGGCAACTAGAAATACTGTATTCTTCCTGAAGAGGTGGAGTGGGAATTACCCTAAGTCCAGTGAGGCTTGGTTGGAAATACAGTTGAACTTGTCTTACCCAGTGAGGTATGGTAGTCACACAGGAAGGGTCCATTTTGTATGGGAGTTATTTCAGGCTATCTCCTTGCCTGTACTGTTTTCTTTAACACCTTTTTAAATTTTTCTTTTTCCAGCAATGATGTTGTCCACTGGACATGTTCTGACCAAGGAGGCAGGTCTGAGAACATAGCTGAAGCTGAAAATAGGAAATCTGGGGGCAAGGAAGAGCCTTGAATCTTGAGGAGGGACGTTGACTCTAAAATGTCCTTGAGCAGTGGAGCCTCCGGAGGGAAAGGAGTGGATGCAAACCCGGTTGAGACATATGACAGTGGGGATGAATGGGACATTGGAGTAGGGAATCTCATCATTGACCTGGACGCCGATCTGGAAAAGGACCAGCAGAAACTGGAAATGTCAGGCTCCAAGGAGGTGGGGATACCAGCTCCCAATGCTGTGGCCACACTACCAGACAACATCAAGTTTGTGACCCCAGTGCCAGGTCCTCAAGGGAAGGAAGGCAAATCAAAATCCAAAAGGAATAAGAGTGGCAAAGACACTAGCAAGCCCACTCCAGGGACTTCCTTGTTCTCTCCAAGTGAGGGAACAGCAAGCAAGAAAGAGGTGCAGGGTCGCTCAGGAGATGGCACCAATGCAGGAGGCCTGGTTGCTGCTATTGCCCCCAAGGGCTCAGAGAAGGCTGCTAAGGCATCACGCAGTGTAGCTGGCTCCAAAAAGGAAAAGGAGAACAGCTCATCTAAGAGCAAGAAGGAGAGAAGTGAAGGAGTTGGGACTTGTTCGGAAAAGGATCCTGGGGTCCTCCAGCCAGTTCCCTTGGGAGGACGGGGTGGTCAGTATGATGGAAGTGCAGGGATGGATACAGGAACCGTGGAGCCACTTGGGAGTCTAGCTCTTGAACCTGGGGCCATGCTCAATCCTTTGGGAACTAAGCCGGAACCAGAGGAAGGGGAGAATGAGTGTCGGCCGCTAAAGAAAGTCAAGTCTGAAAAGGTAAGAGGTGGCCAGATCTAGCTGCCCACTGCCCATCAAAACTGCCCTGGACTAACTGGCAAATGCTGTGTGCACTCTGTGGGAGACTCATTAGTTTGTGGGTAATGACCAATTACAAGATCAGAGCAGCTGGTAATGATAATGTGATTTTGTTCCAAATTAAAGGATTCCCTACAGGGTCATTTACAGCAGGCCCAGACCTCTTGGATATGACTTCTGTTTGGGGGTCAGCTACTTGGTAGAATGAATTTTCTCACACCTTGTTGTTGTCATGTGTCAGACACTTGTTGCTAGATACTAGCTTTAAATCTTTATGTGATTTCCTGCTTGGCTAAGATTTCATCAATGAGAATCATAATGGTTGATAAATGTAATAGGCTTTTGGTTACATGTTTAAGCTGAATGATGTTCTGCTGCGTCCCTGGCAGGACAGAGTTAATTGTCATGACATATCTGCTAAGAGGTATATTGCTGGCTACCAAAAAACAAAGCACACAGATAACAGTCTAGTAAACAAAGGGCAGGAGGTACTGACTATATTATGCAGCACCTAATCAGGCTTTATGAGTTACTGTGGTAGCTTTGAAAGTTTGGCCTAGAAAGGTTCTTTGGCCCCTGAAAGTATTGCTCTCTGCCAGTTATCTCCTGCAACCATCGGAAATCAAAGTCTCCTGGTGGCTTTATTGCTGCCAAATAGTGTAATGATACCTCCCCTTCTGCTTGACTTGGAAGCCTAGGTACCTGCAACCTCAGGAGGCATTAAGACTAAGTTCTTCCTCCCTTCAGGAAAGTTGATGTTTCAGGAAATGAAGCTTGTAGAGCTATAGTGGAATAGTTCCAGTCTAGGGTCAGCTCAGGCTGCCTCAAACTTGAGCAGCCTACAGTTTCCTAAACGGCAGCTGGCCTGGTGATGAGGCTGTTCTTTGGCTCTTGATTTTCTGCTTTGCTCTGCTTACCCTATGCATTCAGCTGATGGCAGCAGATGCAACATAAATTGATCTCTGTAATTATATCAGTTGCAGCATGGAATACCTATTTCCATATGTAACTGTTAATAAATAAAGGCTGGATATGTGTATTTGAGTGGTGGTGCCCTCCTGTTGCCTGAATTTTAGTAGTAGCTTGTGCTTTCTTTGCTGTAGGTATTTTGGTCTTTGCCTCTGGCACATCTGTAGCTTTTAGCAACATCTGGGCATTTTTGGTGACAGGGCTGTGAATTTCTTCCGGTTATATAACACAATGGTTGGTCCTCTTTTGCCAGTGGCAGCTGCCAGAGTGTTTGGGTGGCAGATGCTGCAGTCCACCTCGGTAGAGTCAAGTTCCAGCTGGTTACTGGCATGGTTCATCCTGTGCTGGCTGTGATCTGCCATTTTCTCTGGGGTGCAGATGGGTGATGCTGTTTAAAGAGGCCTGGGAGCACCAGGACCATTATTACACTGTTCCCTACATCTGGCTTTCAAGAAGTCCCTGCCATATATCCATGTTCACAATCAGGGTTCTTCTGTGTGGAAAGGTACTTCTGAAGGTGCTCTTCATTTTCTCATATCATTTAGAGCACTTGTGTTGGAATCTGCTAAATTCAATTATAGTCTGTGGGTGAAAGGATTAATATTGCTTAGCTTGTATTGGATTTAAGTCTCAGTGTTCATGATTCCCTCTAAGGAAGAAATGGAATCTGTTTTCTCTTATATAAGTTCATAGAGCGTTTGGGTGGTCACCTTTAAGCTAAATGACCTGAAAGACACTGTACCTTCAGCTGTTACATCTTGGTGCTAGGGAGTTTTGCCCCTTAATGTGACTTTGGTATGTAACTCAATGTAACTAAGATAAGCTTTGCTTCCCTGGTATACTAAGAATGGAGCAGTCAAATGAGAGATAAAAGGGAGAACAAATTACTTCATGTTTTGGGAGAAAGTAATTTCTGGGAAGTATTTTGAGAAGCATATGATTTGTTGTGCAGTTCAGTGTTATCATAAGTGCAAGTTTGTTCATTTTGTTTTTTTTTCAAGACAGGGTTTCTCTCTGTTGTCCTGGCTGTCCTGGAACTCCCTTTGTAAACTAGGATAGCCTCAAACTCAGAGAGATCTGCCTGCCTCTGCTGCCTCCCAATTGGTGGGTCTAAAGGAATGTACCACCATGCTCAGCTAGAATAGGCTATTCTTGAACTTAAGATAGGCCTCTGTATTGCTGGAATGCCTAACGTACAGTGCTTATCTGGCTGAGTCTGCTTTCTAAAAATTCCTACCTTGTACTCTGGAACCCTGTCTGGACACACTTGCTCAAAGGTGCTTTACCATATTGTCTTTGGTTAATACAATATTTAAGTAAATGTTTGGAAGTTGCTAGGAGATGAACACACTGTTCAAGGAAAAAGCATTTCTGGAATGGAAAGAGGAGATGAGGCAAAGCAAAAGAAAGGAAAGGGTCTGGGGTTGCAGCCTAGTGGGGAGTGGTTGGCCAGAATGCACAGGGCTTGGTCCTGATCCCAGAACACAGAGGAAGAGAAGAAAAGGTTAGGAGCTTTGCAGCTTCTGAGAACCTGGGTCACCAGGTGCTCCATACAGTAGCTGCTCAGGGAGTGTTGATCAGTGCTGTAGTTTAGTTTGCAAGCAGAGTCTTTCAAACCTCTTCAAGACTTTTTTCCCCTGATATATGGGCTTGCCTCTGATATAACGGGTTTGGAATGTTAGTTTTTGTAGGGACAATCAACAGAACCCAAACAGCAAAACATGTATGATGTAATCAAGCTGGGAGCTATCCTGAAGTGGGGAAACTGGAAATTTGGAAGATATCTTGAGTAAGGCACCACATCCTCTGCTGCTTCTTTTTTTCTTCTTCAGGATTTATTTGTATTTTTTGTATATCGGTGTTTTGCCTGAATGTATGTCTGTGTACATGTATTCAGCACCCACAGAGGCCAGAAGAGGCGTTGGATTCACTGAAACTGGGGTTACGGATGGTTATTAGCTGTGTGGTTGCTGGGAACTGAAATTGGGTCCTCTGTAACAACAGCAAGTGCTCTTAACCGCTGAGCCATCCCTACAACCCCCACCACCTACTTTTCCAAATAGGAGAGGAGTCTGTGGTACTTATTAGAATTTTCCCTTGTTGAGCACTAGCTAATCGAGGGTTGAATATTCAAATTACCAACCCCAGGGTTTTCTCTATCAAGGTAAGTGCCTGGCTCTGTGACTGAGGAATTTTCCGTAAGCTGAGGATGTGTATTTCCCTTCGTGGAGTCAATGTTTGCCCCATCACACCTCCCTGGCAGAGCTTACTGGAAAGAGATGGCTCTTTAGCAACCATTGGTGTCCTGAATTGTTGAACACTGCCGAAGAGATGGGGGGAGGGGGTGTCAAGAAATAAACACTTGGAGCCTCTGGCTCCAGCCTGCTTCCTTGCTTTTGGTTTGACTGATAGGTTGTTAGGTTAAGGGTGTGTGTGGGGGGGGGGGGGGGAGGTCAGGACTCTTGTGTGAGTGTCCTGAGCTTACTGCTTTTGTCGCCATTCTGACAGGCAAGACAAAAGGAGTTCACAAACTACACAGCAGCATTCTAGCAGTGCTGACTGTCAGGGCATGTGTCTAGGAATCTCAGATGAGGCATTTATTTAAAATATTTTTTTTCAAGTTATATAAAGTACCTAATCAGCTCTAGTGGTTAGAGTCTAGATTTTTGCAATTCCAAGCTTCCTTTTCCTTAGCAATTGCTTTTGATTTTCCCAGGAAGGAACCCTGCACTGTGCTTTGGCAGGGTTTGGGTATCAGCATCTGCTGCTGTCAGAATGCTCTTCTTATTTACCACTTTGCTCATTAGTTCAGAACACAAAGAAAACAGTTAAGGGTGCTCTTGACTTTTTTGCCTTCAGATTATGGGTTCTATCTTATGTGTTCTGAGAACATCTTCCCTTGCCCTTGGTTTACCATTCTACTTTATGCCTTTCAGGTCATTTCTTTTGTGTTGCAATTCTTCATTGCCCAACCTAGGTCAGGTCTATTATTCTTTCTGATCCAAGGCTTTCCTAATGCCTTCCTCCTGGCTTGCTGCTTTTTTTCCCTCAGTTATTGACAGTATAGCAGTCACCCTTGTTTCCTGAAGTCAAATGTCCTCAAGCAATTTACCTCACCAAAAAAATAAGCTGACTCTTATGTGGTTCCAAGTTGCATTGTCCCTAACTACAAGCATGATTTATTTTTATTCAGCAGCTCTTGTTTTCCTTATGGTTGTTGTAATTCAAATAGAGTTCAGAGAAAGATTATCTTGTCCAATTTTTTCCGTTTTAAAGACAAGAAGCTAAGACTAGGAAGGTCATATGACTTCCCAGGCTCTCACACATTGGTTGTGACAAAGCCTAGCATGGAAGCTAGGTTTTTGTTTTGTTTTGTTTTTTTATTTTAAATTGTTGTTTGAGAGACTTTGATTTTTATTTTTTGGGTCTGGGTCTTGTGGCATAGTGAGCCTTGAATTCACTTTGTATTCTAGATTGGCTTCAAATTCACAGCAGTCCTCCTTCCTTGGTCTCCTAAGTGCCGGGATTACAGGTATGAGCTATCATGTCACACCTGGTTAAAGCCAGGTTTTGCTTTAACACCGCGCTCTTTCTGTGCACACACCCGAGGGTGAGGGTGTGGGTGTGGGTGTACCCGTGCAGACACTTGAAGGTCAGGTGTCCTGCTCCAGTACTTCCTGATTTATTCCCTTGAGACAGGGTTTCTCACTAGAAGGTAGAACCTAGAAGGTAGGCTGGCAGTAAGCAAGCCCGTCAGTCCTTCTGTCTTCTTTACTCTGTAGCTCTGAGGTAACTGGTATTATACATAGCCCTGCCTGGCTCTCCATGGCCCCCAAGGGTGCGGGGATTCAAACTAGGTCCTTGTGCTTTTCAGTCAATGCTTTTATCAACTAAACCATCTTTCCAGACTTTGGAACACCAAATTATATAGTATGTATTACTCTACATTCCTTTCTTTCTTTTTTTTTTAATTTTTTGTTGTTGTTTGAGACAGAGTTTCTCTGTGTAATAGCCCTGGCTGTCCTGGACTCACTTTGTAAACCAGGCTGGCCTTAAACTCAACAGAGATCCGCCTGCCTCTGCCTCCTGAGTGCTGTGTGAGAATAAAGGCATGCGCCACCACTGCCAGGCAGCAAAGTTTAGCTGGCATCTGAGTTTAGGCCTCCTAAGTCAGGTGATGTTATTTGTAAAGAGTTAATCATTTACAGCGGCATGGGCATAGTTCAGTCTGCAAAGTCTGCTTCCCTTGGAAGCATGAGAACCTGAGTTTGATCCCAAAGACCATGTAAAGGTGTGATGCCACAGCACACTTGGAACACTAGGACTAGGAGGTGGAGACCGGATCCCTGGGGCTCACTGGCCACCTGCTCTACACACATGGATGAACTCCAGGCTGATGAGAAACTCTATTTAAAGGATCTGAGCAGCATTCCTGAGGATAACACCCAGAGTTGTCTTCTGGCATGCGTGCGTGCGTGTGTGCGTGCGTGTGTTACTTACAAGGACACGTCACTGATGGGCACAATGTCAAGGATACTGTGACTGTTACTGTTTTTATTATTTATTATTATTGTATTAATATGTCTTTATTACATATATATATTTACTTATTTTAGGGGGAGGGCATGTGGATATATGGATCAGAGAACAACCTACAGGAATCATTTCTTTCACCATGTGGGTCCAAAGATCAAACTCAAGTCGTCAGGCTTAAAAGGCAGACACCTTTCTTTGCTTGCTGAACCCGCTCACTGGCCCAGATAGTACTGTTTTATAGAGAGAGGATGCACTGTTGGATATCATTGTTTCTTTCGTATATTAAATGGCTGTATCTTAGGTTCTAGGTAACTTGGGGCTGGTTTATATATGTTGATGAGTTAAGCAGAGATGACCCTTTTTTTGTTAGAGCTAACAGTTTACCATCTAAAGCAGAGCTAAAGGTATGCTCATAAAACCTAAGTGGGGATAACTTTCAAAATGCGGGTTGTTGGGCTGGCAGTTAAAGCTCTTGTCAGGAGAACCTCACTACCTAAATTCACACACACACACACACCCCACATTCCCACCCCCAACAGCCCTGCAGTGGGAGAAGAGAACTGGCCCGGAAGTTGTCCTTTGACTTCTATATTCATGCTACGATGCACGTGCCCACAGTCATAGGTACATATCATACCACGTGTACACATGACACAACAGGCCAGGCGTGGTGTCGCACGCCTTTAATCCCAGCACTTGGAAGGCAGAGACAGGCAGATCTCTGTGAGTTCAAGGCCAACCTGGTCTATAGAGTGAGTCCAGGACAGTCAAGAATACACAGAGAAACCCTGTCTCAAAAAAACCTAAAAACATAAGCCGGGCAGTGGTGGCGCACGCCTTTAATCCCAGCACTTGGGAAGCAGAGGCAGGCGGATCTTTGTGAGTTCGAGGCCAGCCTGGTCTACAAAGCGAGTCCAGGACAGCCAGAGATATTCAGAGAAACCCTGTCTCGAAAAACCAAAAAACAAAAAAACAAAAAAACAAACAAACAAAAAAACATAACACAATAGATTTTGTTTTGTTTTTTAAGTGTAGATTGTTGACCCTACACCAGATCTACTGCATAAGTTTTTGGGATAAAGACCCAGAAATCTTCACTTTCAAGTCTGTCCAAATAATTGCTGTAAACATTAAAGAGATTTTCTTTGTGAGGTATATATTGGGAACCATTTCTAATTTTTAAACCAACTTTCATGTAAATTTCATATAAGTCTTATGTGTGATTTTTGTGATTAAGTGAAAAAGTGGCTTAGCAGGTTAAGGGTTTTCTACCAAGTCTAATGGCCTGCATTTGATTCCCAGAATCCACATGGCAGAAGAGAACTAACTCTCCCAAAACATCCTCTGACCTTAACACCTAAACCATGGCAAATGCATGTTCACATACATACAGACACACAGGTGAACACTCAACACCCTGCTCCCCTCTTTCTACTTTTTTTTGTTTTTGTTTTTTAAAGAATGTGATCTGTAGTCTGACTGTCAGATATGTGTATCTCAGCTCTGTGCTTCTGAACTGAGTGATCTTAAGGAAGTTACTTAGCTGTTCTGCACCAGCAGTCTCATGGAAAATAAGAGTGTGCACATAGCTTATTGCAATATTAAATTAGTTGTTGCACATCGTGGCGCACACCTTTAATCTCAGCACTTGGGAGGCAGAGGCAGACAGATCTCTATTTAAGGCCAGCCTGGTCTACATGAGAAGTTTAGGACAGCTAAGGCTTCATAACAAGATCTTGTTTACAAAACAAAAAAGTTACATTAGTTAACTCAGAGAAAATACTTAGAATGGTAACATATAGGAAACATTCAGTAACTATTAGAAAAAAATAATTTAAGTTGAAGTATATGCCAGTCTGTCCTGGGCAATAATGGTAAAATATAATAACAATTCACTGAACAAGAAGCCTGACAGTAACAGATAAACATGTTGCCTAAGACTTTTAGTACTGTACCCAGGAGAAGTTCTAAACATGGGCTGGAAAATTTGTATGCTGGTGCTATGTTCTGAAGCCTCAGAATACCAAAAACAGGCTTTAGAGGTGTCAAAGTAGCCTCATTGCATTTCAGATTTCATATGAATTGGCTGCATCCCTGGAGTGGTGTTGAGTATGTTGGATGAGTGTTGCTGTGGGTCTGCCAGCATATACAGTCTCATGGCAGAGCATGGAAGAATAGTGTTTTTGTTGCCACATAAGCATGCAAAGAGAAATAAAATCTCTAAGTCCTCATCTTTAATTTTCCTCCCCTGATGTGAACTTGTATTTTTGCCATTTGAGTACAAGAGCTTTTACCAGCAGGGCTTATCCAGGGAGGCGGCAGGGCTTATGCTTTCAGGCTAGAGGTGGCAGTAACACACACAGCTGAGATCTGCCACTGCTGACTGCCTGAGCCCTCCTCTCTGTGGTCTGCACTCTTCAAGCCGTGCTTGAGTAACCTGCCTACAGAGCTGCTGACAGGGCTGTGTTCAGAGGCCTTGCAAATTACACTGTTCATTTCCTTATCACCCTCTGACCTGCAGTGCAGAGCCTTCTGGTGCAGGAACAAGGCAGAGAAAATCCAGACGGCTTCTTGCCAGCGTGTGTCAAGAGTTACAAAGAAGGAAATTGGACTTGCTCACTTAAAAAACCATGGGGTTAGGCTTTGATTCTTGGATCCTGCTGAGAGTTATTTGTGTGTGTGAGCATGTTTTATCTCTGTATTTGTATAAAATGATTCTGTACATGCAATGCCATGGAGGAGGAGTTGTCTGAAAGTAGAGAGCAGAGGGAAGATTGCTTTTCTCCTCGGTTCATTTCCCAGTTGTACCATTGGGGTGAGCTTGGAAGAATTAGCATCAGGAAGGTGCCAGACCATATTAATATTTTAAAATATATTACTCTTGATACAGTTTGGTCATGGGTGAGAGCTCATACATAAGAAATGTCCTTGGCTCTCTGAGGAGACATTTGTATCAACGCTTTTCCCTGGGTTACTCATCCTAGATGATATTGGTGTGTCAGTGCTTACGTTGCTGGAGACTTCAGATCTGTCTCAGTAAGAGGCAAAGTTCACATGAGATGGAGGACAGAATGTTGAAGGAGAGCTAGGGAGGGTAATTTAGAGCATTTTGAAATTTTCCATTTATAAGACAAAATTGTACTTAAGGGGTCTAGAGAGTTAAGGCTCAGCACTTAAGAGCATTTGCTACTCTTACAGAAGACCCATGTTCTTAGCACCTATGTCAAGTGGTGCTTACAACCATCCGTAACTCCAGCTACAAGAGATCTGGTACCCTCTTCTAGCCTCCACCAGCACCACACATATCTGGCACTCATATAGACACCTACACATAAATAAAAATAATAAGCAGGGCATGGTGGTGCACACACCTTTAATCCCAGCACTCGGGAGGCAGAGGCAGGTGGATCTCTATGAGTTCAGGGCCAGCCTGGTCTACAAAGTGAGTCCAGGACAGCCAGAGCTACACAGAGAAACCCTGTCTCAGAGAAAATAAATAAATAAAAATAATAAAAGATACAATAGATGTTAAAGAATGTATTTCCATTATGGGTTTGGTATTACAAAGTGACCTCTCAGCAAGGTGGTGGTGGTGCACGCTTTTAATCCCAGCACTTGGGAGGCAGAGGCAGGTGGATCACTGTGAGTTCAAGGATCAATCTGGTCTACAGAGTGAGTTCCAGGTCAGCCAGGGCTCCACAGAGAAGCCTCTGCCTCCTTCAGCAAATCCTACCGGTGTGCGCCACCACAACAGGCGAAGCCCTGTCTCAAAAAACAAACAATGTGACCTCTCTTTAATTTTAGCATTGTTCTTTTCCCATAGGAGACCAACAGGAAAGACTTTTTCCCTTTAGAATGAAGAAAAATTGATATGGTAAAAGAGTTCTTGCTCACTGTGTGTGTATCTGTCCATAATTCTTTCTTTTTCTTAAGTCTTCATGGCCTTGATGTCAGTGGTACCTTTTGGCTTCAGAGCAGAAAGGGGGTGCAGGGAGGGAAACTCCTTAGCTTTTAGACTCTGGAGGTATCTTAAAACCTTAGTGTCTTTCTTTTGAAAGTACTCCAGGGAAGTGTTTCCATGTGAAGTGGTAGCTGAGGTGAGAATGAAAGTAGCTCCATACCTTTTTTTTGTTTGTTCGTTTGTTTTTTTTGTTTGTTTTTTTCGAGACAGGGTTTCTCTGTGTAGCCCTGGCTGTTCTGGACTCACTTTGTAGACCAGGCTGGCCTCGAACTCACAAAGATCCGCCTGCCTCTGCCTCCCGAGTGCTGGGATTAAAGGCGTGCACCACCACTGCCCGGCTTAGCTCCATACCTTAAACATCAGCAGCTTTTGAGGCCTGGTTGAAGACTCCAGTTTCAGACTTCAAATCAGGCTCCAGGTTAACTCTTAGGCTCAGTCTCTCACAATTTGCATTTTAACTTTAGCTCTCCTGCCTGTTGTGGTGGTGCATCTTTATAATCCCAACATGTGGGAGGCTGATGGGGCAGGAGCCTGAGAGGTCAAGGTGGGCCTCTGTAGTAGATAGACCCTGTTTCCAAAACAGACAACAAAGGCCCTAAACTTTAACTGTTCTATTGACTGATATTCAAGTTTCAGATCCACCATTATTGTATCTGCTTCTTAAATGTGACAGTGAAGGGCCAAAGAGATGCCTTATCTGGTAAGAGCTCTTTTTGCTCTTGAAGAGGATCCGGGTTTAGTTCCCAGCATTCACATGGTGGCTCACAACTGTCTGTAACTCCAATTCCATAGAGTTCAGCACCCCCTTCTGACCTGCATGCTACTGCACAAACATAAGTAATACAATTTTTTAAGTGAAAAATGAAATTTACCAAAAACTTTAACAAGTAAAAAGTAACTCTTGACAATAGATGTGATTTTTTCCCCCTTGTTCTGTATAGATTATTTTTTGTCTTCATTGGCAAATTGAGGTGCTCCAAATTAGAGGGATTATCTAAGGGTTTGGAACTTAAAACATTCTTTACTTATATTTTATTTGGGATGTGTGTATTACAGTTCACATGCAGTGGTCAATGAACAACGTGCAGAAGTTGGTCTTCTACCATGTAGGTCCTAGAGATTGAGCTCAGGTCTGGCTGGGCCTTACCCCAAGCCATCTCACCAGCTTAGGGTTTAGAACTTTGAGAACAAAAGAAAAACTCAAAATATTTACCTTTTCAAGCTTCCTTTCCTTCTTCAACTGTAATGTAAGCAGACATCTCTTAAAGTTACCATGAAGGTTAAACAAGATAAGGAAGCTTAAGTGCTCAATCTAGTACTTAAATATTTGTAAGTATTCAAAACTATTATCTTCACAGTTGTATGTACCTTGGAGCCTCATCTGAGACAGGAGGATAACTTGAGGTCCAGGAGTTGGAGACCAGCTTGGACAACACAGCAAGACATTATTCCTCACCCCACCCACAAAAAGGACCTGTTTCTAATATATTATTCCTAATAGTGAGATACAGTGATAGAAGATTGTTAGGAATTAAGGAGAAAGGCTATCCTTAGAGACCTGGAAAGTTTATTGCCTGAAATAACATAGCAGGCATCAGTTCATAATAGCTAATACAATACTGCAACTCCTGCTGATTTCCAAGAAGGCTTAAGGATTAATCCACACCATTTAGAGCTATTGAGGCTTAGGTCATTATCTGGTCAGTTAGTTCATCTGTCTGTGCTCTGGACTCCTTTTGGTGGATGTCAGTTGGAAGAACCATAGCTTTTGCTTAACCATTCCCTTTTAAACTAGTTTGTTTGGTGTTTAACTCCTGAAATTTTTTTCCCTTAGATTTGAAATGAAGATAGCATGAGCCTTCAAAAAAAATTACTTATTTGTGTGTGTGTGCTCTTGTGCGTGTGTGCTTGCTCGTGTGTGTGTGTGGGCTCGTGTGCATGTGTGCTTGCTGGTGTGTGTGCCACGGTACACAAGTGAAGGTGAGAGGACAACATTATTGAGCTGGTTTGCTCCTTCTACCTTCATATTGGTTCCAGGGATCAAATTGAGGTCACCAGGCTTGCACATCAGTGCTTTTACCACTGAGCTTTCTCACTAGCCTCACTCCTCAGCCTTTTGAGGGATTGGCACATAAAGCCTGAATAGTACAGAAGAATGAGGACCAGGGTACTTCTTTCTATGAACTTTTCACTAGCTTCAGGGAGAAAAAAAAAAGTCAGGTCTTAACCAGGTCATTCTTCAGTATTAAGTGTTTGTTGTCCATTAGGAGAGTATAATTGTAGCCTAGTGATAAATACTAGATTATGCTTTGATGAAATTTCTTTCCTGGATTCTATTTTTGTTTGGTAATAGACTCTTTAAATGGGTTTTCAGTTCAACTGAGCTCAGCTCAGTCGCAGTTGGTGTTTTGGAGGTTTGTTTCTTCACACCCCATTCAGACCTTCAGGACTCACTCAGCAATGCGCTGAGTCAGATGTCAGCAAAAGCAACAGAGGGTGTAGAAAGGAGACACAGCACATGCTCACCTTGCACAGCCAAAGTAACGTGGTTGAGACAGATGAGTATTCAAGCTGCAGAGGTCTCTTAGTGCTCAGGCTTCCTAATTTAGGCCACATTCTAGAATCACTTCTGGAGTCTTAAGTCTGTGGGGCTTTTAATGTTCCTCTATGTTAAAACCCATTATTCTTGAGGAAGCTTTCTACGTAGGTTATTCACTATACTGTATACTTTAGACTATAATTTCATTACAACATTTCTCCCTTCCCTTTCCTTCCTCCAAGCCCTCCCATATACTCCTCCCTGCTCTTTCAAATTCATGATCTTTTTTTTCCCAGCGGTTGTTATTGCATGCATATATGTATTTGTATATACATATATAGTCCTAAATATACCTGTTAAGTCCATTCAGTGTATGTATGTTTTCAGAGCTGTCCATTTGGCACTGAAGAATCAATTAATGTGCCCTTCCCTGGGGAGAACCACCTCACCCACTCCCAGCTTTCCTCAGTTGCCTATAGTTTATGTAGGGTTGAGTCCCTGTGGGCATTTCCCTGTCTACGTTCACTGGTGTCCTCCTTGTTCAGCTTACATTTGGGCAGTCATGCTGGTGAGACTGTACAGGTGTAGCTTCTGATGTTGCTAGGAGACATAGTCTAGCAGTAAAGTCCCTGACCCCAGTGAACTCTTAAAGTTGCCTTTGCCATTTCCAGATGGGCTGCCCACCATGCTTTAGGTGTCATCTGATGGTCAAGGTGTCTTAAATCATGTTCCAGATTCTCCTCCAACTGTCCTTTTTCAGCACTTGATGTGCATACAGCATCGGGCCATTTAGTCATTTAGGAATACAGTTATAATGAACCCGAGTTTGCAGTTTTTTATCATTATTAGAAGAAATACTGAATTTCTGAGAATTTATAAAAAGCCTCTATGGCCTAGTTTCCACATCAGTTTTACTGAATCAACTTTAAAACAGACAATTTTTTTGTTTTTGTTTTTTTTTTGTTTTTGTTTTTTCGGGACAGGGTTTCTCTGTGTAGCCCTGGCTGTCCTGGACTTACTTTGTAGACCAGGCTGGCCTCGAAAGACCAGGCTGGCCTCGAACTCACAGAGATCCGCCTGCCTCTGCCTCCCCAAGTGCTAGGATTAAAGGCGTGCGCCACCATGCCCGGCTAAAACAGACAAATTTGAAGTTTATTCATTGCTTTATTGTTTGTCATAGGACTCTATATAATCTAGACTGGTCTCAAACTGAATCCCAAATGCTGGGATTATAGGTATGTATCAACACAGCTGAAGAAAATCCTTATGGGCTGGATCTACTCACCTCAGTCTGGCAACTTAGGATTCTTTTTAAAGTTAAGAGAGAACAAGACAGATTTAGATAATCAAGATTTATTACTGATCCAAAAACCGGGTTTTTCCCCCTATATACTTGTGATTGTATTTTTGTGATTATGATGATGATAATGATAATAATAATTTTTATTACTTATTGTGTTCCTGGAACTTTGTGACATTCTAAAATAAAAGAATGCTGCTATAAATAAAAACTTTATTTCTGCCTGATTCTACTTCTGGACATACTCAAACTAAGCATTCTGCTTTAGGAAAACAAACATTACATCAAAGAAATAGCTGAAATTTCTTATCTCTCTTTTTTTAAAAAATTTACTCTTTAGTAAATTTAATTTCTTTAAAGTCCAGAAGAGATTTAAATGTTTTGAGCTATAAACTATTTTCTACTAGTGTATCTTTTCTTTGCTTGCTTTGGGGTTGTTTTTGTTTGTTTGGTTTTTACACAGGGGGGTCTAATGTAACCAAGGCTGGCCTTGGATTCCCTATATAAGGAAAATGACCTTGAACTCCTAATCCTCCTTCCTCTGCCTCACAAGTAGTAGGATTGCAGGTATTCACCATCATGTCTGGCTCATTGCTGAGATTGTGCATGTCTTTTTTTGGTTTTTTTCGAGACAGGGTTTCTCTGGTGTAGCCCTGGCTGTCCTGGACTCACTTTGTAGATCAGGCTGGCCTTGAACTCACAGAGATCTGCCTGTCCCAAGTTGCCACCCCCCCTCCCTACTACCCTTCCCACTCCCCTGCCCCAGAGCTGGGATTAAAGGTGTGGGCCACCACGCCCTGTGGGTGAACTGCCTTGTGGGTGCTGGGATTTGAGCCCAGGTCCTTTGGAAGAACAGTCAGTGCTCTTAACCACTGAGCCATCTCTCCAGCACCAGATTGTGCATGTCTTACTTAAGGAAGAGTGATTAGAATTCAATTATTAACAGAGATGAACAAATGCCTAGGTATACTGTGAAGTCATTTTAAAATATTGTAAAGTGATATTTTGGGCAAAATTAATGTCCTTATAAGTGAAATTTAAAAGACTTCTTAGCACTAGTACGTGTATTATTTCTGCTCTTAGAATTTATTCTATTCTAATGTGTTTTAAAAAAGGTTTTTGTTGTATCTCAAATGGATACATACCACTGAATATGAAGACAGAAAATTGACAGTTGTGTGGTGGGGGAATCATCACACAAAGTGACTACACGTTTGTACACACCATGTCAGAGCAGATCAGTCTCACTGCTATGCAGACTCCTAAACATCTGGTGTAATGTCTGTTTCAGACAAAGCATGCCATAAGGCATTTCTCTTTTTGCTTATACATATGTGCTTGGATTGAGAATGTAGGGATTTGAAATCGAACAATCTCAGAAAGAGGCTGACACATTCTTTTTTTGTTTTTGTCTAGTATCTCCTGTCCTTTCCCATCTCTTAGAAATGCTAGGTGGTGATTGGTCTTGGTGGCATACACCTTTACTCCCAACAATCGGGAGGCAGAGGCAGGCAGATCTCTGAGTTTAAGGCCAACCTGCTCTACAAAGCAAGGGCAGGACAGTAAACACAGAGAAACCCTGTCTCACCCCCCCCCCCCAAAAAAAAGCAACCAAACCAAACAAACAGATGCCAGGTGGTAAAGTCAGACTGTGATGTGTTCAGTATGGAACAGGCCTTCAGAGTTACTCGAGGGGTAATGGGATGCTGAAGATTAACACACTGACTATTTTTTTGGTTGTGAGCCTCGCCTTTAACGGCTGAGCCATCTCTCCAGCCCAACACACTGACTATAAATACAACACACTACCAGTGTTTTCTCTGGCATTAAGACAAACCAGTATTTCTTCAGTTTAAGTCTCATGTAAATCTGGCTTTGTGTTTGAGAACAGTATTGATGGACAATATGTATTTATTTTACCTTTTTTTCTTCCAGAGACATGGTTTCTCTGTGTATATCTGGCTATCCTGCCCTTGGTTTGTAGACCAGGCTGGCCTTGAACTCACAGAGATCTGTCTGTCTCTGCCTCCTGAGTGCTGGGATTAAAGGCATGTGCCATCACGCCTGGCTAGACTTTAAGACTTTAAGCAAAATATTTGTTTAGGAAAAGGTGCATAGGGAGTGGGATGGTAGCTCAGTCAGCAGAGTGCTTGCCAGATAACATGGGACCTGTACTCCATTTGTATCGTCCATGGGGGAAACTGGTTATCCTGATGCTGAAGAGGCCAGAGACAGGTGGGTCTGTGGGTTGGGTGACCGACTAGCGTGGTCAGTAACAAGCCCAGGTTCTAATAAGAGACTTACCTCAAAATTAAAAAAAAAAAAAACATGAACCTCTGGCTTCCACTTTGCACCCATGAATACACTCGCACACAACAAACACAAGTTCAGAGAAAAAGAAAAGAGGAATGGAAACCAGATTAGGTTCCTGTCTTGGGCTTTGTCCAGGGTTTATACTTTTTTTTTTTTTTTTTTTTTTTTGTTTTTTTCGAGACAGGGTTTCTCTGTGTATCCCTGGCTGTCCTGGACTCACTTTGTAGACCAGGCTGGCCTCGAACTCACAAAGATCCGCCTGCCTCTGCCTCCCAAGTGCTGGGATTAAAGGCGTGCGCCACCACCGCCCGGCTCCAGGGTGTATACTTAATGGTCAAAATATAAGGTTCAAACTGTTAGAATTCCTCATTTGCTCTCGCTCTCACTCTCTCTTTGGTCCTTTTTGAGACAGAGTCTCTTGTAATCCAGGGTGGCTTCAAACTTCCCATGTGTTGCCTTTGTGACAGAGTCTCAGTTATCCCTGGTGAGCCTTGAGTGTCCTCCTTTTTCTGTTTTTTAAGTGCTGGGATTCAAGTGTACATCACATCACCATACCCAGTTTTCAAGGTTGGTATGCAGAAAAAGGATGGCCTTGAACTGCCTCTGGATACAGAGTACTAAGAGTACAGGCCTATGTTTTCCTCTCTCCCTCCTTTCTCTCTTTTCTTTTTCTTTTCTTTTTTGGGGGGAGGAGTGTAGGGTAGAGTAGCTCCAAGTAGTTCATCTTATGTTAGATGAACTTGGGAGGCAGAAACAAGAGCATTATTGAAAATTCAAGGCTAGCCTGATACCTAACGAATTCTAAAGAAGAACAGAGAGTAAACTACCTGGGGAGACCTATCTCACCCCTCCCCCATTTTCTCTTCCTCTAAGAAATGAAAAATACACAGTTGCCAGTTTAGCAAAGATATCTTGAGATCCACATGATATCTTGAGGGAAAATTTAAGGTCCAAGCTAGATCCTCACATGATATAGAATACTTAATGACTTTAAAAGTGTTTACTTTTAAATATCTACAAATTTCTTCTGTTTAGGTTTCCTTGGTCACTACAGAAATCAGACAATTTCTATAACCTCAGGTTTCTCAGGTAAAACCATCCCATAGACATGACCAACTGGCCTGTTCTGCTACCAACATTGATTCCTGAGTCTCCTTTCTTCTTAAGCCTAGCACCTTGGTTACCTCTTTAGGGGTCCTCCCTGGCAGTCCTTTCTGACTTTAAAACTAAACCATACTTTTATTTTTCAGTTCTTGGTTCTCATGTCCCTGTCCCCTACCTCTCTCTGAGACAGGATCTCATATAGCTGATAATAACCTCAGTATGTAGCTGAGGTTGCTGGACTCAAACTCATGATCCTCCTGCCTGTACCTCCAGAGTGCTGGAGTTACATGAGACACATCAGCTCTGATGTCGGTCCTCTCTTAAATAGAAGACTTATGCTTAGTTATTGTTACTGTTACTTTTCTATTACTGGGAAGAGACTCCATGACCAGGGCAACTTGTAGAATGGTTTGTTGGGGGCTTGCTTGTAGTTTCAGAGGGGAAACTTTTGCTTTAGTCCATGATTATGACAGGGAGTGTGGCAGCAAGCAAGCATGGTGCTGGAGCAGTAGCTAAGAGCCAACATCTGATCTACAAGCACCAGACAGAGCAGGAGAGGCAATTGGAAATGGCTTGGACTTTCGAACCCTCAGCACATATTCTTCAGTGACAAACCCTTTCCAACAAGGCCACTAAACCTCCTAATCCTTCCCAAACAGTTCCACCAACTTTGGATCAAGCATTCAAATGTATGAGCCTATAGAGGCCATTCTCATTCACACCACCACAGTTATACAGATGTAGGAAGGACTCTTACCACTTCCTCAATGGAAAGTAATTAACTAGGAAAGGCAATTGCTTCTATGTGTTCTACCTTAAGCATTTGCCATATTTTGGGCACAAGGAAACCACTGTATTGCCAACAAAGTAGCTGTTGGCTGCTCCGTGTACTGTGTCGTTTTAAAAGACTTGGCTTATCTCTACTGGTGGCAGCTTTTAGACAAGGTATATTGCCACTGTCGTGTTGGGCTGGAGAGGTGGAAGTTTTCCTGACAAAGAACTGAGTAGAAATGACTCTCAGTGTGGCATAATGTAGTGTTGCCACAGGGAAGGAGGAGCAGAGTTTGCATCTGCTGGGAAAACAGTTTGGCTAGACTAGAGCACATTCCCAGAATTGCAAATTCCAAGTGTGTCAATTTGAAAAACCTCAGGTAGTTGCTCCTTAGCTTTTGTAAAATGAAGCTGTTTTCCTTTATGTGCGTATGTGGGAGGGAATAATGCATATTGAACTCAGGACCTTCATATTCTAGCCAAGACTCTGCCCCTGAGCTATATCCCTGGACCCTGAAGGAGTTTTTTTGGTTTTTTTGGTTTTTTCTTTTCTCTATCTTTCTCTCCCTGACCCACCCCCTCCATGGGTAAAGGGGGGGGTAGTCTGGAGGAACCCTGATACTAAACAGCTAAAGGGTAGCAAACAATAGTGGTGACTGTGAGATACAGTACTAGAATGAAATGAGTGCCAGTTCTCCCCACAGTATTGCTATGTAGGGACCTCAGACTCATGATTCTCTTTCTTCATCTTCCAGAGTGCCAGGATTACATTTGTTTGCCACCATACACAGCAGTACTGTCCCCGTCCCCCCTTTTTTAAGTTCACTGAATATACCCTTCAACCCAGAGTCACAGAACATTCCCATCATAAAATACAAAATCTGAGATGGAGACATGGGTCAGCAGTTAAGAGCACTGGCTGCTCCTGTGGAGGACCCAGGTTCAATTCCTAACTCCACAGCGTGGCTCACAATCATCTGTAACTTCAGGGGTCAGACATGCACTTCTGACCAGCTTAGGTACCAGGCACACATGGGGTTCATATATACATGCAAACTAAACATTTCTACACATAAAATAAATTTAAAATAAAATGTAAAATCTGAAATACAAAAATCTTGGGGTTAAAGAGATGACTCCGTGATTAAGGGCACTTGCTACTCTTGGAGAACTCAGGTTTAGTTCACAGTACCTACATCAAGGGCTCACAACCACCTGTAGCTTCAATAAATGAGATCCAATAACCTTTGTGAACTTCCACGGAGGCTCTGTATGTACCTGGTGCACACACACAAGCAAGCAGCACATATTCATAAATAAAAATACATTTTAAAATGCTTATATCTTAGAAAATACCAACTGGACACGGTGTTGCACACCTTTAATCCAAGCACTTGGGAGACAGAGGCAGACTGATTTCTGAGTTTGAGGCCAGCCTGGTCTACACAGTGAGTGAGACCTTGTCTCAAAAAAAATTTTTTTTTTTTGGTCTGGGTGTTTTTTCTGCATGTATGTATGTGTACCACTCATGTGCCTGGTAGAGGTCAGAAGAAGGTATCAGATTTCAAGAACTATAGTTACAAATATTTGTGAGTTTTTGTTTGATTGCTAAGAATTGAACCTAGGTCCTCTACAAGAGCAGCCAGTGCTCTTAACTGCTGAGCCATTTCTCCAGCCCCCCATCGTGAGTGCTATTGAATTTTTACAGAAGTATTTTAATTGAGAAATGTTTGGAAAATAGTGAAGGAGGTAGTAGTGTTGGGCATTCTAATGGGCAGAGAATGAGTATTTGAAAATAAATTTTGATGCTTTTAATTTTTTAAAGATTTATTTTAGTTATGTGTGGCTGTGAGGGTAGGTGCACTTGTATGTGATTGCCCATGAATGCCAAAAAAGGATGTCAGATGCCCTATAGCTGGAGTTACAGGTACTTGTGAGCCACCCAGGATGGATGCTGAAGACTGAGGTTGCGTCCTCTGTGAGAGAAGTGTGCAGTCTTAACAGCTGAGTTGTCTGTCCTTCCAGGTCCCAGTTTGTCTTCATTTTAACAATTAACAGATCTTAGCACCTACAAATGACTGGCTTATCAACCACTGGGGATGGTTTTCATTCTAATTTGAAATTGAACAGGCTTGCCCAGTCTGGCCTTCATGTGCTCTATGATAGCTGTGGATGAGGCCTAGTGCAGAACCATAAATTTACAAGACTTGTGTTTTGTTTTATTACTAATTTTTTACTTATTTACTGAATGAGTGTCTTTTCTGCATGTACACCTGCATGCCAGAAGAGGGCATCAGATCACACTGTGGATAGTTGTGAGCCATCGTGTAGTTGCTGGGAATTGAACTCAGGACCTCTGGAAGAGCAGCCATTACTCTTAACCTCTGAGCCATCTCTCCAACCCTTGTTATTACTTTTTTAAACGACTCTTCTAGAGCATGAATTTTTGTAGATGATATAGTGTTTTGGTGTCAAAAGGTTACAGACTTTGCAGACTAAATTCCCTAAAAACATGCAATACTTGTAAAAGAAACTTAGATTTTTTTTTTACTAAATATAAAGTAAGTAATTTGATACTAATTTGAGATGAGATTGAAAGTGAAGTCAGGAGTCATGCCCAAAACATGAGCACGGGTCAGTGGGTCAAATTTTTGAGAACCAGAAATTGTCACACATTTCCAGCTGGCCATGGAAGGTAAAATCTTTGATAGAAAGCTAAAATGTCCTGTTCCTTACAGGTGTACTTTGTTTCCTGAGTTAGACCTTGGTGATCAGTTTATGAGCATGTATGATATATGCAGTTTTTGCTGTAAATGTCTATTTCCATAGAAAATAGAATGTTTTCAATATAGAACCAAGCAACCTATAAGTTTTTCTGGGTTTTCATTCTTCCTAATGGAATGTGGAAATTGTGGTAGAAATTTGTGTCACAAATTCTAAAATGTGACATTTGTAGTAGGATGGAATGGCAGGTTAGAAACAGAAAAGTCTTGAGAATTTCACTTTCAAAAACACTTTCTTTTAGCTTCCTTTAATAGGGTATTAGAATTAAATGTTTGGAAATAAGCTAAGGTAAAAAATGAGTTGTGTTGTCTGCATAGCCACACCTTCCTCCCCAAGTCACGTGGTCTGGGACCACAGAGAAGAGGTTCGGGTCTTAGTCACTCTGCCATCAATGATGTCACTCTGCCATCAATGATGTCACCCTTCAGTGACTCTCATCTGATGCCACTTAAGTTACTTCTGAAAGGGTTTGCTTACTTTATTATAAAATCTTTATAAGTTTTTTTTTTAAGTTTACCTTCACTTTGTATGGCTGGTAAGTCCTTCAATCTGTGAGAATATAGTTTGTTTCTAAGAGGAGTTCCTGGATGGGACTCAAGCTAAAGTAATAGATGAAGTCAGCTACCTCAGTGTCTTGAGAAGAATCCAAGAAGAGGCACTGTTTTGAACCTGAAAGATCCTATAAAGCGAGGGCAGGTCTTGAGCCGGGCAGCTTTTGAGGTGATAACCAGCCCAAACAAGAACTGGCATGTGCCTACAGAGTCTCTCATCCTGGTTCCACAGTTAACTGTAGAGAAGTGTGTGGCAGGCTGTCTCTGTATGTGAAAGGCTTGTTTGAGCTTTGGATGGTGTGTGACTAGAAATGGAATACAAAGAGTTTGGAACCGGCCTCTGAGGTTGGGAAGCCCCCCCCATCCACTAACCCCACCCGTTGGAAACTTAACGGTTTATAACTTTTCTAGGACAGTCTTTTAGTATTCTGTCCAGAGAGGGGTTAATTAGGTAGAGTCAAGACCCATTGCCTTGAAAATATCCTAAGCAAGGAAGGATTCTATTTATTTGGAAGTATTTAAGTTTTCCTAAAATCCCATTCTTGTCAGCATGGCTTTTTAAAGAGGACAGACAACTGTGGTGGCCAAACCAAAGAGACCAGCAAGAGCTCAAGCTGGCAGCAGAGTGAGCCACCTGAGGGAAGAGGAAGCAGAGCACTGATGTGGGAAGAGAAGCCACTACACCTGTGGACCCTGTGCTCACTGTTGTTTGTTTTACTTTCCTAAGCTGAGGATTGAACCCAGTGCTGCCCTCCAGCCCCCCACACCCCTTGTTTTGTTTTGTTGAGACAAAAAACTTCTGTAGTCCTGGCTGTCCTGGAACTTTCTCTGTAGACTCTGCTGGCCTCCAACCCAGAGATCCTCCTGCAGTCACCTCCTGCCCAGAGCCTTACACAGACTAGACAAGTGCTCTTCCCTGAGCAACACTGCCCCTATTATTTATTTTTATTTTTCAACTACATTTACTCTTTGTGTGTGTGTGCATGTGTACCACAGGCACAAGTGTAGAGGTCAAAAGGCAGTCTCCTGGTTCTCTTTCCACCATGTGGGTCCAAGGGATAGAATTCAGGTCATCAGGTTTGGGGAATCTAGTTACCTCCTCCCCATTCCCCACCCCTATTAGTCTTTACTGGTCCTGGCAGGCAGGAGCAGCAATTGCTGCTCAGGGTTGTGGGCTGGAGATTGTTTCTTAATCCCTGCCTTGAAGTACCAAGCTCCAGCTGTGCTACTAGACCCTGGTAACTGAGAGGCATCTGGTCACTGGGCAAAAGCCTATTTCCTCAGAGGGAAGATCAGGGCAAAGTACAAGCATTGTTACCTCTGATGCCTTCACAGCCAGCTGTCACTTGAAAAGATGAGGTGCCTTGACCTTAGTTAACAGCAACCTTTATTTACGTTTCTTTGACATTTTCTACCAATGAGGTTTCAACATTCAGGCTTCAAAACTTACCATTAATGTTCTTCAAACTTTTTTTCAAGTAGTGGGAATTCAGAGGGGAGGTTCAGCAGGTACGTACTTGCTGTCAGTCTTGATCTGTGTTCAGTCCTCTGCACCCTCATGGTGGAAGGTTGCTCTTGAACCTACACATGCACATTGTGAACAACACACGCACACAAAACGCAACAAAGATTTTAAGCAGGGGCAGCTGTTGGCTGTAGATATAGTTCCGAGAAGAGCACTTGCCTATCATGTGTGCACATCATAGACACAGAATAAATAAATATAAAAAATGATTATAAAAGTAGTGAATTAGTGCCATTCAGTAAATAGTTGGCAAAGTGC
The DNA here is from genome assembly GCA_907164525.1 of Lophiomys imhausi. Lineage (NCBI taxonomy): Eukaryota > Metazoa > Chordata > Mammalia > Rodentia > Muridae > Lophiomys > Lophiomys imhausi. Next base: position 2,512,685 of record CAJQZJ010000335.1, on the reverse strand, counting down.
AGAAAATAAAAATGATATTTAACTGGGTCATATTCTATTTGTTTGCTTGCTTGTTTTTCTTGAAACAAGATCTCACAAGCCCAAGCTGTCCTTACATTTCACATTTGGCCAAGACTGGCATTGAACTTCTGATCCTCTTGCCTTCCAGATGATTGGCTTGGATACCCATACCTGGCCCTCTGTCCCTTTCTGGGATGGCTGTGGCAAGCAAGCTGCTGCTCTGTCACTGACCTGTAACCTCAGCCCTCTTCTTATGTTTTACTTTGAAAACAGGATCCTGTTAGGTCATCCAGGATAACCTAGAACTGCCGTTATAGCCAGGCAGGCCTTGAATTTGTAATCTTCCTACCTCAGCTGGGATTACAGGCTTCCATATCAGGCCCAGTTGTATTTTTTATCTTGGAGGAATTTCTGTAACGCTGTAGAACTGGTTGAGATTATTGGTTCAGGATTAGCTTGGGCATGAATCTTAACTGTGTCTTTAAGCATCTTTAATTTTCCCATTAGAGAACTTTGGTCTTCCCTGGCTACATTTGATGAGATCTCACCCTGAAGTCTGAAACTCGTTTTCTTTTGGTTTTTTGTTTTTTTTTTTTTTTTTTTTTTTTGGTTTTTTGAGACAGGGTTTCTCTGTGTATCCTTGGCTGTCCTGGACTCACTTTGTAGACCAGGCTGGCCTCGAACTCACAAAGATCCGCCTGCCTCTGCCTCCCAAGTGCTGGGATTAAAGGCGTGCGCCACCACCGCCCGGCTTTTTTTGTTTTTTGATTTGGTTTTTCCAGATAGGGTTTCTCTGTGTAGCCCATATATGGGCTTATGACACTTTTCTTTTCGAGACAGGGTTTCTCTGCATATCCCTGGCTATCCTGCACTCACGTTGTAGACCAGGCTAGCCTTGAACTCACAGGGATCCACCTGCCTCTGCCTCTCGAGTGCTGGGATTAAAGGTGTGCACCACCACGCCTGGCTGTGTTTATGTTTTTATAGTTTGTCTCAAACAAAGTTTTATCTCTGCCGGTTACTGTGTTCGGAAGTCTGGCTGTTTATTTTTTAAACTGCTGGTGGTAAGTAGGTATAGGGGAGTAGTTCTTTCTAAATGCTTGACACATTAGCTTCACTTCTTGGAAGGGGTGTGTCAATGACATAAGTTAATTTAGCAGTTTCCTTTCATCAATGAGCTAGGCAGGAAATAGTCTTAAGAGATGTCTTATAAAAAGAAAAGGGCTGCCAGTTGTCTTGGCATGATCATAGTCCCAGCACCAGAGAGATGAGGCAGGAGGAGCACAGCTTGGACCACACAGTGAACCTGGAAGCCCAGTGGGGGATGAATGAGGGGGCAATGGGCTGAAGAGGCAGGAACTGTCATATAGTATTATAATAAACTAACACTTTTCCTTGATAGTGACATTTCAGTTAAGGATGCACCACAGAAATGAGTCCATTTGTTTTCTGTTTTATTTTTTGTGTGACTTTATAGGTACAAGCTTCTGCTTATTAGATATTTAGATTTATGTTTAACTTTAATAGATTTGTGTAAGAAAACAAATTTGGATCAAGAAGAGAATGTGTTTTGAACTTGTTATACTGTTTTGATGTAAAAAGAAGACAAGAGAGGCTAGAGAAATGGTCCAGAGGGCCCGGGTTCAATTCCTGGCACCCACATGGTGTCATCAACTGTCTGTAACTCCAGTTGCAGGGGATCTGACGCCCTCGGTCCTGCTTGGGCACCAGACTCACACATAGGTGCACAGACAAACGTGGAGCCAAAACCTCCACACACAAGAATAACTTGGCAGTTTAAGATTGTTGCCTGGGGTTTTTCTACCCTTGGGACCTCTCCTACTATCTAGAGTTTTCTATTACTTTTCCCTTTTAAGTTTATTTATTTTTGTTTTATTTTGCTTTTGTTTTCTGAGACAGGGTCTCACTGTACAGCCTTGGCTAGACTGATATTTGCCAAGTATACCAAACCAGCCTCTGTTTACCATCATGCGTAGCCATACTCCGACCCCTTTTTGAGACAGCGTCTCACTATATAGCCCCGGCTGGCCTTGAACTCCCCGTGTAGATCAGATTGGCCTCAGAGACCCACTTGTCTGTGATTCCTGAGTGCTGGAATTAAAGGCATGTACCAACATACCTAGTTCACTTGTTATTAATAAACCTATGCTTGCTCTGCTCTGCTCAGAGTTGTGGGGGGGGGGGGGGGGGGGTCATGCTGGAGAGAGGGCTCAGCAGTTAACAGCACTGCCTGCTCACCCAGAGTTCCTGAGTTCAAGTCCCAAAAACCACATGATGACTCACAGCCATCTATAATGAGATCTGATGCCCTCTTCTGTCTGATGCTCTCTTCTGTCAGGCAGGCATGCATGCATGCAAATAGAGTGCTCATATACATAAATAAATAGATCTGTTTTTAAAAATGAGAGAAAGATTTATTCTCCTCTTTTCCCTCTCTCCCTTCTCTCCCCAGTAGCCTTGGCTATCCTGGAACTCACTCTGTAGACCAGGATGGCCTTGAACTCATAGAGATCTGCCTGCCTCTGGCTCCCGAGTGCTGGGTTCTAAGGCATGTGCTGTCACCATCCAGCATGGGAGAGACATTTTCTAAGCATACTCCTTAGTGTTTGCATTATTATAGGGTATAGGGATTGAAACCAAAGGCCTCATGTACATGCTCATTTTTAGTTGATTCATTTACAAAAATCTAGTTTTGGATCTCTGTTTTTCATGTTAGAGGCTTTTCTTAGCTGTCTGGAGCCCTGGTGTCTGTTTATGTTTTAAATTCTTTAAGTTATATCACTGAAAGATAGAGTGGAAGCTCTGTGAGTATCCACAGGACATGTTTATGGTGAGCTTCATAGTGAGATGGCCCATAAGTAGGGGAACCCAGATCCCATTCTCTTTAGGTCTTTCCTTTGGGTGTCTCAGATTCCTTTGAAAACCCTCTTCCAATTCTGGAGGGTGAAGGCTATCAGATTTTCCTGAGCCAAGTGAGAGAAGTATGCAGGTTCAGTGTTTAGTATTCAGCACTCTCTGACATATTTAATCTCTTTATATTTTATTTTACATGTAATATTCATGTTCTCTACCATGTCCAAAGCACTCTAGTCCAGAGATCCTGTGTGAGCCACTTGAGAAAATGAGACCTCTATTCTGAATGAGAAAGGTTAAGGACCTAATTGCTTCTTACACATTTTTAATCAGCTTTATTCATTCTAAGTCAACAGTTCTGAGCCTGAATTAGTAGATGCTACCAATTGTTAGATTTTGGGGAAAGACTCTGTAGGTTGATTTTCTCCATTTGCAGACTTAGTATTCATTCTCTCTAGCAGCCTGTTAATGGCTTAGTCTCTTATCGGCCTTTCATTTGTCCCCAGGTTCCAGAGTGTTTCTGTCACCAGATCAGCACGTCTCCTGTCATGTGGTGTCTTCTAAATCTTATATAATAGTTTTAGGATGCTTTTGTGTATTATTGCAGAATAATACACAAAAATACACAAAGAATAATAAGAGTTTCTTTGTAGAAACTCTTGTTTTTCATTTTGGTTTTGTTTATACTTATTTATTGTGTGTAGGAACACACATGTGTGAGTGGAAGTAAGAACACAAGTGGTTCCAGGGGTGAAACTCAGGTAAGTCATCAGACTTACAGACTTGCCCAAGAGCCGTCTTGCCAGCCCTGCAGCCATTTTTTTCCTCTTCCTTTTCTCCTCCTTCCCTTCCTTCCTTTCTTTTCCTTGCTTGAAAAAGGAAGGGAGTTGAACTCCTTTCACAAGTTGTGATTAACTTGTCCATCCATATTTTTTGTTTTATATAATTTTTAATCACATGAGTAGATTAAGTAGGTTTTTAGTTTTTGTTTGTTTGCATTGCATTTGCTTTTATTTGGAAGGCTTTTTAATAATTTTAATGATTCAGTTTGTGTGTGTGTGTGTGTGTGTGTGTGTGTGTGTGTGTGTGTGTGTGT
>CAJQZJ010000335.1:2498481-2508705 GCA_907164525.1 Lophiomys imhausi | reverse complement strand
TGTGTGTGTGTGTGTGTGTGTGTGTGTGTGTGTGTGTGTGTGTGTGTATGCGCATGCACATTATTGGGTCCTGGAAGCTGAGCTTGGGTTCTCTGCAAGTTGACTATCAAGATTCTGAATGGGGCTGGAGAGATGGCTCAGCGGTTAAGAGCACTGCCTGGTGCTCTTCCAAAGGTCCTGAGTTCAATTCCCAGCAACCACATGGTGGCTTACAACCATCCACAATGTTATCTGGTGCCCTCTTCTGGAATGCAGGTGTACATGCAGATAGAGCACACATATGCATAAAATAAATAAAATAAATCTTTAAAAAAAAAAAAAAGATTCTGAACAATTCCAGCACCACAACAATCCATGGTTTGTATTGTCTACTATACCAACCTTATACATGTACTCCATCACTAATCCCTGGCAATCACTATTCTGTCCTCCTCCTTCATTTTTAAATATCTGCTATATTAAAAATGTTATCTGAGCTAAATTATACAGTATTACCTATGTAAATGTACTATAGTTTTCTGGGGATGTATCCAGGTTGTTTTAATGTATTATTATAGTGTGGGGGTGAAATGTGTGGGCAGAACATGCCATGGCTTATGGAGATCAGAGGACAAGTTTACTGAGTTGGTTCTCTCTACTTTCAACTGCTGAGAAGTACTTTCTGGTGTGTAGATTCACCACAGTTTGCACTTCTTGGCCTTTCCTCTCACCCACCTCTTTTCTCTCCCACTCCCCCTCTCCTTCTGCATACATGCACACTCATGTAGTCTGTAGATCAGGCTATCCTCAAACTCACAGAGATCCATCTGCCTCTGCCTCCTCAGTGCTGAGATTAAATACATGTGCCACCGCCTGGCCTTTGTTTTTGTTTTGATACAGGTCTCTCTACATAATTGTGGCTGCTCTGGAACTCACTCTGTATACCAGGATGTCCCTGAACTCACAGGGTTCTGCCTGCCTCTGTCTCCCAAGTGCTGGAGTTAAAGGTATGTGCCACTACACTAATGCTACACATAATTCTTGAGAATTCTGCTCTTTTGTACCTTTTCCTAGCTTCCTGGTCTACCATTTATCTTTTATTTCAGTGATATCAAAGTATGTCAGGTTCTCAGGCATGCCATGTGTTTTGTAAATGTTGGTATTTTACCCACCTTGGTTTTTTGTAGATGGGATCTTCTGTAGCTCAAGCTACCTTCAAACTCAAAAGTATGTAGCTAAGGCTTACCTTAGCTACTTCCAACTCTCAATTAATGGGATTACAAGTGTGTCACCATGGCCCCTGCCTGTTGATCTTTATTAGCCATGCTTCTCCCTGTACTCCAGTTCCCACCCCAGCCAGCCCACAGGGCTTCAGACTTTCTAGGCAAGCATTCTACCACTGAGCTTCAGTCCTCAACTTTCTGATTTTCTGTTTTTATCAAATAAAAAGAATCACTAAAAGCAGGCCTGGTGACCTAATGGTCCAGGCCTGTAATTGTAGCACCTTGGGAGGCTGAGACAACTAGATTACAAGTGTATAGCTATTTTAGTAAGCCCCTATCTCAAGATTAAAAGTAAAAAGAAAAGTTGGATATAATGGCATATGTCAATAATCCCAGCACTCAGGAGATGAAGGAAGGTCATCCTCGGCTACGCTGTAAGTTAGAGTAGCCTTAGATATGTGACAGTCCTACCTCAGGGTGGTGTTGACAGTTGAGTGATTCTGGGAGAGAGAGAAATTTAGTATTTTTAAGGGTGTAGCTCCTGATAGGTTGACTGCGCTCCAGAAGATGGCCCTATACCCAGGAGTATATGGACAGCACAGTTGGTTGGACTCTGGACTGTTTTAAAGAAGATCAAAAATAACACTAAATTGGGAGACAGGGAAGAAGTGGGAGGAGGATCTGAGAGGAGTTAGAGTGAGGAGTAGGGAGTGAATATGATCAAATACATTGTCTGAATTTCTCAAAGACTTGTTTAAAATATTATCTTACAAAAGTAAAACCTGGTCTGGGAATATAGCTGAGTAGTCGGGTGCTTGCTGGGCCCTTGGTTCTATCCCTAGAACTTAAAACAAAATTGTTTTACTCCAGGAAGTCCTTGCTTCCCCAAACCTCATATTTTTTCTCATGGCATTTATCATACCATAATTTTTCCACCTAAATTGAAAGATCTTATTTGGAGTGGGGAGTGAGACAGAGTCTCACTTTATATCCCAGAAGCACTTTGAATTCTCTGTGTAGCCTAGGCTACACTGGAACACACAATCCTTTGCCTCAGCCTTTAAGAGTTAGGGTTACAGGAGAGGGCCACCATGCTTGCTTCATTGCCTGTTACAGGGTTTGTCTTGTTGTACATTTCTTTGCTTTGTGGGCTGTAGGATGCCTTGACATTTATATTTGAAGAGGCTTTCTTTGGCTTAGAAACATCAACATCTTCAAGAACATAAAACTAGAGAAGGGATGAAAATTCATTTATCACCCAGGTTTGTGTAGTTTGAAAGCTGCACATCTTACAACCATGCTTGGCTGCCTCTGTCACTTAATGTGGTGGCAGCATTAACATGACACTCATAGGAGATTCAGATTTTACTCTTACATACTTACAATAGAGCTACACCTGTTTCTTTGAAGTTTGTACCTGAGTTAAGTCTGTATATTAGATTAAATTGTCAAATTTTATTAATAATGTTAGACAAATAGGAGTTGGTTTTTACCAGCTTTGTCTCTTCACAGTAATTTAAGAAATATCATAATAGAACTGTAACCTGAATTTCACATTTATAATAAGCAGAACCTAGCAAAACTTAATGTCACAAGCACATAGTGTGTGTTTGGGTACATTTCTGTGTCTGTCTATGTATCTGTGTCCAGAGGGACAAAGAACAGTTAACTATGAAAAGTAAGACATGAGCTTACTTGTAAAGTCTAATTATCTAAAGGAAAGGGTAGCAACCCACTTTACAATAAAAAAAAAAAACATCTGGAGGTATCACCATCCCAGATTTCAAGCTGTACTGCAGAGCAATAGTAATAAAAACAGCATGGTACTGGTATAGAAACAGACCAGTGGATCAATGGAATCTAATTGAAGACCCAGAAATGAACCCACACACCAATGGTCACTTAATTTTTGACAGAGAAGCCAAGACCGTACAATGGAAAAAGGACAGCATCTTCAACAAATGGTGCTGGTCCAACTGGATGTCGACATGTAAAAGAATGAAATTAGACCCATACTTACACCTTGTATAAAATTTAATTCCAAGTGGATCAAAGACCTTAACATAAGGCCAGACACACTAAATCTATTAGAAGAGAAAGTGGGGAAAACCCTCGATCTCATTGGCACAGGTGACAACTTCCTGAACAGAACACCATCAATTCGGGATCTAAGACCAACAATCAATAAATGAGACCTCATGAAACTGAAAAGCTTCTGTAAGGCAAAAGACACTGTCATTTGAACAAAATGGCAACCTATAGATTGGAAAAAAATCTTCGCCAACCCCACATCTGACAAAAGCCTAATATCCAAATTTTATCCAGAACTCAAGAAATTAAATACCAAGAAACCAAATAATCCAGTCAAAAAATGGGGAACAGAGCTAAACAGAGAATTCACAAAGGAGGAATCCCTAATGGCCAAGAGACACCTGAAGAAATGCTCAACATCCTTAATCATCAGAGAAATGCAACTCAAACAACTCTGAGATGCCATCTCACACCTGTCAGAATGGCTAAGATCAAAAGCTCAAATGACAGCACATACTGGCAAGGGTGTGGAGAAAGGGGAACCCTCCTCCATTGCTGGTGGGAATGCAGGCTTGTGCAACCACTATTTAGGTCAGTCTGGCGATATGTTAGAAAACTTGGAGTAGTTCTGCCTCGGGACCCAACCATACCACTCTCAGTATACATCCAAATGATTCCTCACCGAATCATAAGGAAGTTTCCTCATCTATGTTTATAGCAGCCTTATTTGTAATAGCTAGAAACTGGAAACAACCCAGATGTCCCTCAACCGGAGGAATGGATAAAAAAAAACTGTGGTACATGTACACACATTTAGGTCAGCAAACTTTTTCAGCAAGTGGTTTACCCACTGAACTATCTCACTGGCCCTAATTGTAAACTTCTGGTTCTCCTATCTCCGCCTCCTAACTGCTAGCGTTACTGTTACTTGCCATCATCGTGTCTGATTTCGTGCCCTAAGCAGGCACTCTACCAATTAAGCTATCCCTAGTCCCGGATTTACAAGTGGGTCTTGCTCTGTTACTCAAGCTGGTGTGTTTCTCCAACTCACATGGTTAAGTGATGCTCCTGTAAAGTAGGTGAGACTGCAGACATGCACTGCCACATCCTGGTTACAGCATGCTTTAAAAATACATTTCTCAGCTGGGCATGGTGGCACACACCTTTAATCCCAGCACATGGGAGGCAGAAGCAGGTGGATCTCTGTGAGTTCCAGGACAGCCAGGGCATACATACAAACAAACAGGAAAAATTATAATTTGAATTTTATTAAGATAATTTCTGGTTGCTTAAGCTCAGCCTCAGTTAAGATTGTGGACTTTTTTGCTATTGCAGTCCTTGTTGAATTCTAGATGACCCTTTCCAAGTAGGCTATAGTGGCTGTGCTTCCCCTGGTGGCCTCCCCTACTGTAACTGGTACTGAAAAGGCAATGCTGTGATTGTCAAAAGGCCCCTGTCTGTCTATAAGCAGGTTATTCATCTCACTTGGTGAGTTGGCTGTGAGACACCCTCTCTGTGCTGCCTCCCCTAGGATTGAAACATTAGATCATTAGATACAAGAAATTGTGTTCTTCCCCACCCCCATGTGTATGTGTGTCTCATATACTCCCTCTCATTTTCTTGCCTACGTGAGTAGCAGAAGTGGCAGGCACAATATAGCAATAGAGACAGCTGAGCAGTTGGCAGGCCCCGACTTCAGAAGTGACAAGGTGGCTGGTTGCATCACAGCTGAAGAGGCAACTGAACAATTCAATAGAACAGCCCACACGAGAACAAAGTAGACCATAGAAGCTGAGAGGATGGAAAACTGAGCCTATAAAGAGCCAGGTTAAAAGAAACTGCAGTACTGGTCACTGGAAAAGTTCAAGAGAATTGTCAAACTAATCAGTCAAACCAGTCATTAAGGCCCAAGGGTCACTGATATGCTAGGCTCAGATCTACAACAATGATAGTAGCTATCATGGGCTGAGTAACCTCAGTACCTAGGTCATTCTGGAAGCTGCAACCTGAACTAACTGCTGTCAAGGGCTAATAAATAAATCTTGTTTTCTGGAGCTGTACAAGAACTGTAGCACTTCCAGAACTAAGAGTCTGTAAAAGAGTTGTCGCAGAGATGGCCATGGCTGCTCCTCCCACCTGCTTCCACCACTTACTGTTACCATCACTGATCCATACAAAAGCAGCGATTGAAGATCTGCTTCTTGCCTGCCTGTTATGAAGGGTGAACACACTGATTAGTGTCTCTGTCATTCTCTCTGTCATTCTCTCTCTCTCTCTCTCTCTCTCTCTCTCTCTGTGTGTGTGTGTGTGTGTGTGTGTGTGTGTGTGTGTGTGTGTAAAGAATAGATAGTATCATCAACTTGACACAACCTAGAATCACCTGAAAGAAATTTTCAGTGAGAGATTGTGTAGTGGGTTGGCCTGTGGGCATGGCTGTGCCGAATTGTCTTAATTTACTTGATTTGAGAAGGAGACCTAGCCCACTGTGGGTGACACTGTCCCCTAGGGTGCTGGGTTCGGAGCTGTAGCTGTGAGAGCAGAGAAATTGATCTGAGTAGAAAGTGACTATGTAATATAGCTGGCCTTGAACTTAGTGCTGGGATTGCATACGCCACCACTGCCCTGTTAATATCTTCCTCTTTCTATGAAAAGGATTTTGGATGGGGCAGTGGTGGTGCACGCCTTTAAACCCATCACTCAGAGATAAAGGCAGATGGATCTCTGTGAGCTTGAGGCAAGCCTAGTCTACAGAGTAAGTTCCAGGATAGCCAGGCTACACAGAAAAATCCTGTGTTGAAAAAACAACAAAACCAAACAAACAAAAAAGAAAAAGAAAGGGATTGTGAGAGTTAAATTTGTGGGACCTTATAAACAAAATTTGACCCACAACTTAATTTTTTGTTTGTTTGTTTGTTTTTCGAGACAGGGTTTCTCTGGGTATCCCTGGCTGTCCTAGGCTCACTTTGTAGACCAGGCTAGCCTTGAACTCAGAGAGATCCGCCTACCTCTCCCTCCTGAGTGCTGGGATTAAAGGCGTGCACCACCACACCGGGCCAACTTAAAATTTTTATTGGTTGTCTTTAATTTAAACTTTTCCATATGTTGTTGGCAGAGGGCTAGGATTGTAGCTCAGCTGGTAGAGTGCTTGTTTAGCATACAAAAGACCCTAGATTCCTTGCCAAATACCATAGAAAACAAGGCAGCACTTGGGAGGTTGAAGCAGGAGGATTAAATGTTCAACGTCATCCTCAGCTACATCCCACTTTAAGACTATCCTGGGCCTAAGAATATATATGTTGCCGGGCATGGTGGCGCGCGCCTTTAATCCCAGCACTCAGGGAGGCAGAGGCAGGCAGATCTCTGAGTTCAAGGCCAGCCTGGTCTACAAAGTGAGTCCAGAACAGTCAAGGATACACAGAGAAACCCTGTCTCAAAAAAAACAAAAAAAGAAAAAGAAAATACTATATATGTTGTAGGCAAAGAAGCATCTGTAGCTTTGTGCAAGGTATGACTCCTACTAGTTCCAGAATAGTATACTTCTTCAAGAGGATGTTTTCTTTCCTTTCTGACTTTTGTCCTATGAGTTTTCTCTTCATATTTCCTAGAAGAGATTCCATAAGGAAAATACTTTGCTGTCTATTCAGTATTTTAGGAGGCAGTGTGCAGGTCAGAGGATAGCAAAAATTAAAAGAAGTATTTCATTGTTTAGAACACCTGAAATATTACCATCCCCCGTTGTTGCAGTCTCAGCTTGTCTGTACACTTCAGTGTCCTCAGAGCTCAATGGGGTAACTTGTTTTTCTTAGTTTTGAATTGTGAAATATGAACTATACTGCTTCACCTGAATTAGATATTATCAACTTTTTTTTTTTCTCTTATGGTGGGTAATGCTGAGCAGTGCTGGATGGCCTGCCATTCTCAGCAGTCTCCCTGTTATAAGCCTTCTGAGTGTTGAGATTTTAGGTGTGAGCCACCATGCGTGGCAGGTATTTTGTATTTCTAATCAGCAAGTAATTGGCAGCTAGGAAGGATTTAAGTTTGTAAGTTAAATGGAGCCATATGAAGTTTTTTCTTTCTCTAACTTCTCCTGGGAGATCAGCCTAAACTTAGCTCTTCTACTTCCTAGCCAACTAGAAACATGCCCCAGCTCACCCTGTTTGTTTTTCATTAAAAAAAAAAAAAAAACTTTGACATAGCATCTTGTTAAGTTGCTCAGGCTGACCTTGAACTTGTTACATTCCTACTTTGGCTTCCAGAAAAGCTAGAATAACAGGATTGCACCATGAGGCTTGATAAGACCACACCTAAATTTTGTATGTTTGATCATATTTACCCTTCCTCTCTTAACTCTTCCCAGATCAACCCACCTTCCTTTCTTAACTTTGTGTTTTTTTCTTCCCCATCAAGGCCAATCTGTGCTGCCCAAATATTTATGGATGAGTGCCCCTTTTATTTTTAAATTTAATTTTTTAAATTCTTTGTGATTTTACACCATGCACCCCAAAACCACTAATCTCCTTGTCCCCTCCTACTCATTCTCCACTCTTGCAACCTCTTCCCCAAAAGAAAAAAAATCTCATCGTGGAAGTTTTAATGTGCCACAGAGAGTCAAACGGTATATTCTTTTGTCTACAGTTCTTTACTTGCAAATGTTCATTGCAATGAGTCATTGGTTTGGACTGAGGCCTCTGGCTTCTGCTACTCTATCAATACTGTATCCTCACCAGGATTCCTCTCCGCTATCTTGTTGTTGCCCTGTGTCATGGAGATCCTGCAGCTTTAGATCTGTAGGACTGGTCCCTTCAGATGCTCCAGCAGTTCACAGATGGGTTAGATATTGGAGTGGGTCAACTCAAAGTCCTGGATCTGGACCTAGATGGTAGCTGAGCTGGTCAGGCCACCAGCTCTCCTGCACCTACACCACTAAGGTGAGCTTTCCAGCACTACCATGGCTAGCTCGCCCAATTCTGCAGCCAGCAAGGGGCAGAGCCAGCTCTCCCACTCTCAGGGCTTCAGGGGCTGCTCACCTGCATCCATGTCAGCAGGACCAGCTCTACTGTGCTGTCCAAGGGAAGTGCAGGGGCTGCTTCATGACATTGGGGCCAGTTCTCCCAACTGCCGTAGGTGGCTAGGGGGTAGTCCTTCTTATCTTCCCACATCTGTATTCTTTTTCAGTCTACTTCTTTTAAAGAACAAGGGTGTAAGAAAGATATACCTTAAACTTAAAAAAAAAAAAGGAAGGGGATGGGTGGGTTGAGGCGGAAGAGGGTGGGAGGATGGGACTGGAGGGGGGAGGAGGGAGGGGATTGCAATTGAGATGTAACTTGAATAAATAAAAAATAAAGAGAGAAAAAAAAGAAAGAAAAGACAAGGCTGGAGAGATAGCTCAGTGGTTAAGAGCATTGGCTGCTCTTCCAAAGGATCTGGATTCAAATTCCAGCACCCATATGGCAGTTCACAACTGTCTGCAATTGCTGGATGTGGTGGCACATACTTTTAATCCCAGCACTTGGGAGGCAGAGGCAGGTGAATCTCTGTGAGTTCAAGGCTAGCCTGGTCTACAAAGCAATTCCAGGACAGCCAAGGCTATACAGAGAAACCCTGATTCAGAAAAACAAAAAAAAAAAAAAAAACAAAAAGGAAAGAAAAGATAGATTTAGATTTGAATGCTATCTTAAGAGTTTCTATTGATACCCCTAGAGGCATTGCAGATTTGTCTGCTGTGTATGTGGCAGACAGGAGAGAGGCTATGTCTACATTCAGTGTTTTGATCTATGAACATCTGAATGAATAGTAGTCTAACATTTCTGGAAAAGAGCAAGCTGGATACCAACACCAGTTCAGCATCCTGGGGTCTGGATAGGGAGCTAGCCTGTGATGACCACCAGTCAAACACCAAGCAATCACCAGATAGGCTCCCAGGAAAGGAACCAAGCCAGAGACTAGAAGAATCCAACCTGATCCTGAATGTGTGGGTTGTGGGTGAGCCAATCCCAAGTGTGTGAGTGCTTTGTGGTGGTTTTGGCAAGGGAGAGATCTCCTTTACTCTCTTGCATTCACCACTGGCCCTCATGGCGTCATGAAAGTAGGAGAGCAGATCCAACCCCTTACCGGCTACAGCACTTGGGAAAGCAGGTCTTGCAAGTGGGGGTTGCAAGCCCAGAACCAGGACTTTGAGTTGGCCCAACCCATGGATGAACTGCTGGAGTAGATGAAGAGGCCAGTTCCACCGACCCAAAACTACAGGATCTCCATGACACAGGACAATAGCAGCATATCTGAGAGGAGTCCCAGTGAGGTTCCAATATTGACAATGTAGCAGAAACCAGAGGCCTCATATCAGACCAAGGAGTCATTATAATAAACATTTGCAAGCAAAAATGTGTGGACAAAAGGGAATATTGTTGGACACACTGAGACACACTACAGCTTCCACAATGAGATTTTTTTTTAATGTGGGGGGAGGTTGCAAGGGTGGAGGGTAGGTCTGAGGGGAGATGGGAGAGGAGAGGGAATAGGGTGCATGATGTGAAAAATCACAAAATAAAAAAACAATAAAAAGAAAAGAAAAGTTTTATTGTGGCTGGGCATGGTGGTGCACGCCTTTAACCCCAGCACTCGGGAGGCAGAGGCAGGTGGATCTCAGTGAGTTCGAGGTCAGCCTGGTCTACAGAGTGAGTTCCAGGATAGCCAGGGCTACACAAGGAAACCCTGTCTAGAAAAAGCAAAATACATACATACATAAATTTTCTATTGCTGTGATAAAACATCATGACCAAAAGCAGCTTGGAGAGGAAATGGTTTAATTCTATCTGACAGCTTATCCATCATCTAGGGAATTCAGGGCAGAAACTCCAGGCAAAAACCTGGAGACAGAGGCCATGAAGAAATGCTGTTTACTGGTTTGCTCTCCATGGTTTGCTAAGTCAGTCAGTCAGTCATTCTGTCTCTCTCTCTCTCTCTCTCTCTCTCTCTCTCTCTCTCTCTCTCT
>CAJQZJ010000335.1:2462180-2498471 GCA_907164525.1 Lophiomys imhausi | reverse complement strand
TCTCTCTCTCTCTCTCTCTCTCTCTCTCTCTCTCTCTCTCTCTCTCTGTTTTTGAGACAGGGATTCTCTGTATAATAGAGCCCTGGCTGTCCTGGACTCACTTTGTAGACCAGGCTGGCTCCGAGCTCACAGAAATCCACCTGCCTCTGCCACCCGAGTGCTGTTAGTCTGCTTTCATATAGCCCCCAGGAATGGCACCACCACAATGGTGGACCTTCCCACATCAATTACTAAATACAAAAATACCCTACAGACTTGCCTGTATGCCAGTTGTATGGAGGCATTTTCTCAACTTAGAGTCCCTCTTCCCCAATGACTCCAGCTTGAGTCAACTTGACACAAACTAGCCAGCACAGTATGTAATATAGGACAGGTGCTCACATTGTCATTAACCATGCTCTTGGCTATGCCTAAGAGAGTATTATATACCCACCATAAGAGAAAAAAAATAAGTTGATAATATCTAATTCAGGTGACCCTGCCTCAGAAAAGGAAGTTGGGAGAAAGGATCAGTCTACCTGTGCTCAGAGTTCTAGACTTTTATTGGTCTTAGACTTTGCAGGGACTCTGACTCTGCTCAGTGCTTAATAAGTTTTAGGGACTTAACTGTTTGAAATGACACAAGGTCATGCATATGAGTAGAGGGGCTGTGTCTCTGTATGTGTATGTGTTTTGTTTTGTATTTATCTGTTTTGTATATGTTAGCTTAGGACAGGAATCCAGAACCAGTGTAGGTCCGCTTATGTGAAGGTAAACCATAGTTGTCAATGCCAGTTTCCATGTGCTAGCCAGCCACGCTCCTTATTAGCTCATAGTTCCTACATACATAGGTTTGGAGAAAAATGTGCTGGGTTTAGGGGAAGGGAAATAATGGAAGTTATTGCACCTGTTTTCTCTCTCTAGTTGTGGTGTATACACAGGTGGAGATCAGGCGACAACCTCAAGGGTCAGTCCCCATCTTCCACTTTGAGAATAGGTCTCCGCTGTTTTTTCACTGTGTATACCACACTAGCTTGCCCACAAGCTTCTATCAATTTTCCTGTTTCAGCCTTCCATGGTTTAGAGAGACTTGCTGGTTTTACAGCTATTACCCTACCCTGGCTAACTTTACCTGGCTTCTAGAGATCTGACCTAATAAGGTTGTTAGGTCATTAGGCTTATGCAGCTAGCACTTTATCCACTCTTATCAGAGTGGTTTTTGGAGTGACAGTTAGTAGAAAGTTGACCCTAGTATTATAGTAGCTCTAATTAATTTTCCTAAGAACTTGGATAAGTAAACTGTCCATATACAGTATTTTTATGATTGAAAAATAATGAGTCACTTGAATTCAGTGAATACATTGTTTGCTTGTCTCGTCACATTCATTCATTTACTTATTTATTTATTTGTTGCCAGGCATGATGGCACACACCTGTAATCCCAGCACTTGGGAGACGGGGGGCATGTGGGTCTGAGTTTGAGGCCAGCCTGGTCTACAAAGCAGGTCCTGGGCTGCCAGGGCTTTATTTGTGACTATGTATATGGGTGCACATGTGCTGTGGTGCTTGTTCAGAGATCTGATTACAGCTCGAAGAAGCTGGTTCTCTCCTTCCCCTGTGTGGGTCCTAGATTTCAACTCAGGTTATTGGGTTTATTGTCAAGTACTTCTACCCACTGAGCCATCTTGCCGTTCCTGTTTGGTTTTTTTGTAGTCCTCTTTCTTAAGTCTCCTAAATACTATAAGCGGAGGCAAGTCACCATATCCATTTTGGCTAATTAATTTGCCCATTCTATGTGCCTCCTAAGAATCAGCAGATGCACTTTCTCCTGGTATGTCTAGTATGAAGTGGAATATAGACCTCACACATACATGATAAATTTTGTCCTGCCTTAGAGGTTTGTATATGCTCTTCCTGTTGTTTACCCTTTGGTTCTTCATGTGACTGGCACCTTCTCATCCTGGGTCTCAGTTTGAATCCAGCCTCTTTAGAGATACCATCCCTGGCTGTGTTATATAGCTCCAGGGTAGTTGTTTCTGTTCTCCCCATACCCTGTAGGTTCCTCAAACGCTCTCTCCCTCTCCCCCCTCCCTCCCTTCCTCCCCCCCCCCATTCTTTCTTTGGGTGTTTGGGTGACTTAATAAATAGTCCCAGCTGGCTTGAAACTCAAACTTGCAGTCCTCCTGCATCAGTCTTGTGAGTCATGGAGTTACAGAGCTGAGACAAATGCCTGCTCTAGTAGTTTCTCATTTCTATATATTTACTGGTCTTTTCCATTTACCACTCTATATCTAGTGCATAATACAAAAGCTTTGCAGGGAAAGAACTCAATAATTGTTTGATCAGTGTTCAAACTCTATATATCCAGGTCTTGAAAATCAATAAGAAGCACTAAAGTTTGGGGCTCCTCTTATCTCTTCTGACAGTGCACAGAGCACGAGTCCTGAAGACAGGAAAGTGGTGGCTCCACTTACCTATGGTGCTATTGTGTCTCAGGCAGCTTTGAGTTAATATTGTGTTATCTCTAGTCTTCAGCTTGTCATGCTGTGTTTTTTCTCTTCTCTGTGGCTTGTCACCCTCCTACTTGACTCTGACTCAGATTCTTCACACTAAAAGGATATATCAGAGAAGTAGGTGTCCCCGAGAGCAGAGAGGAGGAATGGAATGACAAGAGCCACCAGAAATCTCTTTCAAAACTCTAATCATTTTAAGGTCACAGTTTAGAGTCTAGAATGAGAGGGACTTTGAATGCTCTTGTTCTTGCTCAGTGCCCTCAGTTTGAGTGCTTAGCTGGCAGGCAGGCACCTTTTCCTCCTCAGTTACTGTCACAGCGACTTGAAGGTCAGGCAGAGTGAGACAAATGAGAGCAGCTCAGGGAAAGGAGGTTACCACGGTAACAAGCAGGCAGGCCTGCTATTTGGAAGCAGGCCTAATCTTTCTCCTCCTTCTCAGTGCTGGAAGATGGGTATTGTGTAGCTGACCTGCATCCTCGGGGTGGGAACCATAATCCCTTTCTGACAGTGCCTAGTGACACTGGAGTGAGCTGCTTTGCATTTTAACTTGATAAACAGCAGCCACGGTGTTCTAAGAAGTGCTAGAAACATGGCTTTTTCTGGCTCTGTTCCAGGCAGAATTCTGGTTGCCACAGAGAGTAGTTTAGGATTGCTGTTTATTCTCAATAAAGACTTTGCATATTTGTGAAACATGGCCATTGGTTCAAGAAAACTAGAATCAGACTTATGTAGGTTGGCTTGGGTTATACCCATTGAAGCCAGCCACAGTGGCACACACGTTTAATCCCAGCTATAGAGAGACAGAGGCATGCAGAGCTCTTAGTTTGAGGCCAGCCTGATGTACATGGTGAGTTAGTTACAGTCAGGGTAATTTAGAAGAGACCCTGTCTCAACAAACAAACAAAAAGACCACTGGAATAATGTCCTGCCACTCACTACAGTAGATACTATATTCTCTGACCTCCTATTCTTTTTCTTCTGTGCACCACCACCCCACCTTCCCCAGTTTTTGAGACAGGACTCTCACTATGTAACCCTGGCTGGCCTGGATTTCTCTATGTAGACTAGGCTATCCTGCCTCTGTCTCCTGAGTGCTGGGATTAAAGGCATGTCCACCTCACCTGGTCATTTTGAGTATGCTCAGTGTTCTTACTTGTCCTACCTGCATATTTCTTATTAACTTAGTATCTCTTATTGTAATAGAACACATACATCAACTTCTTTTTTCTCTCAAAAATAAATTTTAAACAAGAATAAAAAATTTTCAGTGTAATAAAAAAATACCAAAAAAACATAAACTAAGATTACCTAGGATCTCATTACTCGAAATGAACTAGAATATCCTCCCAGATCTCCACTTTTGATGATTGTATAAGAATTATTTATGTTCCTGTAGGGATTGCTTTAGCATCACCAGCCTGTTCCATGCTGTGCTATAACCTTTTATCTTCTTAGTCACTAAAAAGATTAGATTGTAGTTACATGTCCTTAACAGAGATTCTTCTTTGATGAACACTTAGATTGTTACTAAATTTGTTTTGTTTCTGTTCAGCTATACTATAACAGCATTGAAAAAGTGAGCGTGGTAGCAAATCCCTGTAATTGCAGCACCTGGAAGGTGGAGGCAGGAGAATCAGGAGGACTTCAAAATCATCCTTGTCTGCATATAGAGTTCCAGGCCAGCTTGACCTACATGTGGCCACCAAATTAATAAAACATTGAAACAATCTCTGTATCCTCAATCTGTATGTACCAGTCCTGTCACCTCACAGGTGTGTGTGTGGGGGGGGGGGGGGGGGGGGGGGGGGGTTCAGACAGGATTTCTCTGTGTAGCCCATTTGCCTTGAACCCAGAACACTCCTCTCTGCCTTCTTTGCAGGGATGCCCCATCATGCCTGATTTTGTTTGGTGGGGGGGAGGAATTGGGATTTATTTATCCAATTTGGTTTTGTTTTGAGACTAGGTTTTGTGTAACAGTTGAGTCTGGCCTGGAACTCATTATGTAGTGGAGAATGATCTTGAACTCTGATCCTCCTTTTGTCTTCCCAGTGCTGGGGTTACATTCATGTACCACCACACCTGTCTTGATTTTGTTTTTTTTAGACAACATTAATTTATTAGAGTACTGAACAGCAAGTACCCTTTTTGACAGAACACTTTAAGTTTTGATTGAATTGAAGTCTCTTAAGTCCACAGTAACCATAGTGGAAAATACAGAATTCGCACTCAAAACCAGGGCTGTTGTGTCTAAGGTACTAAATGGAAGAGTGCCAGAAAGCTGCAGATAGGCAGCTGTCCACATTTTCAGATTTGTAGGCTATTCAGGTAGCATTGAGCGGATGTAGAATCCTGGTTGTGTTTACATCCTGTGCATACCTAGGCTCCTGTGGACAGACAGCACGTGTAATGGAAAAGAGATTGTGCTTCAGAGCTAACATGTCCTTTGCCTCATACTCAGCCTTGTCACTTGACACCTCACTTCCTCATGTGTAAGTGTGCACGTCTGTGGGTGTCTGAGCCACATGTAGGTCAGAATGGGACATTGAATCCCCAACAGAGTTCCAGGCAGTTGTGAGCCACACAATATGTGTGCTGGGGACAAAATTTGGGTCCCCGGGAAGAGCGACAAACATTTTTAACCATCTCTCCAATAGCTAAGCATTTCGTTTTAACTTTGTGTTTTCTGTCGGTGCTATCATCTATTTCATAGGGGCATTATGAGCTCCATAATAATAACCACAGTCTGCACCCAGAATTCTAGTGTTCCTTAAACCTCATCATGATTTTCTTTACCTGGTACAGTTGGCTTTCGGGACTTAACTTGTACAACTAGAACTTCTCTGTTTAACACTGGCCCATTTTCTTATTGTTGCTTTTATCATTTTTCTTTTTCTCTTCCTCTTTTTCCTTTTCTTCTACCTTTCCTTCTCGTCCCATTCTTCTTTATGGCTCTAGGAACCTGACCCAGGACTTCATGCAGCTAGGCAAGTACACCACCTCCAAGCTAACCTGCCAACTTCCATTCTCCTCTTTAAACCTTGTTTTCTCTTTGGTCTTGTGGCACCCATCAATTTTAGTCCCCCCCCCCTTTTTCCCTAAATTCCTAAGTGGGTTCTGGAACCAAATTGCCTGAATTTGATTCCCTGTGTGATTGTTTGATGACTCTACTTACTGTGTTAATCAGCTCTCTCCTGCTATAACATACCTGAGAAAAACAAAACACATACCTTAAGAAAAGTTTGCTTTGACACATTGCTTTACATGTTTCTGTCCATGATCATTCAGCCTAGTTGATTTTGAGCTTGTGGTGAGACAATACATCCTGGTGGAGAGAATGCAGCAGAGGGTATCTGCTCAAATGGTCCAAAAGTGAAAAGCAGAAAACAAGAAATTACTGTTTTGTTTTGTTTTGTTTTTTGAGACAGGGTTTCTTTGTGTAACAGCCTGACTGTCCTGGACTCACTTTGTAGACCAGGCTGGCCTCGAACTCACAGAGATCCTCCTGCCTCTGCCTCCCGAGTGCTGGGATTAAAGGCGTGCGCCACCAACGCCCAGCTAAGAAATTACTTTTGAAAGCATAATTCCCAGTGACCTGAAGACCCGCCATTACAGTTTGCACCACCATTTTCCAGTACTGCCAGATGGAACCAAACCTTTAGCAACTACTTATTCAGCTCAGCAATTTACCTGTTCATTTCTCTCCTTCCTCCATCTTGTTCATGTTTAAAAGCAGGTGCGGGGGCTGCAGGAGCTTTAGCGGGTTTGGTAGAGTGCTTGCACACAGCACTAGGTTCAGTATCCAGCACCATGTTTCCAGACATGGTGGCATACCTGTAATCCCAACACTCAGTGCAGGCATGAGGATGAGATATTAAAAGTTATCTTCAGCTACAGAGTGAATTTAAGGCCATCCTAGACTACGGGAGATTCTGCCTTTAAAAAAAAAAAAAAGACAGTTGCTAAAAGGAACTACCACAGGTTTTAAGGAATAAATGAAATGTATGTAAAATGCTTGGCATATGCATATAATAAGCAGTAAACTTTACTGTTGTCACCATGATTACTGTCAGTTTCACACTTCCTTGTGGTCTTTCCTTTCTGGATTTATTCCTTTGAATAAATCTTCCTCTATTTTCTTCCCTATTTTTTGCTCTTTCTGTGTGTGATTAATATCTGGGACTGTCTCACCCAAGCAAATGTGGGACTTTTCTTATCTTCTGTCAGACTTGTCAAGTTCATGACCTGTACATCCAGCTAACTGCGTTTCTTTGCTGATTCTGTCCCAGTAACAAACTTGTTAGAGCTACTGTTCTGTTGTCTTCTTGAACGTCCGTCTGTGGTAATGACACCAGAAAAGTTAAAGACAGCCCAGAGCTTTCTTACCTCCTAGACACCGAGTCAGTCATGAGTCCAATTTATTCTGCCTCAAATCCGTAACTTTTCACTAATTTGCCTCAGTTTAGGTTGTCATTTCTTCCTTGGAGTGTTGTAGTGGGCTTCTAATTGGTATCCTTGCCTTTGATTCATCTTCTTGGAAACACAGTTAAAAGAAACAAACAAACAAAAAAATCTCTGTGATGGAGACCAAACCCAAAGGGATGTACATGCTAGGCAGGCACTCTACCACTGAGCTATATATCTAGCCCTAGTAACAGTAAAAGCTTACAAATATAACTAATCGGACAGGCGTGGTGGCATACACCTTTAATCCCAGCACTCGGGAGGCAGAGACAGGCAGATCTCTGTGAGTTCGAGGCCAGCCTGGTCTACAAAGTAAGTACCAGGACAACCAGAGCTGTTACACAAAGAAACCCTTGCATTGACTCTACCCTTTTAGAAATTTTCCACCATTCTCTCCAGTTCTCCTGACAAATTACTGTTGCTCCCTCTGAGACCATGTATTTGGTATTGTATCCAACCAAAATAACCTAATTTGTTGACTTTGTCCTTTAGGATTGAGCTGAAGGGCTTGCCTACAAAGTACAGTGCCCTAGGTATAATACTCAATACTATAAAAGTAAAAAGAAAGGGCAGTGATGGGGCATGCCAGGGCTACACAGAGAAACCCTCAGAAAAAAAATGAATGATTGAATGAATGAATAGGAAAAATTAAAATGAATATTTGCTTTATCAACATGACCTAGAGGCAATAATACTGCATTCACCATTTATTATGCTGTAGTGCTCTTATATCAATCACCATAGATGTTTAATGATGTTGAATAAAGAGAGGAGGATACAGAAAAAGAATGGTTGCTAGGAACCAACTTGTTCTTTTTTTTTTTTTTTTTTTTGGTTTTTTTCGAGACAGGGTTTCTCTGTGTATCCTTGGCTGTCCTGGACTCACTTTGTAGACCGGGCTGGCCTCGAACTCACAAAGATCCGCCTGCCTCTGCCTCCCAAGTGCTGGGATTAAAGGCGTGCGCCACCACCGCCCGGCTAGGAACCAACTTGTTCTAAAGTAAGGCATGCTGAATGCCTTTCTCTTTTCACCTCCTTTTACCCCACTAGAGTTATTAGGTGCCTTGATTTTTGTCAAGGCATTGGGGAGAGGAGCCTTATAGAGTGCCAAATGTTTGTCAGCTAGGATGGAGGGAGTGTACCCCAAAAATGCTGTTAATTCATTCATGCTCCAAATTTTTTTTTTTCTAACATGTCACTAAATATAGTACAAACTTGTGGGTGATATAGTGGTCCAGACTTTTTCAGCAGCAATAAGAAGTGGCTCAAACTATTTAAACCATCAGGATTTTGTACATTCTAGGAAATGGATTTTACTAGCTTCAAGTAAAGGCTCAAATGTCATCCATTTTCTGTCATTGCTGTGTCCTGTTCTGCTTTTTCTTGGGCCAGCTTTGCCCTAAGGCAAGCTCTCTTTTTTTCTTTTTCTCTTTTTTTAAAGGTTTTTACTATTTTTATGTGATTTTTTTTTTTAATGGTTGTTTTGCCTTCATGCATATGTTTGCATTATGTGTATGACTGGTGCCAGAGGAGGCTAAAAGAGGTCATCAAATCCCCTGGAATTGGAGTTACAGGTTGTTGTTAGTGGCCATGTAGATTCTGGGAAGTGAACCTGAGTCCTCTACAAGAGCAACCAGTGCTCTTTCCCTCCAGCTCAGAAGAGATTTCTCTATAGGCCAGGCAAAGTGACCTCAGGAAGCTGAAGATTTAATTATTCTTTATAGCTCAAGGAACCAAAGGAAAAAGTAATCTAGAGCTGGAGAATCTATCCATATAGTTACGGTAGATCTGGGCCTGCTCCTGTAGTAGAATCTGGTCATGGGAATGAACTTCCTACAGAAAAGAGCAATTCCTTTTCAAGAAGGGAAGGAAAGTCAAACCTGAGCCAGTACTTGTACAGACTTGTAACCCTAGCACCAGGAAGATGGAAGCATGAGGACAATGAGTGTGAGGTCAACTTGGGCTTCATGAGACCTTGTCTAAAATAAAGAAAGATAACTTAGGAGCCTGCAGATTGGCTTACTGCATAAAAGCATTTACTGTCAAGCCTTGTAACCTGAATTCAATCCCTGGGACCCACAGGATGGAAGGAGAGAACTGACTCCTGCAGGTTGGTCTCTGACCTCATGCAGTATGACAAGCACATGCCCTCCAACACCCAATAAACATACAAATGTAATTTTTAAATGAAGAAGGAAAAAAACAAAGATTAAACCTGAAGCACTATAAACACTGCAGATGCTTTCCAAACACTGAATGTCTAAAAGAATTCATAGTGCCACAAGAATACTAGAAAGTTGTGTTTAACAAGACACTATTAGCTGGGCGTAGTGGGACACACCTTTAATCCCAGCACTCAGGAGGCAGAGGCAGTCAGATCTCTGTGAGTTTGAGGCCAGCCTGGTGTACAAAGTGAGTCTAGGACTGCCAAGGCTATACAGAGAAACCCTTAAAAAGCCACAAAATAAACAAACCCAAAACAAACAAAAAGACACTATTATTTTTAGGGTTACTTTATATAATTGTGTTAGTTTCAGTTTACCTCTTTTTTTTTTTTAAAGATTTATTTATTTTACATATATGAGAGCTCTATCTGCATGTTCCCCTGCATGCCAGAAGAGGGCATCAGACTCCAGTATAGATGGTTGTGAGCCACCATGTGGGTGCTGGGAATTGAACTCTGGACCTCTGTAAAGCAGGCAGTGCTCTTAACTACTGAGCCATCCATCTCTCCAGCCCCTTAACCCGGCTATCATCTAATTGAGACTCATATTATTTGTTAAACAGGCTTTGTAACACAAAAAATGAGCAGTTATTACTCTATTCTTAACCCATTAAACTAATCTAGCTTCTCTCCAGTGTGAATCTCAGAGATACTTGCACTTTGTGGCTTTTCTGCTTCAGCTCAGTCTCTCCTGCCTCTGCCTCTTCTGAATCCCCTCCTTTCTCCTTAATTCTTCCTCCCCTGAAGGGCAAGAAGTCCAGCCCTATTCTCTCCCTTTCTCAGTGATTGGCTGTAAGCTGCTTTATCAGCATATCAGGGGACAATTGGGGAACAGTGTTTACATAATATTGAAACATGAGCTCTTCAGAACAAGGACTGAAACCAGATATGGGAGGTACAGAAATTAGCATTTGAATTATACAATAACCTTATGCCTACAATTATTACTGTTATTGTGGACTAATATTGAACCTTAATTGTATATTCTGGTACTGTCTACAAAGCATTTAGTCTTCAGATGACCATGGCTGTGATGAAAGTGAAGAAATACAGATACCTTTGGTGTTTTGTAGGAGAAACGCTATGTAGCATGCCTGTAGTGGGGAGTCAGACAAGAGGATCACTTGAGCCCAAGAATTCCGCCTGGGCAACACTGGAAGAGAAGCTCTGTATCTTAAGGAGAGGAAGGACCAAGGAAGGGAAGGAAGGCAGGTGTAGTGTAATGTGTCAGTGACCATCCAGCTATTAACTAATACAGCTGAGATTTTCACCAGTCTGGCTTTTAGTTTAAGACAATTTTTCTGTTACTTGTGGTAAAAAATATGATGGCCAAAGTATCTTATATAAGAATTTTATTTTGGCTTATGGCTCCAGAGGAGAAGATGTCTATCATGTCAGAGAGGTGAGTGAGGCAGCAAACAGCAGGCATGGCAGCAGGAAGAGGATGCTGAGATTCTGTATCTCAACCCCAAGCTCAAAGCAGAGAGAAAATTAGAAGTAGAAAGAGACTGTAAATACTCAGAGTCTGCCCCAGTGACATACTTCCTGCAGCAATGTCACACTTCATAACCTCTCAAAAAAAACATTGCCACCACCCGAGGGCCAGGTGTTTAAATGCCTTAGCCTATGGGGACAGTCTCATTCAAACCACTACAACAGTTGTATATAATTTGTGCGACATGAAGTTCTGTCTCAAACAAACATTACATTGTATTTACTGCACCTCTGTGTGTGGGAAAGGAGCTGTAGCGTATGTGTGGGGTGGTTGATTTTCTTCTTCCACCATGTGGGTCCTGGGGACCAATAAACACAGCTCATCAAAGCTTGGCAGTAAGTACCTTTACCTACTGACCCATCTCAAGGGCCATGTATGTAATTTTTTAATTATTATTTTTAAAAACCGTACAGATACTTGGAAAACCTGACTGATGACAAGTTTGAGAAGCTGGGCATGGTGGTACTCCCATGTAATCTCAACACTAGGGAGATAGTATCAGGAGATGCAGCTCAAGTTGGAGCCCAGCCTAGTCTATACTGTGAGTTTGAGGCCAACCAGAGGTACATCTTGAGACCCTGTCTTAAGGGGAGGGGGAAACTAATCCATTCTATACAGTAGTTGTTGTACCACTAGATATTTTAGCCTTATATTTGTTGCTGAAATGCTAAGAGCAAGTAAGCTTTCTGTAGAAAATAATACCTCATAGTTAAGGGCTCAGTTAAGAATGTATCTTAGATTTCAGGTAAGTCTTATTTATCCCTGGCAATTGCCAAATAAATGCGCACTAGAGGATGACTTCCTTTCCTTTGTCAAGAGTAAGGTCAGTTTTGTCAATTATTTATTTATTCGTTCATTTATTTTTGTTTGTTGAGAGTACATCTCAGTAGTTATGGGGAGTGTAGGGGCTAGAATTTGCAAAAGACGACTTTGAACTCTGATCCTGTTGCCTCTGACTCCCAAGTCCTGAAATTATAGGTCTGCACCATTACACCCAGCCTTAACATTCTACTTTCTATACACTCTTGTCTGATTATTGCTTGGATTAAAAAAGGGTTTTCTTATAGCTACTGCAGTTAGCAGTATAACTAATTTTCTGCCTTTTTTAAGGTTTATGATTAATTTTTAATTATATGTATGTGTCAATGTCTGTACCAGACATATCTGTCTGCAGAGACCAGACATCAGATTCCTTGGGGCTGTAGTTACAGGCAGTTGTGAGACAGTAGGTATGGATGGTGGGAACTGAGCAGATCCTCTGTGAGAGCTATATGCTCTTAACCACTGGCCCCTGTTCTGCCTTTTGACAATGAGCATGAGGTGTGAGATTCACATTGTGAAGGGAAAAAAAGAAGAAAGTTCCATACCAAATACTTCTTCACAACATTTTCTATTCCAAAACTATCCTGCAGCCTCGAACAGTTTTCTCCACCAGTGCCTCTCATATAGAAGTTGGTTGAAGTCAGTGTATAATTACTTCTTGTGGGGAGATTAATGACTTTGGCCTTTCTATATTATTCTCTCTGTCCCTATCTCTGTGCTGCCTGCCTGTCAGCACCCAGGAACCTTAATAGACACTATTGAGAGCTTTAATGGATGCGATTAAACTAATATGGAAAGTTGAACTGAAAAGAAATATCACTAAAAGATACAGGAAATGTACTTTAGCAAACTTCAGATTCATTCTAAATTCTTAGTCTCCTTTCAGGCTTTTGTTTGTTTTATTGTTTGCCTAGCCATCTAGTTGAGCCCAGGCAGGCCTGGTAACATGTCCTAGCACTTCAGACTTAAGAATTGGCCCGACTTATGTTGTAGTTATTGAGAAATTTGATGACCTCAACTTTTCACATTCCTACACCTTATTTTCCCTATTGTTGCCAATCTTTTGATATCTGGTTTTGCATCCTAGGTATATGAAAAAGATAGCAAGTGGGTTATTTTCTGGTTTTTATTATTCTCTTTTTACAGAATGATAAATGAAGCAATGCTTGTTCCAGAAAGTAGCTGAATATGAAATACTATCAAGCCATCTTTTTTAGATTTTTGTTTGTTTGTTTGTTTTTGTTTTTCAAGACAGAGTTTCTCTGTGTAACCCTGGCTTTCCTGGAACTCTCTCTGTAGATCAGGCTGCCCTCAGACTCAGTGATCTGCTGCCTCTGCCTGCTGAGTGCTGATTAAAGGCGTGCGCCACCAGCACCTGATACCGTCTAGACTGTTAAATGCATATCACAGTGCTGCTTATAATACATCATGGCTTAATGTAGATTCATTCTTTTAAAATAATTTTTTAAATTGTTTCTTTATTTTGTGAATTTCAAATCATGCACCCTGCTGTTCCCTCTCATCTCCCAGGTCCCCTCAAACCCACTTTAGATTTCTGTTGAAAAGAAGGAGTAACTTTATAGTTATCCGTAGATGGATTTCTTCAGTCTTGAAATCTCTCCCAACATTTAAAAAAAAAAAAGTGGAAGCTGCAGTGTGTCTCAGCATGTTCCACAGTATTGCCTTTTGTGCACACTTTTTTGCTTGAAAATGTTCATTGTAATGACTCCTTGCTCTGGTATGAGGTCTCTGGCTTCTACTACTTTGTCAATACTGGAACCTCGCTGGGACTTCTCTCAGATATCTTGTTGTTGTCTAGTGTCATGGAGATCCTGTAGTTTGGGTCAGTGGAACTGGCCACTTCATGCACTCCAGCAATTCATCCGTGGGGTGTATGTTGGAGTAGGCCAAATCAAAGCCTGGTTCTGGTTCTGGGCCTGCACTTGTCACCTACAGGGCCAGTTCTACGGTGCTACCCAGGTAAGGTGCAGGACCTGCTATTCTGAGTGCTGCAGCAGGTAAGGGGCTGGGCCAACTCTCCTGCTGTCATGACCCCCATCAGGACCAACTCTCCCATCTGCTACCTGTGGTGAGGGCATCAGAGTGGAGGGCATCTCTCCCTCACCAAAACCACTGCAAAGCAGACAAAAGGCAGGGTTGGCTCTCCCACACTCATTCCCTTGGGACTAGCTCACCCATAACCCCTACAGCCAGGGCCAGCTGAGGTGCAGGGCCTGCTCTCCCAAATGCTACAGCTTGTGAGGGGCAGGGACAGCTCTCCTGCTCTTGTGACCCCATCAGGGCCAGATCTCCTGTCCGCCTCTGGTGGTGAGGGCAAAAGGGAGGGGAGGAGATCTCTCCCTCTCCAACACCACCACAAAACAGACAAAAAGTAGGGCTGGCTCTCCCATACTCGTACTCTTGGGACTGGCTCACCCACAACCCACACATCCAGAACCACACAGGGTTCTTCTAGTCTCTGACTTGGTTTCTGCCCTGGGAGCCCATCTGGTGCCTGCCTGGTGCTGGACTGGTGGTTGTCACAAGCTAGCTCCCTGTCCAGGGCCCATGGTGCCCAACTGGTGTTGCTTTTATCTGGCTTGCTTTTTTCCTCTCTCCTCTCTGCCACCTACTGATTCACATGTGATACAGCAGCCACGTCTACAATGCCTCTAGGGGCAGTTAATATAGATTCTAAATGCACTCAAATGATCGTTAACAGAGCTGGTATTAGAACTAAACACAGATTCTCTGTAATCATTCATTAGATTTCTGTTGAAAAGGAGGAGTAACCAAAGATGGATTTCTTCACTTTCCCATCCTCAAATTTCCCTTTTAGTTAAATGCATAATAAAGTAAAGCCATCTTCATACTGAGACCCAGAACTCTAACTCTAACCTATGAGGGTAGTTGACATATATGTATTAATGAAACCCTGAGGTATGGTAGCTGGAGGTGTAGCTCCATCAGTAGAGTGCTTATCTGGCATGCAGGAGGTCCTGGGTTTAATCCCCAGTACTGCATAAAACAGGGCTCAGTGACACCTACCTGTAGTTCCAACATGTAGGAAGTAGAGGCAGGAGGATCAGAAGTTCAAGGTCACCCTCAGCTACATATTAATTTCAAGGCTAGACTAGGATTCTCAAAAGAAAAAAATCTCTGGAAGCTGAGTGGTTGCTTATACATATAATTCCAGTACTATGGATGATGGCGATTAGACAGGTGGATTGTGATAATTTCAGACCTCATAGCAAGAGCTCTGACAGTCTGGACTACAGTCAGACCTTACATCATACCACCAAAGGAATAAAATAATGAATGAATGAAATTAATTATTAGCCAAGCATGGTGGTGTATACCTTTAATCCCAGCACTCAAGAGGCAGAGGTAGGCTGATTCCTATGAGTTCAAGACCAGCTTGGTCTGCAAAGCCAGTTTCAGGACAATCAGGGCTATTACACAGAGAAACCCTGTCTTGAAAAACAAATAATAACAACAACAAAAATTCCTGAGGAACAGGAGTTCAGCTAACATTTTTGTTGAGGTGTTCTAGAGCAAAGTTTAATATGATATACTGCTCAAAAGCAGCAGTGGCATTCCCATCTTGTATTTGAGATCTGGCTTTCATCTAGAGCTACTAGTACATCTTTCTGGCATAGGAGAGAGCAAGAGAGTAGATGTCTTTCTGGTGACTTCTTGTGCCTGATCGTGCTGCCTCAGCTGTGAAATGGATCCTCAACAGAACAAGTGCAAGCAAGGCAGTGTGTAAATTCACAAAAGGTTTTTGCTGTTTGTGTTGGGAGGTTTGTTCATTGAGGTTTATTTGGGTTTCTTTGGGATTGGGGAGGTCTTGAGACAGGGTTTACCATGAACTCCTTTGTAGCCCAGGCTGGCTTGTTGCTTACAGTGATCCTCTTGCCCCAGCTTTCTGAGGACTGGGATTACAGGTATGAGCCCCCACCCCCAGCCATGTCCTAGAAGATTAGATCAGTCTCCATATCTAAGAAAGAGTACCTTGAAGGAATCTCTCTTGCTGCTGAAAGACTGTACGTACTAGCTCATACTGCTTCTGCTTCTGTCTTAGTTCTTTCTCATAAATAGAACAGACAGACACACAGAAGTAGCCGCCAGAGTGAAGATGATCTGTATATTCTGTCTCGGAGTTTTTTTAGCAGTGCCTCTCAATGCCAGATTCTAGCACTGTAAAGCAGTAGTAGGCACATTCCAGTTTGCATTTTCTGTGTTTTTACCTGCATACCTATGCGCGCGCGTGCGTGTGCGTGTGTGTGTGTGTGTGTGTGTGTGTGTGTGTGTGTGTGTTTGTGTGTGTACACATATGTGTATAGAGGCCAGAGGTTGATACCTGATGCTTCTTTTTTAGGATAGAGTCTCTACCTGAACCCACAGTTTACCATTTTGAGTAGCATAGCTAATTGGCAAGCCCCATGGACCCATCTGTCTCCATTTCCCATTGCTGGAGTTAAAGATACACACTCCCACACCGAGCTTCTCTATGTGTGTGGGGCTCTGAGCTCAGGTCCTCAAGTTTTGCACTATACCCACTGAGCCGTCTCCCCAGACCCTGTGTAGAGACTTATTTTTTTTATTTGTTTGTTTAATTGAGACAGGGTCTCATTGTACAGTGCTGGCTGGCCTGGAACTCACAGAGATCTGCCTACCTCTGCCTCCAGAGAACTGGAATTAATTAAAGGCAACTACCTTCATGTCAGGCTTATGTGAGAAGTTTAAGGATCTTTCAAGGACTCTCCAGATCTCAAGAAGAAATTACAGATTTGTGATTTTCAAGAGAACAGAGCAAGAACTCGCACTTCATTTCATTTTATGAAGAAGGTAGTGTTGAGGGGAGATTGGATGGAAAGATAGGGATAGGTGGCTTTGACAGCTCTTCAGGGACCAGGATTATTCAAAGAAACAGTGTAAGAACATTCTATGAACTCTGAAAGTGTTGATCTGCAAAAAATGGAGGCAATATCTAAACAGCTTTGAGACTGATTTTTTTTCAAGTCTAGTAAGGTATTTCTAGAGGAGAGAAGTACTTTATAGGCAGAAATGATCATCATGCACTAGATATCTCCAAGCCACAATTCATCACAGAGCTGTCCAGAAGCTTGGATCATGGCTGTGTGTGGCTGTCTCCAGCTCTATTCAAAGACCAGATTCAGCATTGTTGTTAGTCTCCTCTGTTGAGTAGGATTCATCACTCTGAAGAGCCAGATTTAAGCCAGCTGAAGTCTTTCATAAGGGGAAAGGAACCAAATCCATAACTCATTTTCTAAGCTTGCTGATTAGTGTCATGTGGTCAGAGGAAATCAGTTCATGTGCACAAGGCCTTGGGTTTGGTCCTCAGCCCTGGAGAAGAAAATAAGTAAGGGCCTGGAGAGATTGCTCAGCAGTTAAGAGCACTCAGTGCTCTTGAGAGGCCTCAAGTTTGGGTCCCATAAGCCACATGGTAACTCATAACCACCCATAGCTGCAGTTCCAGGAGATCTTACCCTCTTCTAGCCTCTATGGGCAATGCAGACGCATGGACAGTACATAGAAGTACATGTAAGCAAGATATTCATACACATAAAATAAAAATTTTTAAATCTTTAAACATCTTTAACATAAATAAATAGCAAAGGACCCCCATTCACCCTGTTACTTTCAAGTGTGCTTCATTCTGGAATAATTTATGTTCTGTGATGTTCTAACTTTCAAAGTAGATTACTAGTATTCAGCTGTTTAGTGTGTGCATAATCAATTGTATCTTCACACTGGTATGGATTGGCTTCTGCATGATAGCATTACCTCCTATGTCTTACAGACAGATTCAATGTTAGTGTCCCACCCAAAGGTGCCGTGCTCATTGACCAGCCACTGTTACTTTGAGTTTGTGAAATCCCCCTCAGATTGCTCCCAGGTCTTCAATACCTTTTCTTGTAGCTCAAGTTGTATTAAAACATCTAGGATTATTAGGATCATGGCATCCCTAAGTCTGTCTCTATTCCTAGCCTATACTTATTGATTTAAACCTCATAGATTATTGAGTCTAGTAGGCAGTATAATGGTGTCAGTAATATACACCTCAGAAGCTGGAAAAACAGAAGTCTGCTGTTTTGTTTATTTTGGTTTTGGTTTTGTTTGTGTAGTGCAGATTGGAACTCAGATCTGCCTATCTCCAAGGGAGAAGCAAAGCAGATCTTTGTGAGTTTGAGGTGAGCCTTGTGTGTGTGTGTGTGTGTGTGTGTGTGTGTGTGTGTGTGTGTGTGTGTGTGTGTATATATATATATAGAGAGAGAGAGAGAGAGAGTGAGTTGTAAGCCAACCAAGGCTACATAAGTTAGATGTTGGGGTGCGGGTGCACATGCAGACAGGAGGATTAATATGAATTCAAAGCCAGCCTGGGCTACACAGTGAGACTCTCTAAAACAAAAGAAAATAAAGCCAGGCATGATAACACGTTTAATATCAGCATTTGTGAGGATGAAGCAGAAAGATCAGGAGTTCAAGGGTACCCTCTGCTAACTACATAGGGAGTTTGAGGCCAATCTGGATCACATTGGACCCTCTTTCAAACAACAAAAATAAGTAAATAAATGCATAGCTTCTAGCCGAAGATATTGTCATCTAAACCACAGATTTATAGTGATATCATGAACTAGAACTTGAGAGGAAGAAACAAGTCTTGTATTCAGAGCATCTGCACTCTGGCAGCCAAAGACATAGGACTAGAATAAATATGGAAAACAGCATATCCTCTAATGATCTTCCTGTAACTCAGCTAGTACTTTCTCTTCTCTCACAGATGGAGTCCCCCGTCTCCACCCCAGCGGTGCTGCCACTGCATCTTTTAGTGCCAGTGGTCAATAATGACATCTCATCTCCCTGTGAGCAGATCATGGTCCGTACCCGATCAGTTGGAGTCAACACATGTGATGTGGCTCTAGCCACAGAGCCTGAGTGCTTAGGCCCCTGTGAACCTGGAACCAGTGTCAACCTTGAAGGCATCGTGTGGCAGGAAACAGAAGATGGTAAGTCCATCTGTTCTCAGTTGCTTCTGCAAAAGAGCCATTAGAGGCTTACTGTTAGAAATATTGCCAGGCACTTATAAGAGACTTCAGTGTGCACATCTTCCTGGCAGTGACCACACAAAGGATAGAAAGGCCAGTAGCATACTTTACCATTCCTAGAGATGGTTTGTTTATTGTAGCTCTGGCAATTGCAGGTAGGCACGTGCTCTTGCCTGGTACATCCTTAGTTGTAGTGTCAGTTTTGTAGATTATTTTATAGCTGGTACACAGTCACTTAATAAGTGATTGCTTATCATTTACACTGTGTCTGTATTCTGTATACTCTCCCTCATGTTTTATATGGGGGATTTAGATTACAATTGAAAATTTTAGTCAGATTTAAAGAGAAACAGTAATAAAAGGGCAGTTCCGGAAATCAAGGAAATGGAGAACAGTCACTTGTTTGCTTTGGTTTTCTTGATTTTTTTTTTTTTTAATGTGTGTTGATTTTTACCTGCATGCATGTGTGAGGGTGTCAGAGCCCATGGAACTGAAGTTACAAATAGTTGTGAGCTCCTAAGTGGTTACTGGGAATTGAACCTGGGACCTCCAGAAGAGCAGCCATTGCTTTTAATGGACAATAACATGTCCTCTAATGATCTTATAACTCAGCTAGTACTTTCTCTTCTCTGAGCTATCTCTCCAGCTTTTTTTTTTTTTTTTTTTTTTTAATTTTGGTTTGGTTTGGTTTGGTTTTGGTTTTCAAGACAAGGTTTCTCTGTGTGGTAGTATGGGCTATCCTAGAACTCACTTTATAGACCAAGCTGGCCTCAAACTCACAGAGATCCACCTGCCTCTGCCTCCCAAGTTAGTCAGTGAAAAAATATTCACATGGTCTTGTGTGGGGCTTTTGAAAGGCTTACTATAAGCTGCTGTGGCCCAAGGCTGGCATGCAGACTTCGTACATGTTCTGTTTGCCCTGGAGAACAGAAACTCTTCTGTTGGAATTTCTCAAATGTAAGCAAAAAGTAATGGGAATACAAAGGTACTTATCCAGTCACTTCTGGTCCCTTGGTAACATTTAGTTACTTTGAGTGCAGTGGATTCTTGAATAAAGAATCAAGTTCTCAACTGAGGTGGAGGGGTGGTGGTGGCACATGCTTTTAATCCCAGCACTCAGGAAGCAGAGGCAATTACAGACCCTTGTGAGCTGCCGTGTGAATGCTGGGAATTGAACCCAGGTCCTTTGGAAGAGCAGCTAGTGCTCTTAACCACTAAGCCACCTCTCTAGCCCCTATTTATTTATTTTTAAATTTAAATTTAATATTGATTTAGATGTATGGGTATTTTACCTGTGTGTATGTCTGTGTACCACATGTATGTAGTGCCCATGGAGACCAGAAAAGGGTTTGGGATCCTCTGGAACTGGAGTTACAGAAGGTTGATAGCCACTGTTTAGGTACTAAGAGTTGAACCCAGGTTCTCTACAAGGGCATCCAGTACTCTTAACCACTGAGCTATCTTTCCATTCCCGTGGATAGCATCTTTGGGCCACTAAGCAAGCTTCAAGAGGGATCTGTGCCTCAGTTTATTGGAAAATGTGTCATTTCCTGCCTTTGTGTTCTACTTTTCTTCGTAGTGGTAACTTTTCTCTAAGGACAAAATATGAACCTGAGGGGCTGGATTGATGGCTTAACAGTTAGCAGTTAAGAAAAGTGGCTGCTCTTTCAGAGGACCCAAGTTTGGTTTACAACACCCACTTAGGATGACTTACAACTACTTATAACTTTAGCTCCAGGGATCTGACATCCTCTTCTGGCCTCCACAGATAACTGCATACATGTGGCATACTAACGTACAGACACACATATAATTTTTAAAAAAAATTAAATATGAACCTGAGAAAATCTTTTCAAGAGAGTGAAGCAAACCTGTTCAGTTGCCCAACAACAATGAAGATCTTTTTCTTTAAGGATGCCTTTCTCTTCCTGCCATGGGGATTTATTTTGCAGTGCTGGAGGTAGAACCTATGGCCTTTTACATGCTATGCAAACACTATACCACTGAACTGTATCCTGTCTCTGTTGTCCATATTTTGCACTATTTACAAAATTCAGTGAAATTAGGGACTCTGCCCACCATTGAATCCCTAACACTTGGCACATGATGCATTCAAATAAGTGTGCAGGTGTGCACATGTACTACATGTGTAGAGGCCAAAACAGGACATTCTTATGTCTCTTCCTTTTTCATTGTCTGCCTTACTGCCTTGAGATAAGGCATTTCACCACACCAGAAGCTCAGTTATTTACAAGGTTGTCTGGCCAGTGAGCTCTTAGGATCTGCCTCGCAGGGCTGAAATTACAGGCACACACAGCCATGTCCACCTTTGTTTTTGAAGTAGGGACTTTTGGAGTCCAGAGTGGTTTCACTATGTGTGTACCCAGGGATGAGATTGAGTACCTAGTTCTCTTGTTTCCACCTCCCAAGTAAAAAGTAGTTGTTTGAGGAGGGTGAAGATGGCTCAGTGATCATAAGCACCATTTTTTTTAAGTCCTAGAACCAGCATCAAGAGCCTCACAGCTACCTATTCCTCCAACTCCAGGAGATCTGAACACCTCTTCTAGCCTCTTCAAGGCACCTGTACACACAGCATACACTTGGACATAGGCTTGTACATGCAAACGCCCACATATACAAATAAAATAAAAATCTTAAATAATTATGTGACCAAAAAGAATCAAAAGCAAAAGCTGGTTGTAGTGACTTTTGCCTATAACCTCAATACTCTGTAGGCTGGAGCAGTAGGGTGGCCAGCTCAAGACCAACCTGGGATGTAGAGCAAACTATCGTAGAACATATAACAAGATCAGATCTCAAAAAGAAAAAAAATTATTTTAATAAATGACATCTGTGTCATTGCATTTCTGTTAACATATACTCAATAAATTCTGTAATATTGCTTCAACTTATTAATCATGTCAAAATACTTTCCATACTTCTCTAAGAATAAATACTGCTTTTAGATCATTTGAGGTCCTTTTCATTTATTTAAATATGTAAGATGTAAGATTTGTATTTCAGTTTTGTTATGTTGAGATAGTGTCTTTTTTTTAGTGGAGATTTTGTGTGTATGAATGTTTTGTTTGTGTGTATGTCTGCCACTTGCATGCCGGGTGTTCACAGAGATTAGAAAAGGGCATCACATCCTCTGGAACTTTCAGAAGGTTGTTGGCAACCATGTGGATGGTGGGAATCAAACCCATATCCTCTGCAAGAGCAAGTGCTCTTAACCAATCAGCTATTTTTCCAGGCCCTTTATTGTTTTTGTTTTGTTTTGTTTTTGAGACAGGGTCTCACTGTGTCTCTGTAGTCTTACTCTGTAACCCAAGCTAACTTGGAACTTTATGTGAAGCCAGGGTTGGCCTCTAACTCTTGGATGACTCTTCTGCCTCAGCTTTTAATATTTTTTAATTAATTGTTATTGTATGTGTGCATGATACAGGTCTGGGGAATGTGCCCTAGCACACACATGGAGGTCAGAGGATTACCTTGGGAGGTAGGTTATCTTCTTCCACCTTTATATGGATTCTAGGGATCAAACTCAGATCTGCAGGTATCTGACAGCAAATACCTTTGTCCTCAGAGCCATCTTGCTGGCCCTACTTTAATATTTAGTACCAGAGTCTTCCCACTTTGTCTTGTTAAGGCTGAGTGAGTGCTTTCCTTCCTTCCTTCCTTTCATTCTAAGGCAAAAGAATTGTTCTGGAATAATACCTTGTACCTTCCTTTGCTACTGACCACCTGGGACAGACTTGTGTGCATTAACAGTTGGCACATGCATCTTCAAGAAATAAGATTTCCTCAAGATCTGGGGTCTTGTGTGAGTCTGTTG
Organism: Lophiomys imhausi; assembly: GCA_907164525.1. NCBI lineage: Eukaryota > Metazoa > Chordata > Mammalia > Rodentia > Muridae > Lophiomys > Lophiomys imhausi. Next base: position 2,476,069 of record CAJQZJ010000335.1, on the reverse strand, counting down.
AATTAATTAAATTATTACCAGTATTTATATTATAGTTAATTGGCCAGTGGCGTTAATCCTTAACCTGCCATTGTAAATAATCACACAGATACCTGATGGATTTTAACAACCCTTATCCTGGATTGAGCAATCTTAGCTCATCTAAACTAGTTTATAAGTCTATTTCATAACTAAAACTCCAATATATACACATACGTCCCCTTGGGCTTTTATTCTCCACACTATGCTGATGTTCCAGGACATGTGGAATAATGTTCTTCTACCTAACCCCATGGTGTGTGTTCTCCTTCTTCCCTCTCTGGTGCTTCTTCTTCCCATGATCCTCTCTGCTCCTAAAGGCCTGCTGACCTTTTCCCCACCTACCTCTCTTCTACCCAATCCAGACTGCAGAATTTATTCAACCAATCAACTCCAAATTAGGTAGAACAAGGTTCACATAACAAAGGGCAGCAACCAGATTCTGGGGCCAGTAATTAGCAACAAAACACAAGCAGCTTTCAGGTTTTCCCAACATCAGTCTTCCTGTTAATCATAAGAACAGTATACAGATATTTCCAGGCTTCTAGGCTTTCTTCTGCACCTGACTTTGTACAAAGGAAAAAAGAAAAGATCTAAGTATTATTACCTGGAGTGTTTTCTTGCTTTTGAGAGAGGTTCTTGCTTTGTAATCTAGGCTGACCTAGAGGTAGATAGGTTGGTAGGTAGGTTGGTTGGTTTTGAGACAGTGTGTCATGTAACCTAGAATGACTTTGAACTTCTTGATTCTCTTGCCTCTGCATCCCAAGAATGGGGATTGCAGGCACACATCACTGTGCCTGGTTCTGGCCTGAAACTCCTAATCCTTCCGCCTCTGCCTCCCAGTTGTTGGAACTGTGCGTGTATTATCATGTCCAACTATCTAGAAGGATAGTTTGATTTCTTTGTACCTGAGGTACTTTCAAGACAGCAAGGCTGATTGTAGATAAGATTCTAGCTGGGTGTGGTAGTGCATGCCTTTAATCCCAGCACTCAGAAGGCAGAGACAGATCTCCACGAGTTCAAGACTAATCTGTCCAGGACAGCCAGAGATACACAGTCTCGAACAAAAACAAACAAACAAAAAGAATTCCAGAAGGTGCTATATGTTGTCCAATTTTGGACAGCAATGCTAAGCCAAAGTGTTGCAGTTCATTTTGTCATATGTGCTTTTACACAAGAATCAGTGGTCACTAGAGTGAAAGTTTAGAAACCTTACGCCTATGGTGTTATTGTGTGACCCTTGGCTTTGTATTAGTACTTCTTTCATAGCTGTGACCAAATAATAGGCAACCCAAGGGAGACAGGGACTCCCCCGCCATGGGGGAGGTGGGACTTACATTTTTAAAGAGGGTATAGTCAATCATGGTCAGCGAACTATGGCAGCAGGAGCATGAGGCTGGTCGCCTTGTGTTTGTATCAAGAAGTGGAGAGCAGACAAGAAGTGGGGTCAAGCTGTGAAAACCCAAGGCTCACCCTTCCTCTAGCAAGGCTTCATGTTGACTGGGCATTGCTCCACAACCTTCCAAAACAGCACACAGCTATGAATCACGTGTTGAGATGCATGAGTCGGTGTGTGTCATTTCACTCTGGAACCACTGCAGGCTTTTCTTGGAAAAGGTTGTCAACTCCTAGCCTTAATGTTATTCCATATCACACATTTTTAAACTTTTGATCTTCCAGCTCTTAGCTATACCTTCAGAAAGAACTCAAGAGTAATATATTTACCCAGGTTTGGTATTCCAAGAGTCCATACATTGTTCACTTCTGTCTAAAGAACTGATTTGGTAATTCTAGAGCTGGTCTGCTATTTTGTGAAAGTAAGGTTTTGCTTGTGTGTATGAATGTGGACCACGTGCATAGCGCCTGTGGAGGTTAGAAGAGGGTGTTGGGTACGCTCTTGTGAGCGATTATAAGCCATGTGGTACTGGGAACTAGGGTTCTCTGTAAGAGCAACAACTGCTCTTAACCCTTGAGCCATAGCTCATTCCAGCTCCCATTGTGACCATTAGAGCTACAAATCCTTTGAACTTACATGTTACGGTAGAACCTTTAGACAACTTCAAAGATGTACTCTCAGGAATATGAGTATGAAGAAACCTCATAGGCAGACATGGGAGTCAAGGGTGTTAAGTAAGCAGCCCATCCCTGGCTCTGCTTCCTCAGCTGCCTCTCAGAACATTTCTGCCTGTGGATGATTGATGTGCTATATTCCTTTGAAATTTTTTATTTAAAAATTCTACTGTTAAAAACAAAACTGCAGCCAGGCATGGTGGCGCACAACTTTAATCCCAGCACTCAGGAGGCAGAGTCAGGCAGATCTCTGTTAGTTCGAGGCCATCCTTGCCTGCAAAGTGAGTCCAGGACAGCCAGGGCTATTACACAGAGAAACCCTGTCTCAAAAAAACAAAACAAAACAAACAAATAAATAAATAAATACTGCTTCAATAATCATATATTAGATTAATCCTCTCACCTGATAGAGAAATTACTCTTACAATGTCTTTGGAATTACTCTGGTCTTCATTTACCAGAATATTAGTTAAAAAAAATAATAATAATAAATTATAGTTCTCTAAGGCCATATTTCTGAAGCCAGAGTACAGCAGTTTTGCATGTCAGTATTAAAATCCACACAATCCTGATCTGACTTCCAAAGTGAATTTCTCATTTACTGATATATACTCAGTTTTCCATGTGTGTTATAATATAGTACAAATATTTGTGAACCAGAGTTACAGAAAATTGTGTTCCAAAACATGTGTTACCTTTGGCTAGTTCTCTGGTTTTGAGAAGTTAGCTTCTGTGTCTAGATTTCTAATTTACAAAAAAGAGAGGGATTTGGACTAAATGATTACTCTGTTAGAACTTCTCTATTACTGAGATACTCTGTCCCAAATGTAGCATGTTATCACATGGGAGAACCTCAAATGTGCCAAGGAACTAATGAGCTGAATCTCTAAATTTCATTTAGCCGGGTAGACTGGTGCACTTGTGACCTCAGCACTTAGGAGGTTGAGACAGGAAGGATTTGAGACAAACCTGGGAAGCCTTAAAACTACTTAAAATTAGAAAAAAAAAAAAAAGAAAAGAAATCTAATAAAACCTAGACATAAATGGTGCATATGTTGTATTCTAGCACTGGGAAGGCTGAGGAAGGAAGAGTTGTAAATATAAGGCCAGCTTAAAGCTGCAAAATTATCAAGACCCTGTCTCAAAAAACAATAGCATAAATAAATAAAATTTAATTTTAACAGCTGTATATTGCTAAATGGCTTACAGTTTTGGAGTGTGTGTGTGTGTGTGTGTGTGTGTGTGTGTGTGTGTTTACACATGTGAAAGTATGCATTCTCTGAAGAGAAAGAACATCAGTTAGGCTGGCAAGGTGGTTCACAGCACAGTCAAGCCTGACAACCTGAGTTCAAGTCCCAGAACCCACAGTGCAAGGGGAGAACCAAATCCTGAACATTGTCTTCTGACCTCAACATGCACTGGGGAGCGTGCACCCATCCACCTACACCCCATACACAGTAAGAATAAGATTACATTTATTTATTTTAATTTGTTTTTTTGTTTTTTGAAGAAAGAACAGTGATTTTGTGAGAAAATAGTGAGGGCTATTAAGTAGCTGACATCTATACAGACCCGAGATGACTTCTGTACTCCGGCTTCTGTTAGGCAAACATTTGGCCTGTTTCAGACTCTCTGGTTGAGCCTTGCTCTTTGGTCTGTGGGTTAGCCTTTTCTTTATTGGGCAGTGGTTTACTGAATTTAGCTTGCTTGTGTAACTTCACTAAGAACTTGCCCAGTTCATATTCATTGGCTTTATAGACTTGCTGTGGGTCTTCATCCTTCTCAAAGGGGAAAGACCCTCCATGACTCTTCTTTTAAGAAAGTGGTAGTTGGGGTCTGGAGAGATGGCTCAGAGGTTAAGAGCACCGGCTGCTCTTCCAGAGGTCCTGAGTTCAATTCCCAGCAACCACATGGTGTCTCACAACCATCTATAATGAGATCTGATGCCTTCTTCTGGCCTGCAGGCATATATGCCGTCAGAACAGTGTATACATAATAAATAAATCTTTAAAAAGGAAAGAAAGAAAGAAAGAAAGAAAGAAAGAAAGAAAGAAAGAAAGAAAGAAAGAAAGAAAGAAAGAAAGAAAGAGAAAGAAAGAAAGAGAAAGAAAGAAAGAAAGAAAGAAAGAAAGAAAGAAAGAAAGAAAGAGGTAGTTAACCTTTGTGATTCTGGTATAGGACAGTTTGTGTGTGAACTGTAAAGTACTGAATTTTCAATATTTGTACTGGAAAGGTAGTGCCTAGCCACTGGTTTTTCTTACATGCTGCAGTTAATGGCCTTACCCCTTCAGTCTTGCTTCAGGCAGCACTCACCTGGAGAGAGATGATAAGTAGTGACTAGTCCTTCTCTACTACTTAGCCTATTTATTGCATACTAGCCAGACTCATGAAAGCCTAGTGGCCATTGTCTGGCACCACAAATCTTAATAGCAACAGACCACTACATGGCAGCACCAGCCACACAAAGGAAGCATTAGGAAAATCAATACCTGCTTTCTCCCACCCCTCCCCCACCAAAAAAGGACAGCCAACACATTCTTACCATCTATCTGCTTCCTTCCAGAGGGCATGATGTGTTTCTATACCCTAGTGGATTATGTTATCTGTCCACTGTCATATATTTAAACCCTGAAGCCCTAAGGAAAAATTTGAGTCACAGGCTCTTTTGAGTTTCATTTTATGAATTGCAAAATAGACTGCTAATCATCAGGGAGAGAGACATATTCCTTTAGTGTACTCTAACCTATCTCTTCTCCCCCCACGCCACAGACACCAGCAGAGTACAGGGAGGTCTTGCCTTTATAAGGCCAGGCTGTGGGCTTGTGAATTAGGTAAAATTATTTTGAAAATTCACCTCAGATCATGTGGAATACAGGCCTATTTTGTACTATTGTCATCCTCTACAAGTCATTTGGTTGCTGAAGCTTACGAATTCAGGGAAGAGTGAAGCCTGGGCCATAAGTACAGTTCTGATATGACTTGGGACTGAGCACTAGCCTAGCCCTGCCTTAGCCTCAAAGTCAGAGCCTTAGTGTTTTTCTTGCTCTGTTGATAAGCTCATTCTATTAGTCTGTGCTCTACTTTCCTCCTTTGTAAAAAAAGAGGGTTGCACTAGTGTGTATTCCTTGAAGCTCTTAATATTCATGCTTCTGTGATCATTATGTGGGACAGAAGAGGGGATAGTCCTTGTAAGTTTTTTTGTGATGAGATCTAAACATCAAATTCTTTGGTCTTAGTGCTTACACTGCTAAAAACAGGTCTTGGCCCTGCACCACTTATAAAACTGCTGTAGCAATGATGGGCAGAGAGCTATCAACAAACTTGACAACTAGCCCTTTCTCCCAGGCCAGCAGTTTTAAACCAGTTCAGGCAGAGCTTTGTTCCCAGACTGCTGGCTGCTATGTGTTACTGAGGTTGCTCCTGCTTCTTAATAAAGAGAGAGGGAGGGAGGGAGGGAGAAAGAGACTGTTTTTGATGGATTGATTCCTCTCTACCTTCTCCTTTTCCCCCCTTTCTTCCTGCTTTTCCCTCATATCTCCTCTCCCTTCCTTTTCCCCTGTCCTAAAACAAGAGGCACTTCTCCACCCCTCTGATACCTCATTATCCCTTCTCCCTTAGGCTTTACAGAACAAAGAACTCATAGGGCTTCAACTTTATAATTTAGGCAGCTGGAGATAATTTCCCCAGGATAGGGTGGGTAGGTAGTTTATTCCTCCCGGCATGAGACAGCATCGCTAACTGGCCTGAAGATATGTCTGCCAAGGGTTAGGCTTTGTTAGGGACATTCAGGCTTCTCTGTTTTTAAGCTAAATTATAGTAAGGAACCAGGCTTATGTTCTTTTGTAGGGGGGCAGGATTAGGAAAACATGGAAAGTGTGTCATTTTAAGGTCTTGCTAATTGCTTAGGAATTTGTGTTTAATACACTGTCCCAGTGCGTGCTCATGCCAGATCCTTTACTTGTTGCCTTTATGGCCCTTCTCCATAGCAGCAGGCTACAAAGACAAAATATGTGATGTTGAGTAGACTCCCATCCAGTCCCCTACCCAGGTTGTTCTCTATTTCCTTTTTAGGGTATCCTTTAAAAGCATAAAAGACTATGGAATAGTTTTCTACTTCCATTGAGCTCATAGTCAAATGTAATATTTAACCCTAAAGTTACTGAAGGAATAGCTTCTCCAGCTACCCTTACCTCTCAGGAATCTACATTAAAGTACTTGGAATCGTGCATTTATCATTTACCAAGTTTCCCTCTGTTTTCCAGTGGCTAGCTCTCTCCTTAGAATTACATTTTAGGGGCTGGAGAGATGGCTCAGAGGTTAAGAGCACTAGCTGCTCTTCCAGAGGTCCTGAGTTGAATTCCCAGAAACCACATTGTGGCTCACAACCATCTATATTGAGATCTGGTGCCCTCTTCTGGCCTGCAGGCATACATGCAGGCCTAATGTGTACTGTATACATAATAAATAAATTTTTTTAAAAAGAATTACATTTTAAATTTCTTGAATCAGATATCAACGTGGTTAAAGAATGGATGAAGAAAAAAAAATGAAACGTTCCATGTTCTATTGCATCAGATGCTCTGCTGCTGCCCTGTAGGTTGGGCCAATTGCCTGCAGAACAGAAGTGGCCCATGTCTTACCAGACCCATCACTGCCTGTTCTGTAATACTCCTCGCTGGTACACAGGAGTCACAGACCCAGATATTTGGGTTTTTTTATCAGAAGGTCTCATTTAACAGTGATGATATGTACATGAACCATATGCGAACAGATCATTGAACTTGCAAAATGAATATACCCTGTTACTGGGACCTGAATAAAGAAACATAGTATCCTGAGAAACCCTTCTTCCCATCAGTCTGACTGCCAATGTCATAGGTTAGCTTTACCCATTTTGAAGCTTACGTGCATAAAATCTCGACAGTATGTACTTTTTGATGTTGAGCTGCTCAGCATTATGCCAATGAGATTCAGCCATGTTGTGTATACATAGTTAACTTTAAGACAGGATCTCACTATGTAGCCCTGGCTGGCATGGAATTCCCAGAGATTGGCCTGCTTCTGCCTATAGAGTTCTGAGTTTAAAGGTGTGCTTCACCACACATGACCTATAATTAACCTTTTTCTTTTTATTAGTTGAGTGTTCCACTATGTGAATAAACTCATTCTGTTGTTGACGAGCAGTTTTGGATCTGTAATAAAAAATAAACACATTCTGTTGTTTTTTTTTTTAAGATTTATTTATTATGTATACAGTGTTCTGTTTGCAGGTATATCTGCAGGCCAGAAGAGGGCACCAGATTTCATTATGGATGGTTGTGAGCCACCATGTGGTTGCTGGGAATTGAACTCATGACATCTGGAAGAGCAGCCAGTGCTCTTAACCACTGAGCCATCTCTCCAGCCCACGCATTCTGTTGTTGATGAGCAGTTTTGGATCTGTAATAAAAAACTCAGGGAGGCAGAGGCAGGTGGATCTCTGTGAGTTCAAGGCCAGCCTGGTCTACAAAGTGAGTCTAGGACAGTCAAGGATACACAGAAACCCTGTCTCGAAAAACCTAAAAAAAAAAGGTTGCTATGAAAATTCTTGTACGTGTCTTTAAGGAAATATATGTACTCTTTCCTAGCTATTTATACCTAAAAATGGAATTCCTGGTAATACAATATAGTGTGTGCGTGTGTGTGTGTCCCAAAATAGTAGTTTAGTTTACATCCTACTTTTTTTGGTTTGTGGAGACAGGGTTTCTCTGTGTAGCCCTGGCTGTTCTGGAACTTGCTCTCTAGATGAGGCTGGCTTCGATCTTAGAGATCCATCTGTCTCTGCCTCGTGCTTTTAGCATGCAAAATGGTGTTTTTCTGCATCTAGACAGCACTTGACTTTGTCCTTTTCTTTTAAATTTAACCTTTGTAATTTTAGTTCTTCTAGTTGATGTGGCTGCTTGTTGGGTTGTTAATTTACATTTCCCTGAAGAATAATACAATCTGTCCTCTTATGTTGTGTTTACTGACCTGTGTAAATCTTCTATGATGTTTCTCTTAAGTCTTTTGTCAGTTTTTGACTTAGGTTGTATGTCTTTTTATTGATTTATAGTTTGTATATACTGGTTGTGAGTCCACTGTCAGATATGTGTTATAAAACTCTTTGTGTCTTGCCTTTTCTTTAATGTTAATCTTTTCACACAATATATAAACTTCATTTTTATAAAACCTCCTTTGTCTTTATTTTTCCTTTTGTTTTAGTGCGTTTGTGTCCTGTTTAACAGGTTTGCCTATTTTAAGATAATATTCTCTTAAGTTTCCTCTGATGACCTTAGTTTTTGTAATAGATTTTTTTTATTTAGGGCTTGAATTGAGAGTCAAGGTTGTTTTTTAATCTTGTGGATATATAATTGTTTCAGCATCTCAGAAAACACCACTGTTTCCTCCACTGCACAGAAGAGGCACATTTGCCATTAATGGGGAGATGTTGGGAAGCTGTTTCTGGTCTCTCTTCTTTACAATCATTGTATTATTCATTCTGCATGAATACTGCATGGCTTAACTAACCCTTAGTAACTGTTGACACCTAGTAATGTAAATCCTCTCTCTAGCTGGGTTGTGCTTCCTTAAGATGGCCTTGGCTGTTCCTCTCCTTGCCATGTGCTGTTGCATCAGATGCTGGACTGCTCTGCTGTGGGCCTGTGTTATGCATTTGCACATAAGTGTTAGAAGTGTTAGGATCAGCTTGTGGCTTTTTTATGAAAAAGAAAAAAGCCTGCTGTGATTTTGATTGGGATTACATTGAATCCACAGATTAGTATGGAGAAGATTCAAGGTTTTATCCTTCTACTTAAGCTAGTGTTAGTTTCTGAGAGCTGGGATGCGGATCAGAGCAAGCCACTGGTAGCGTTCAGGCTGCTTGACTACAGCATGTATTAGATGCCAAGCTCTTCCTGCCACCCCCAGTACCCTGAACTATCAGGTAAGATGACGGGATGTTTACTGTGCAGATGCCCTCCACAGTGATGGTTTGCTGCCATCCCCACTGCTCTCCACCCACTGTGACCTAGACTTCTATCTAGCAACAATTTTTTTTTTTTTTTGGTTTTTCGAGACAGGGTTTCTCTGTGTAGCCCTGGCTGTCCTGGACTCACTTTGTAGACCAGGCTGGCCTCGAACTCACAAAGATCCGCCTGCCTCTGCCTCCCAAGTGCTGGGATTAAAGGCGTGCGCCACCACTGCCCGGCCTAGCAACAATTTAATAAGGCTGAATTAAGGTAAAATGAGACTGACTTAATGGACTCTTGATCTGCCTTTGAGGCTATATTAGTTTCCTAGTACTCTTGAAACAAACCAGTAAAAACTGTGTGCTCACGACATTAATCAGCTATGCTCTCCATTCTGGGGGTTAGAAATCTGACAGTAGTTTTAGGGTCACCCCTCTCTCACAACTGTTCACAGAAACATCCCATTTTTAATGTTGCTGGCCATCCATGATGTTCCTTGGCCTATAAGAGGCATCATTCATTCACATTCTGTCTTGCTTCTGTGTTTGTGTGTAGAGTGCCCCTTTTGTAAGACTACTAGTAGTAGCCGTTAGTAGTGTCCTGCTGAAAGTCCAGCACTGGCTGTTGGAAGCAGGACATGTAGGTGTTTCAAGTCAGCCTCAGCTAAATAGTGACTTCAGAGCCAGCGTGGGCTGTAAGAGCTGTCTCAGAATAACAAAGATGCTATTTTGAGGTACTTTGGATTTGAATGTGTATTTGGGAGGAAATACAATTTAATCCATAACAGGAGCCATAAGTGTTGTCACAGTTAGGAGAAAGAAAGGATGTCTAGAAACAATTCTTCCTCCTACCATGGAAACTTGGCATCATCCTCCTGTGTGGGATATGGAGAACCATGGTTTCCCAAAGCCCTCAGAACCTAGCCGTTGACTGCCTTTCTCTGCACATTGCTGTTCCCCTTCCTTGGCACTGAATGCTAGCTTCAGTTATGCTCTCTTAACAAACCCTGAAACTGCCACGCAGAGGATACAGAAAGAGAAATCTGCATTAGAAGGTGGCTACTCCTTTCAGCCTGGAGTAAGCCAGCCCTAGCTGTACTGTCACCTTGGGCCCTCCTGTGAGCCCATAAAACAGTAAAGCTGTGGACAGTGTGATTCCATCTCACCCCCAGGCAAGTATTTCCTCAAAGCAGTTGCACTGAGATATGACCCTTCTTACTCTTGGGATTTTCAGAGAAAGATTCCAGCTGATAGGATGGCCTCCAGCAATGACTACAGTACGTTTATGCCTCAGCAAGAGAATAGGGAGGACATGCAGTGTAAGGGTATGTGATCTGATCCGTGATGCACTTCTGCAATATTTCCCATTGTGAGAACTTACAGACAAAAGGAAGAACCCTCTCAGATCTTCAGCCTTCTTTTTTTTTTTTTTTTTTTTAAGTTCATAGTCTTTATTTGTGGAATTCTTAAGGCATTATTTCTTCTCCATCCCTTTATGCACAGAAAGAATTTTTTTTTTTAAATACTTTATTTTTTTTTCTTCAGCCTTCTTCCAGAGGCTTCCCACCCAGTCCACAGCTGGGAGGGGTTTACATTTAGAGTATTGTGCTCTGACCTTCCCCCATAACAGCTCTTTTCCTGCTTCTAAAGTTCTTTAGTCTAAAATGCTCAAGTGAAGAGAGTAATGATTGCCTGATATTTAGGGGCTTTCTTTTACCATATCCAACTTCAGAAGATTCAAGAAATAAGGGCTAAGGGGTTTTATTTTCTGTCGACTCTAAATTTGAAGGTAAGCTATGGTAAAGGCACCATTGTATAGCAGTATTCCCAGATTTTGCTGTATATTAAAATATAGGGGCAGGGGTTTTAAAATACTGATGTAAGGTTTATGCCCTTTGCTTTAGTCAGCTTAAATAAGGGTAAGATGGGGTATTGTTACTGTTTAAGATCTTCATGTGTTTCCACTGTGCAGAAAAACTTTGTTACTCACCCTCCATAGGCTTGAAACATTTCTGTAGAAGACTGTCCCAAATTGCCTTCCTGGTTCTCCTTAGAGACTTTTTTTTCAACATGTATTTATTTCTTCAAGTTACATCTCAATCACAGTCCCCTCCCTCCCCCGTCCCAGTCCCCCCCTCCTTCCCTCTTCCCCCTCCCCCTTCTATCTACTTTTTTTTTAAATTTGAGGTGTATCTTTTTCCCCCTAATAGCTCCCCCTTTTAGTCCAATAAAAGGCACTTCTTTTTGTAACAGTAAATATAATACAAAACAATAAGAACAATTAAGGAACAATTATGAAAATTATAAAGTATAACATACATTCCCTTTGCCAGGCATGGTGATGCATGCCTTTAATCCCAGTACTGGGGAGGCAGAGGCAGGCGGATCTCCCTGTGAGTTCAAGGCCAACGTGGTCTACAAAGTGAGTCCAAGACACCTAGGCCTACACAGAGAAACCCTATCTAAAAAAAAACAAACAAACATACATTCCCAATGTCCAGTCCATATGTATTTGGCAACTAATAGTAATATTCTATTATCTATCTAGCTTGATCAGTTTAAAGTTCTATACCTAATTCAGTTTCCATCCTAACTTTCATTACCAACTTAAAGGCATCTTCTTAGACCTAGAACATCCTTCTAATTCCTAAACAACTTAAAACTTAACTGTGAGACTATAACTGTCGAGTTTTCAACCACATCAGAGACCTGAGAAGGATAAATAATATATCTGAATAAACAGGAAGTGCAGAGCAAACAGCTTCCAAAACTAAGAAATGACAGACAACTGACTGCCTGGACAGTCCCCAATTTCTCTGTATAATGTTGGAGCATCTATCTTCAGCCTTTTGGCCCAGTATCTCTAACAGACATTAATTGTAAACCAGGAGTTATGAAGGACTTGCCTACCTTGTCTTGGCAGAGCTAGGCTGTCAATTTACCTGCTTACAAGTTTTGTTCTTTTCAGGCACCATTTTGTCTACAGTTGAGATTTCTCTTGCCCAGTGACAAGCCTGACACTAAGGAAGGCATCTCCAAATGGAGATTCTTCAATGCTCATCATCTACTTGTAGTAGAATGGGATGTGCTGTCAGGAGCTGACATATCTCAATACAAAAAAATCTTAAGTTAGGAAAATATCTTTAAATGCCATATTCTACAGATCTCTTGAGGTTTTTGAAGACCACGTATCTATTTCCATATATTTAAATAAGCAAATGTTGCTTGTCTCTTAGCAACTTGATTTCTGATTAACTTAGAAAACATCTGTGATACACTACACTAGTATCTAGCAGAATAACAATATCAGTTTGTATTTCTTAATTATCCCAAACAGTTTGTGACAGTTGCTATCAAAAGTCCAAAACTTCACATTGCATTTTTTACGAATTACATAGGTACAATACCTTAAAAAGAGTTACCTTAATTTTGTATCAATATGCAAAGATATAAGAGCAGATTCAATAGTCTACCCCTTTTTCTTTATCATTCCTATGTCATGTGTATATCCCCCCCCCCCAGTCTTTTCTCCCCTACATAGAAGAGAAAGAAGGATAGAGAAAAGAAAAGAGAAATCCCTGGGTCTAACCTCCTAAACTTTGTTTAACAAGACCATGTAATAGCTTGTAACCAATCCTCTTAAACAACAACAAACATCTATAACCCATCAAATGACTAAAAAATTCACTCACCCCACCTTCTGGGAATGGGACGTAGTGCTCTTAAAATTACTTCCTAATGATTTGGTAGGTAGAAAACCTGTTTGGGGGGCCCAAATAAGAATAGAAAAATGGTTAAGCAAGTTAATAGTAACATTTGTTGTCCAGTCCTTTTGTGCTCAGCTATTTAAAATGTCCTGAGAAGTTTGTAGTCAGAAGCTAAACTTTGAGTGGGAAAGTTCAGGGCTTTACTGAAGTCCTGACTGGAACAGATTGTGGGGCTGAACCATCTTAGCTAGCCATTTTGAAGTTGTTCTGGATATAAAGTTTTGAGGAAATGGCTATTGAGGCATTCTGTGAGGCTGAATCATCTGGGCTACTTGTCTTGTCTTTGGTGTCTGGTCCCTTTTCTTCAGAAGTTTCAGTTGTCCAATTGTCCCTGGACTCCTTACTTGGATGCTTTAAACTCCTGGAAAGATAAGAACAGAACCTTGCCCTAATCCTAAATCTAGGGTGCTACTTTTTTGGCAGGTAATATCTTTCCTAGAGCAAATTGGGTTTTTCTGACAATATAAAAAAATATTACCTTCCAGTTGAGGGTTTTTTTTATTGTTTTGATATTTTGTAATTAAACATACCTTTAAGTATATATATTTTGGGATCACAAAAGACAATTCACTTTGAGTTTCAGCCTGCCCTTTGCAAGCAGCTTTTAAACTTAAATCATTCTAAATCCTGTGTGTCTGCCTTTGCCTCCCAAATTTGGGGTCAAAGGCATGTGCCTCCCAGTTGTTGGGATTAAAGGTGTGAACCATTAATCCCACCCTCGCATCTTAAGTTTTTCTCTATTTGGAGCTTGCTTTGTGTCAGACTGGTGTTGAACTCAGTCAGAGATATGAATGCTTCTGTCTCCAGTGTGTTGAGATTAAAGGTGTGAACCATCACTACCCTGTCATTGTAACTCCTTAGAGACTTTTTAAAGGATATTAGTAAAGGACTCCTAAACAGTGAAAGGTCTCTTGGCAAGTATCTTTTCTAAAGGAGCAGGACCCTATACCTATACTTTTCAATTCCTAGGTTTGGAAGACCCATACATTTGATTCTCAGAGTCATGAGTTGAAGTGAATGGATTGCCAGAATAAGTGAGATTAAAAAAA
>CAJQZJ010000335.1:2425138-2462080 GCA_907164525.1 Lophiomys imhausi | reverse complement strand
AGAAAAACCCTGCCTAAAAAAACAAAAAAAAAAAAAAAAAAAAAAACCACCTAGAGATGTTGCTAATTTGAGCTTCTGGCTGCATGGAATTTGGTAAGGCATAAGAGTTTATTACATAGCAGTCTGGGGAAGATACCACCATCAGTAAAGTGACCATTATGCAGGCATGAGAACCCGGGTTCTGTCCCATGAATTCATGTGAATAAGCATGGTGAGCCTGGGTGGTGGCGATGTGCACCTTTAATCCCAGCACTTGGGAGGCAGAGGCAGGCGGATCTCTGTGAGTTCAAGGCCAGCCAAAGCTACACAGAGAGACCCTGTCTCAAAAAATCTAGACAGACAGACAGACAGATAGAGTGAGCATGGTGACTCAAAAACAAGATGAGGAGCAACACCCAAGATTGTCCTTTGGCCTCCATCCACATGTGTGCACGCGCGCACACACACACACACACACACGGAAAGATTAATAAATCTTGCTGTACTTTCACATAAAGAATTTATAGCATGATAGAAACATTATCTCTAATAATTTAATTGCAGTAGACAAATTTGAAAAGTAGAGTTTAAAAAGTATAGTTGGTGCATGCCTTTAATCCCAGCACTCGGGAGGCAGAGGCAGGCGATCTTTGCGAGTTCGAGGCCAGCCTGGTCTACAAAGCGAGTCCAGGACAGCCAGAGCTATTATACAGAGAAACCCTGTCTTGAAAAACCAAAAAAAAAAAAAAAAAGTATAGTTTTTAAAGTGTGCCAGGGGTTCCAAAATGATGGGTGTTACTTTTGTGCAACTCTTTATTTCTGAAGGCTATTCTCTCTTCTGACTTTCTGGCTGTATTTATATATATGGCTTTCTTTACATCATCTTTTCTGTGAACTTTTATTCTGAGAAACTATGCTCAGAAGTCTGTACAATCTCAGCTGATCATAATGGCTCACACCTCTAATGTCAGCATTGAAGATGTTGAGGCAGGAATGTTATCAAAAGCTGTAAGCCAGTGGGGCATGGTCACAGCACTTGGGAGGCAGAGGCAGGAGGATCTCCATAAGTTCAAGGTCATTCTGGTCTACAAGTGTGTCCAGGATGGCCAGGGCTGTTACATAGAGAAACCCTGTCTCAAAAAAACCTCTAAGCCAGCCAGGAGAACAAAGTGAGTTCAAGCTGCAACCTGTGGCAGTGTAAGAGCCTGTCTGTCACAAAAGGGAAGGAATTGGAATGGAGAGAATGAGTAAGGTCAGAAGTTTGTGTGTTCTCTGATCTCATATCAAAGTTAAATATTGGATTAAAACATAGTAGCGATAGTTATGGAAAGTAAGACAGTTCCTACTTTCCCCCATCGGGGCTTCTGCAGCAGTGATACCTGGAGTCTCATATCCAGACCCTGAATCCTAGCCAGTTTCCCACAGCAGCCCTTGCTCCGAGGCAATGGCTCTGGGTTCCCAGAAACTGTGGGTGATCTCTCTTTCTCCCTATGTTGTATCTTGAGAGAAGCCAGAAAACTTGTCACTGGTATTGGTTGGAATTAGAGGTTTTTGTTAGGCTGCCTTCTCCTTTTCTCATCTCTTTTTCATCTCTTGACACTGGCAAACAGATATGTTGCCATTCTTCTTTAGAAAGAAATTGGGGTGGCTGGAGAGATGGCAGCTCTTCCAGGTGACCTGGGTCTACTTCTCAGCACCAGCTATACCTCTAGACCCTCAGAGTCTGACTCACTCTTGTGGTCTCCAAGGGCACCAGTCACACATGAGGTACACAGACATACTTGTAAGCAAAACATCTATACACATAAAAAAGGTAAAAAGAAAAAAAAAGTTAAGAAATTGGAACAGCACAGACATCGTAAATAGGGTTTTTTGGTTTTTTGTTTTGTTTTTCAAGACAGGGTTTCTCTGTGTAGCCCTGGCTGTCCTGGACTCGCTTTGTAGACCAGGCTGGCCTCGAACTCACTGAGATCCGCTTGCCTCTGCCTCCCGAATACTGGGATTAAAGGTCTGCGCCGCCACCACCACCACCCAGCCGTAAATAGGGTTTTTATCATTGTGTGTGGCTAGAAGGATCTCTATTATAAGAAGTATAGGAGAGGAGAGTCTATTTTACTAGAAAAGCAAAACTGACAGTGTTTATAACATCAAGAGAACAAGAATGCACTAAATGGCAACTTGACCCCTTTGTAAAGTATGTCAGCAGCAAGCATTAATGCTCACAGAGAGCCTAGCACTGATACTAGGCTTAGTGTTTTCTGTTTCTCTGGCCAAGCTAACCAAATAGAGCTTTCTAGGGCATACTTTTTATTTTTATTATTTATTAAGTCATTTATTTATTTAGGTTTTTTTTTTTTTCGACACAGGATTTCTCTGTGTAGCCCTGGCTGTCCTGGACTCACTCTGTAAACCAGGCTGACCTTGAATTTACAGAGATCAACCTGTGTCTGCCTCCTGAGAGCTGGAATTAAGCGTGCGCCACCATACCCAGCCCTTTTTATTTTTAAGTGAAAAAGTTTTGTCTAGATTTTATTTTGCTTTTGGAGGAGGGGGATATTTTAAAAAACTAAATAAAAGCCAGGTGTGGTGGCTCTCATCTGTTCTCCTATCCTTCATAAGGCTGAGGCAGGAAGATCGCCATGAGTTCAAAGCCATCCTGTGATACAGAGTGAGACCTGTCTTGGAAAAAAATAAAATAAATAAATAGAGTTACCAATAGATGATCACTCTTCCATATACATACTTTTTTCTTTTTAAACAGATTTGCTTTCCTCTAGGTTTTGGGGTCTTTGTTATTTAGAGGAATATACCACGCAAACGTTTCCTCATAAGATAGCTTCTGATAACATCTTAAGTAACTGCATAGCATTTGTTATTAAGGATTTATCATGATCTGTTTAGTTAAAACATTATTTTCTTCTTTTTTTTTTTTTTTTTTTTTTTGGTTTTTCGAGACTGGGTTTCTCTGTGTAAAAGCTCTGGTTGTCCTGGTCTCACTTTTGTGCCCCAGGCTGGCCTCGGACTATATATAATTTTTTTAAAAAGATAACATCTACAATTTTCTAGCACTTCAAATTTTGAACTTTATGGGTTTTTTCTTTTCTTTTTTTTTTTTTTTTTTTAAGATAGGGTCTCATGTATCCCAGGTTGGCTTTGTACTCATTATGTAACTGAGCCTGACCTTGAACCTCCTGGGCTGGGCTAAAGGTGACCTGATGTTGAGTATCAAGCCCAAGGATGCATGCCTGCTAAGGAAGCCTCCTCCCCACTGAGCTCCATCCCTGGCCCTGCATTTTGTTCCTTATGTCATCAATAGGTACAGGACAGAAAAAGGAAGCACACAATGTTTTGTAGTAATATATATTATATTGTTATATATAACTATATAATATAGTTTTACAGCTTTGATCTTCAGAGCTTCTGTCCCCTACTTCTCTTTCTGTCCTTTGTTGCTGTTCCCTTAGGTGGATATTTCTTTTTTTTCCTGTGTCTTGTGCTGTAGCCTTGCCTTTGCCACCTGTGTGCAGCCTGATCACTGATGATTTCTTTTCTGCTGGAGAGCAGTCAAACATAAAATCAATAACCTGCTTCTCAGCCAAAAATAAGCCCATGGGTATTAATGTCTTTCACGCTAGTCCACAACTGTATTCTCAGCTGTAGTCCATAGAATGTGTGGTATTTTACACAAGGAAATAATGAACTTCTGAGAGCTGAGAAAGTATGTTTTTACCTTGTTAGGCAACACAGTTAAAAAAAAATACAGCTGTATAGTTTAGAGCCATACTGATTTGGGTTTGGTCTAACTGATAAGGCTGTATTTAAACTATGTCTTGTTTTGTTTTGTTTGAGACAGGGTCTTATATAGACCAAGCTGGCCTCAATGACTTGCTATACAGGCTGTATAGGTAGAACTCCTAATCTTTCTACCTAAGTTCCAAGTACTTGGATTATTGGCAAGCCACTAAACTTGGCTATGTGTGCATCTGTGGACATTGGGATGAATTGCTCTGGGCGTCTGTTTCCCCATCTGTAAAGTGGGACTAATAGTACTGTGGCGTTATTAAGATTAAATGTGAGGCTGGGCGCAGTGGAGCACTCGGGAGGCAGAGGCAGGTGGATCTCTGTGAGTTCAAGGCCAGCCTTGGTCTACAAAGTGAGTCCAAGACAGCAGAGGATACACAGAGAAACCCTGTCTTGAAAAACAAAAAACAAAACAACAACAACAAAAGATTAAATCTGAGGTAACGTAGAGATTGACAGAACGATACAAATTATTCCCTGACCATTATTACCAGATAATAGCAAACAGCTTTGCTTCCTTTAAGATTCATGGGATGAATTTTTACATTTGCTTTATATATGTGTGTTTATGGATAAATTAAGGCATAATTGATAGTGTCCTATCTGGAACTCTGTATACATAGTGTGTCTCTAGGCTTGGAGTAACCCTCCCAGAACTTCAGTGGTGTTATACTGGTGTCTGAATGTTGAGTGGACATGTTCTGCACACTGGAACAGAGACAGGAAGATCATACTTTAAGTAGTCAATTTTCTCCTACCATGTGGGTCTCAGATTCCAAACTCATGCCATCAAGCTTGCCTTTTCCTCTGAACTAACTATCTTGCTGACCCGTTTACTTTTTTGTTGGTGATGGTGATGTTCTGAGACAGTCTCACTATATAGTCCAGCCTGGCCTAGGACGTTTTTATCTGCCTCCTGATTGCTAGTTTACAGGCATGTTCAGCCACGTACAGCACTGTTTACCATAAAATTGACAGAACGACACAAATTATTCCCTGTCCATTGTTACCAGATAATAGCAAACGGCTTTGCTTCCTTTAAGATTCATGGGATGAATTTTTACATTTGCTTTATATATGTGTGTTTATGGATGGATAAATTAAGGGTGTGCAAATAATAATGCAACCAAATAGTTTTCCTCAATCCTATTAGTAATACAGGTAATTAGAGATGCCGTATAATTGATAGCCAAAGGAGGCTAAATTATAGAACTCAGTTTATCTTTGACCTTTTGTGAAATGGTGACTCTGTATGCAAGGCAGCTGAGCAAACCACTGCAGGTCTTCCCATTGATTGTTTTTAGCTAGTGCAGTAAGTGCCTGTTGATGGAGAAGGCTGATAGAGGCTTGTCACAGATGTCTTCCAGACCCCACTCTATAGCTTTAGGTAATTGTTCCCTTTATGGCAAGGAAGCGGAAGCTATTTTGTTTCTATTTGTGTCATATATGAGCTCTCAAAGACTTATTCTCCTGAACCATTGTCACCACCATTGCCAACTCTATGTTCAGCCATTCAGAATTTGGTTTTGTTTTTGAGACTGGGTTCTTTGTAGCCCAGGCTAGCCTTGAACTCACTGTGTAGGCCAGAGGGACCTTTAGCTCTTGACACTTAGCCTCTGTCTCCTAAATGCTGGAGTTACAGCCATTTAAGGCATTCCTGGCTTAGATTTTTTTTTCTTTTTCTTTTTTATTTTTGGTCATAACATAGAGCACAATCAGTTTACATTTTTCTGTCGTTACGCTATACTTCCTACTGCTAGTTTGCACCAAATGTGCACTGGGCACCAGTCCTATGTAATACTTGGAACTTGGGCATCCATCTTCCTCCAGATTTCCAGCATAGTTACAATAAAGCACATACAATAATTTCATTTTAATATTGTCTTAAAAATTATTTTAAGGGCTGGAGAGATGGCTTAGCGGTTAAGAGCACTGGCTGCTCTTCAAAGGACCCACGTTCAAATCCTAGCACTCACATGGCAGTTCACAGCTGTCTGTAATTGCCGGGCGTGGTGGCGCACACCTTTGACCCCAGCGGTGGGAGGCAGAGGCAGGCAGATCTCTGAGAGTTCAAGGCCAGCCTAATCTACATAATGAGTTCCAAGACAGCCAAGGCTACATAAAGTAGCCTTGTCTCTAAAAAAGGCTTCATCTTAGCCAGGCGTGGTGGCACATGCCTTTAATCCCAGCACTCAGGAGGCGGAGGCAGGCGGATCTCTGTGAGTTCAAGGCCACCCTGGTCTTCAGAGAGAGCTCCAGGACAGCCAGGGCTACATGGAGAAACCCTGTTTCAAAAAAACCAATAAAATAAAATAAAAACCACATTTAGAGTGTTGCTTTAGCTAAGTATATTGGAATTAGAATATACTGCAGTCTACATTGTCTGTGATCTTAATAATGCACAGAATTTCTCTAGACTGGGAACTAAAAGGCTATGAAATTGGTAGCAGGGCCAAATAGTCCTCCTTTTTTTTTCTTCTTTTTTTTACACACACATTTATTTATTTGCTCTGTTGGAGAGAGGGGTACATGTAAAGGTCAGAAGACAACTTGCAAGAACCAATTCTTTTCTTCTATAGTTGGTCCTGAGCTCAAATCCAGGTCATTAGGCTTAGCAGCCAGCACTTTTACCCCCTGAGCCCTCTCACCAACCCTTACCTCTTTTTAAATTTTTTTATTTTTTATGTGCATTGATGTCTTACCTGCATGTATGTCTGTGTGAGAGTGTCATATCTTGGAGTTACAGACAGTTGTGACCTGCCATGTGGGTGCTGGGAATTGAGCCCTGGTCTTCTGGAAGAACAGTCAGTGCTCCCAACCCCTGAGCCATCTCTCCAGATACATGTGACAGTATGGTTGCTTAATCACCATCTAGAGGGAAGTCTAAAAGTATTTTAGACATGTCACGGCATAGTAAAGTATAGCTCACTTAGGTATTCTTTCCTCTGTCCTTATATGTACAAGCATGTCATTATTTGTGTGTGTTTGTCCCAACTGCATTATAAGACACATGAGAGATCATAATTTTGTGTGTGCATACACATGCCTCAGATGTATGTTGGTGAGTCAGTTGTGTTTGTGTGATATGTACAGGTCCAGGTGCCTCTACACACATGTACGAAGGCCAAGGAGGACATCAGGTGTCCTGCTGTGTCACTCTTCACTTTATCACCTTGATATCGCTCCCTCACTGAACTTGGAGTTAGACTGGCAGGCAGCAAGCCTCCACATTCCCCCATAATGCTGGAGTTACTAGCGTGTGTCGTAGCCTTGCTTGACTTTTATGTGGCTCTTAGAACCCAAACTCACATCTTTATGCTTGAGCAGCAAAACACTCTCACTCACTGAAACCAGCTCTCCCAAACAACATCTTTTCTACCTATATTTTTTCTTAGCCATAAACTGTTAATTATTGATTTTAATGATGAATGTAGATATTACAAAGTAGATATGATATAGCAGTATAGATTGTTCAGTCCCCAGGACCTGCATGGTAGAGAGAGAAAACGGACTCTGACCCCTGTCTGTGCTATGGTGCGTGCAAGCACGCGCGCACACACACGCACATGCACAGCACATGCACACACACACATGCAGACAAGACGAGCCAAGCGTGACATGCAAGCCTTTAGTCCCAGCGCTGGGAGAGGGAAGCAGGCGGATCAGAACCCTGAGGCCACCTTGGTACGTAGCAAGCTCAGGGCTAGCCTGGGCTAGCCTTGACTTCCCTCTAACCCCTACATCTCAAAAAATGAAAAATTGAAAATAAAATGAATGAAAAGAATGAGATCTTGGGTCTGAGATGGTTCAGTGAGTAAAGACATGAAATAAAAGTAGTATAGACTTCACATGAATATATATGAACAATATATATTACATGTGAAAAGCAGCTACGGAGCAAAGATCTGAAGCTATAGAGCATGGGCTAAGGAAGTGATGTGGAAGCTGAAAACAGCCTGTATTCTTACCAGATATGGGAAATGTATACATTATGTGTTAACTTTAAACATTAATAAAAATGTAAAAAGAAGCCGGGCGGTGGTGGCACACGCCTTTAATCCCAGCACTTGGGAGGCAGAGGCAGGCGGATCTTTGTGAGTTTGAGGCCAGCCTGGTCTACAAAGTGAGTCCAGGACAGCCAAGGATACACAGAGAAACCCTGTCTCGAAAAACCAAAAAAAAAAAAAATGTAAAAAGAAATGTGGTGAAAATCAGCTCTTAGGAACTGTTTGTGAAATCAGCACAAAAGTAAAAAATGTTGGTCTTAAGGCCTAAAGAGATGACTCCATGACCGTGCAGAGGACATGGGTTCATTCCCAGCACCCACAGGGTAATTTAAACTGTCTGCAAGTCCAATTCCAGGGGATCTGGGATGATTTTCTGACCTCCACTGTCACCAATTACACACACAGTACATATACATGCACGTAGGCAAAACACTACTACACATAAAATAAAAACAAATACCTGGCATGGTGGTGCATGCCTTTAGTCCTAGCACTGGGAGACAGGTGAATCTCTGAATTCAAGGCTGCCTGGTCTATAGTAAGTTCCAGGACAGCTAGAGCTACATAGTAAGACCCTGTCTCAAAACAAAGCAAGTTTCTTATTTTCTGACTTACTTGAATGCTTTAGCCTCAAATCTGTAGCAACTGACAAGACTTGTTTGGAATCTGTGCTTGAGGAAACTCTTGAGCCTCTTCCTGTGTGACACAGCCCCAGCCCACCACAGTGTGCTCTCTAGAATGTCATCTCATCCTCCCCTTTCTTTGGTCTGCCATCAGCTATGGTTACCACAGTACATAGAATATGGTTTGGGGTTTGGTATTAAGGATAAAACCCAGGGCCTTGTACATGCTAGGCCTGCACTCTGAGCTGTGACCCAAACCCCTTTGCATATATTTGGGGCGTGTCTCTTATTTTGCGGGACAGTTTTAATTTTAGTTTTGGTTTTAGATAAAGGCCTCTTTATGTTGTATAGGCTGACCCTGAACTCCTCAGCCTTCCAAGCAACTAGGACCAATGGTTCCAATACATCTAACCAGTTGGTTTTATGGTTAGTTGGTAAGTCTTAACAATGATTTTGTTTTTGTATTTGTTACCCTGAAAATAGAATGAAACTTTCAGTTCAGTAACCATGTATCTCTGTTCTGTTTTGAATCTCCAAAGTACTTGGCCCAGTGGCGGAGTGTGAGTAATCACTTATGTGTTGACTAATTGCTTGAAAGCAGTGTTTGAAGTAGATGAATCTGACAATAGCTTACTAACTGGATGGATAGAACTGAAGCCTGCAGTCTTTAGGTGAACTAATGAGGGTTTGACCTCCAGTGGTTATGATAGAGATGGAATGAAAGATATTATTGAGAGATTTCAGTGGCAGAGAAAACAAGCCAGGGTGGCTGGCTCTTACCCAACCGAATACCACAGAAACCCTTTCTGTTTCCTTGTTTTAAGCCCACATTTCCAGTGTGCCATGCCCCAAGTCACCTGCTTTCTAGCTTGTGCAATCATCATCTTAAGGAGCTAGACTTGTTGTAACAAGCCAGTTAAGGATGTAGAGTGCAAGCCAGGCATGGTGGAAGCAACGGCGGCACTCGAGAGGCAGAGACAGGAGACTTGGAGGCCAGCCTAGGCTACAAAAAGGAGTCCAAGACTGCCAGGTCTGTTACAAAGAGAATCCCTGTCTTGGAAAAGGAGAGGGAGGGAGGGAGGAAGGGAAGAAAGGAAGGATGTGTAGCATGCTAGCTTGATAGGAATAAATTGAATTTGGTGCCTAGCACACACACATCCTGAGTAGGGGAGGAGATGGGAGTGGTGGAGGTAGAGTGAAGAAAGGAAGGAAGGAATTAATTCTTGTAACAGAAGAAAGGTACAGGGCCGGGTGTGGTGGTGCATGCCTTTAATCCCAGCACTCGGGAGGCAGAGACGGGTGGATCTCTGTGAGTTCGAGGCCAGCCTGGTCTACAAAGCGAATCCAGGACAGCCAGAGCTACACAGAGAAACCCTGTTTCAAAAAAAAAAAAAAAGGGAGGAGGAAAGAAAGGTCCAACTAGACTAATAACAAGAAGAAGAAAAAAAAAACCACTAGCTCCAAGTTGGGGGATGGCCCTCCCTCAAAGGAATAACATGTAAAGTGACAGAAGAGGACCCGACACCCTCTGCTGGCTTCCAAAAGGGGTGCAGAGACACACTCACACACAGTTTCAAAAGTAAAAGACTAAACCAGGCATGGTGTTACCCACCTTTATTCTCAGCACATAGGAGGCAGAGGCAGGTGGGTCTGTGTAAAGCCAGCCTGGGCTACACAGTGAGACTCTCTCAAAAAAAAAAATAAATAAAATGAGTAGGAACTGGAGAGGCGGCCCAGTGATTAAGAGCTCTTCTTGCTCATGCTGAGGACCTGGGTTTTTTATCCCAGCACGTACAAGATGGCTCACAACTGTCTGTAACTTCATTTCCAGGTGATCCAGTGCCCTCTTCTGGCCTCTGTAGGCACCAGGCATGTGCGTAATACACATACATGCAGGCAAAACACATAATATAAAATCTTTGAAAATACATAAGAGGCCTGGAGAGATGGCTCAGCAGTTAAGAGCACTCGATGCTTTTCCAAAGGACCCGGGTTCTAATCCCAGCACCCACATGACAGTTCACAGCTGTCTGTAACTGCAGGCCGTGGTGGCACACGCCTTTAATCCCAGCACTCAGGAGGCAGAGGCAGGTGGATCTCTGTGAGCTCCAGGCCAGCCTGGTCTACAAAGTGAGTTCCAGGATAGCCAGAGCTACACAGAGAAATCCTGTCTTGAAAAATCAAAGGGAGGGGGAAAATACATTAAAAAAAGAAGAGATCTAGTTCCAGTCTTCCTGTGGGGGAGGGGTACCATGGCACCTTTCTTGTGTCTGATTCAGTAAAGGTGATAATGACAGGCTAGAGAGACAAAGCAGTTCTTAACAGAATTGCTCTCTATGAGTATGCCAAGGCTTCCCTTGTTTTGTGAACCCTTCAAAAATGGAGCCCTATTTTTCTTACTTTTTACTGCCCTAAAACTTGTGCCTATTGGAGAAAGTAGATCTGTAAAATGTTATTTTTTGCTTTTCCTTCCTGTCCTCTTATTCTCCAGCTGTCTCAACTCAAAGCCTCATAGGAAGAATGTTACACTTCAGCAAAATGTGTTTCCTGTGACATTTCAACAAGCATCCATTTTGTCTTTCCATGTTAGAAGTGTTCCTCTTCCCCTCTCCATTGCCAGCTCTCTTGACTTGTCACCCTTCAGCTCATTCAGTACTGTTAAGTTTGCAGAGTGTGACAGAGAAAGAAATCATATTTATAAACATGTGTTCCATCCAGCTGTCTCAAGAATAGACATAGCTTTTATCTCCTGTGTGTCTGTTTCTCTATGCAGCTGTGCTTATCCACCTTATAAATGTGGTACCTGTCTGATCTGAGACTTATCTTGTCTAGAAACAAATGGACACTGTTTTTTTTGAACAGGGTCTCCCTGTGTTCAAACCTGTCCTGGAACTCAGAGATCTCTGCCTTCCTCTGCCTCTGCTGGGACTGTATGTGCCACCATGCCAGACACTATTCTTGTTTAAACTAAGCAAAACAGTCTGTCACAAAGGGGAGGCATCCAATTGAGATTACCCTGCTAATAGAGGAAATTTAGCTCAGTCACTTTCTTACAAGATAGTCTGTTTCCTTAAGAAGCCAGGTCTTGGAAAGGGGTAAGAGTCCTAACCTTTTTCCCTTTGAATGCCTACCCTCTTGCACACTTATATGCCATTTATCATAGGCGAAAGGAGAGGTAAATGGGCAGTCTAAGAAAATAGTTTGGGCTGGAGTGATGGCTCAGAGGTTAAGAGCACTGGCTGTTCTTCCAGAGGTACTGAGTTCAATTCCCAGCAACCACATGGTGACTCACAACCATCTATAATGAGAACTGGTGCCCTCTTCTGGCCTGCAGGCATACATGAAGACAGAACATTGTATACATAATAAATAAATAAATCTTTTTTTTTTTTAAAGTAACTAATAAAAAAAAAGAAAAGAAAATAGTTTGAAACGAGTAAGAATCCTTTAGAGATAACCAAAAGAATCAGAAAGATCTGACTTCTGTCAGTCTTTCAATAAATTATTAACCCTTTTTGGACTTTGATTTCTGATTTCATTTCTTTTTTGTTTTAGGCAGGGTATCCTCTAGTAGAGAATGACCTTGATCTTTTTTTTCCTTATTTTTATTTATTATGGGTAGCCTTTGGTATTTATTTGTAATAACAGAAGAATGGAAAAACTTTTTTTTTTGGTTTTTCGAGACAGGGTTTCTCTGAATATCTCTGGCTGTCCTGGACTCGCTTTGTAGACCAGGCTGGCCTCAAACTCACAAAGATCCGCCTGCTTCTGCCTCCCAAGTGCTGGGATTAAAGGCGTGCGCCACCACTGCCCGGCTGAAGAATGGAAAAACTTAATTGTCTATTCAAATGCAGCCATTGGGGGGAAGTTACTGTAATTCCAGGACTCAGGAGGCACAGGTAAGAAGATTGAGAATTCAGCCGGGCGGTGGTGGCGCACCTCTTTAATCCCAGCACTTGGGAGGCAGGGGCAAGTGGATCTCTGTGAGTTCAAGGCCAGCCTGGTCTACAGAATGAGTTCCAGAACGGCCAGACATACACAGAGAAACCCTGTCTCGAATGGAAAAAAAAAAAAAAAAAAGAAGAAGATTGAGAATTCATGACCAGCCTGGCGTTGATCACTAGAAGCTACTACTAGAAAAAACCAACTCCCTTGATTTACCCTCTGACCTCCAAATGCACACTCTAGCACATGCAAATAAATAAATAAACACACACAAATAAATAAGTGGGTTTTTTGTTTTTAGTTTTGGTTTTTCAAGACAGGGTTTCTCTATGTAATAGCCTTGGCTGTCCCGGAGTCACTTTGTAGACCAGGCTGGCCTCAAACTCACAGAGATCTCCCTGCTTCTGCCTCCTGGGTGCCTGGATTAAAGGTGTGCACCATCACACCCAGCTTTTTCTTTTTTTAATGAAGTATTCCTCTTGTCATTGTAACATTCAAGGATATTCCTGCAAAATGGATCAGTGAGTAGGGTGCCTGCCACCAAACCTGGTGACCTGAGTTTGATCCCTGGAACCTATATGCTAGAATGAGAGAACTGGTTGCTGCAAATTGTTCTGTGACCTCTCCGTGCATGCCATGTCCCCATGTTCCTCCAAATAAATATATAATGAAAAATATGCACTCTTCCTTAAATGGTACTACTACTATGGCACAGTGTTCCATACACTACTATCTTTCATGTATATAATTTTCAAGGTCGGCACATGGACAGTCTCTCTCTTTCTCTCTTTTGTTTTTGAGACAGGGTTTCTGTGTAGCCCTGGCTGTGCTGGAGCTCTCTCTCTCTCTCTGTAGACCAGCTGGCCTTGAACTCCCCTGATCCTCCTGCCTCCACCCCGAAATGTCAGAGTTACAGATGCACACTGCTATGCCTGGATTTCAGTGTCTGTGCTTTTTTTATTCTGCTTTTTGGATTTAGGAATATATCGTTGTCATATATTCAAAAGCCTTTTTTGCCCGTTTTGGAGGTGGGGTGGGGAACAGGGTGTCTGTCGAGTGTTGTAGGCTGGCCCTGAGCTAGCTATGTAACTGAGGGTGACTTGAACTTACATCGTTCCTAAACCCACTTAGTGCGTATAAGTGCTTTACTTAAGGTTTCTGCCACAGTACCCATCTTATGTGGTGCTAGGGATTAAACCAGGGTTTTATGTGTGCTAGAGGAGCACTCTGCCAAGTGAGCCACATTTCCAGGCTCCAACACCTCTCCCCCTCCCCTTTTGTTCATAAAATGAACAACATGTCAAGATGCTTATTATGATATCATTTAACAGTGAGGCCGGGTAGGCTAGAGAGATGGCTCAAAGGTTAAGAGCATTGGATGTTCTTCCAAAGGTCCTGGGTTCAATTGCCAGCAACCACATGGTGGCTCACAACCATCTATAATGAGAACTGGTGCCCTCTTCTGGTGTGCAGGCATACATGTAGACAGAATACTCTATTAATAATAAATAAAAAAGTGAGCCGGGTGTGGTGTTGCATGCCTTTAATCCCAGCACTGGGGAGGCAGGGGCAGGTGGATCTCTGAGTTCGAGGCCAGCCTGGTCTACAAAGCAAGTCCAGGACAGCCAGGGCTGTTACACAGAGAGACCCTGTCTCGAGAAAAAAAAAAGTGAGGCTGGAGATAAAGTTTGGTGGTCAAGAGAACATACTGCTCTAGAGGACCCAAGTTCAGTTTCCAACCCCAACATCAGATGACTCAACCACCTCCAGCTTCAGAGAGATCCAACACCTATGGCTTCATCAGGCACCTGCAGTCATATATGCATATACCCACTCATAATCACACTCATATACATATAACTGAAAATGATAGATATTAGTCTTTTTAAGAGTAAAAGTATTAAGCCGGGCGTAGTGGCGCACGCCTTTAGTCCCAGCACTCGGGAAGCAGAGGCAGGCGGATCTCTGTGAGTTCGAGGCCAGCCTGGTCTACAAAGCGAGTCCAGGACAGTCAAGAATACACAGAGAAACCCTGTCTCGAAAAACAAACAAAAAAAAAAGAGTAAAAGTATTGCAGGCCTTTAATTCCAGCACTTGGAAGGCAGAGGCAGGCAGATCTCTGTGAGTTCGAGGCCAGCCTGGTCTACAACATGAGTCCAGGACAGCCAGGAATACACATAGAGAAACCCTGTCTCGAGGGTTTGGGGGTGGAGGGGAGTGAAAGTAGGGACTGGAGAGATGGCTCAGCAGTTAAGAGCACTGGCTGATCTTCCAGAGTTCTTAAGTTCAGTTCCCAGCAACCACATGGTGGCTCACAACCATCCACAATGTAATATAATGTCCTCTTCTGTCTGCAGATAGAACTCTTCTGTTCATGCAGATAGAGCACTCACATATATTAGATGGATGGATGGATGGATGGATGGATGGATGGATGGATGGATGGATGGATGGATGATAGGGCTGGAGAGAGATGGCTCAGGGGTTAAGAGCAGTGTCTGCTCTTCCATAGATCCTAAGTTCAATTCCCAGCACCCACAGGGTGACTCATAACCATCTGAAATGGAATCTGATTCCCTCTTCTGATATTCATGAAGACAGAGCACTCATACACATATATACATAAAATACATGAATAAAGTTTTTTAAAAAGAGTAAAAGTAGCCGGGCGGTGGTGGCGCACGCCTTTAATCCCAGCACTTGGGAGGCAGAGGCAGGCGGATCTTTGCAAGTTCGAGGCCAGCCTGGTCTACAAAGCGAGTCCAGGACAACCAGAGCTGTTAAAAACAGAGAAACCCTGTCTCGAAAAACCAAAAAAAAAAAAAAAAAAAAAAAAGAGTAAAAGTATATATACCAAAGAGCCTAAGCTGCACAACAAGAATAAAGAATGTATAAACTGGGGGCTGGAGAGATGGCTCAGCAGTTAAGAGCACTGGCTGCTCTTCCAGAGGTCATGAGTTCAATTCCCAGCAACCACGTGGTGGCTCACAACCATCCATAATGAAATCTGGTGCCCTCTTCTGGCCTGCAGATATACCTGCAGACAGAACACTGTATACATAATAAATAAATCTAAAAAAAAAAGAATGTATAAACTTTGACTAAGTCATGCACTGAAATATTTGAACTCATTTAAAATAAATGCATTAAGCCAGGCATGGTGGCACACACATATAAACCCATTACTCAGCAAGTAGGGCAAAAGGATCAGGAGTTCAAAGCCATCCGTGGCTAGATAGAGAGTTTGAGGCTGGCCTGGGCTATATAGCAAGAACTGCACTGTCTTAACAAAAACTGCAGAGGGCTGAGGATGTGGCTTGGTCAGTAAAGTGCTTGTCTAGCACATGGCCCGGAATTCAGTCCCCTGACTGCATAGATTATCCCAGCACACTCAGGTCATCCATAGCTATATAGCAAATTCAAGGACAGCCTGGGATCCACGAGGCCCTGTTTCAAAAACATTAAAAAATACCTTGTTCGGGTTATAAAGTTCTTGAGCTGTTGCCTATCTGCCGGGTTCCTGGAATACTGTAGGCAATTCCCATTAACTGTTCTGGCCTAGTCATATCTGTCCCATTGGTTCTAAAACAGCACTAAACTTTCATAGAGGAAGTCTAAGTGTTGTTCAGATAAAGACTGTTTGCAGTGGCCAGCGAATTCGTCTCACCTTTACTTCTCTATTCTGTTTTTTTTCCCCCCAGGGATGTTGGTGGTAAATGTGACATGGAGGAACAAGACATATGTAGGTACACTTCTTGACTGCACAAGGCATGATTGGGCACCCCCAAGGTGAGCACATACAGATATCTAGTTTATATTAGTCTGAACACCCATATAATTAGTGAACTGTTATACCTTTATCTTACTATAGTTGACCCAGTTGGCCTCAAACTCCAGCCTCCTGAGTGCTGGTATCACTAGCTTAAGCCACCACACCAGGATATATCCATTTTCCTTCCTTCCTTCCTTCCTTCTTTCCTTCCTTCCCTCCTCCCTCCCTCCCTCCTCCCTCCCTCCCTCCCTCCCTCCCTTCCTTCCTTCCTTCTTTCCTTCCTTCCTTCCATTTTACTTCCCTTCCTCCCTCCTGGGACAAAAGCTTTAGCCCAGGCTGTCTCAAACCCAGATCATCTTACCTTAGCATCCTAAGTGCTGGGATTATAAGTGTTTGTCTGGGTCACTGTGCCTGGCCTTATTTTCAAGTGTAGTCTGATCTTTAAGTTAACATTTCAAGCCAGCCACAGTGTTGTGTACCTGTAGTCCCAGCCCTTGGTAGATAATGCAGGAGGATCAGACCTTCAGAGCCAGTCGCAGCTACATAGGAAGCTTGAGGCTAACTTAGGCTACATGCCTTGTCTCCAAATGTGTGTGATAAGATTAACATTTCAGGCTGGGATATTGCTTATGGATTCACTCTCCAACAGCACCCCAAAAATAAAAATACAATAAAAACCATTAACATTTCAATGTCTTCTAGTACATTATTCTGAATGTTAGTATCTAGTGTACTAGTGCTTGAGATCCCTAAAATATGGTTGAGTGATCCAGAACTAGTTTGCAAATGACACCCTAGGAGGTTGCCCTCAATATAGTTCCCATGAAGGTTCCTAAAGGAGAGCACAATTATTAAAACAGAAGCTGAGCGGGAGAATTGCTCAAGTTGAAGACCAGCTTTGACTGTGTAGTGGCTCATTCTGGGAGACCCTGCCTCACAAAAACAAAGTTTTTTTTCTACTTAATAATATTCTGTCCTAGCCGGGCGGTGGTGGCGCACGCCTTTAATCCCAGCACTTGGGAGGCAGAGGCAGGCGGATCTTTGTGAGTTCGAGGCCAGCCTGGTCTACAAAGCGAGTCCAGGACAGCCAGAGATATTCAGAGAAACCCTGTCTCGAAAAACCAAAAAAAAAAAAAATAATAATATTCTGTCCTATTTGTCCTTTGCCAAGGTTCTGTGACTCCCCCACCAGTGACTTGGAAATGCGTAATGGTCGAGGAAGAGGCAAACGCATGCGTCCTAACAGTAACACACCTGTCAATGAGACAGCCACAGCCTCTGACAGCAAAGGGACCAGCAGCAGCAGCAAAACCCGAGCAGGAGCCAATAGCAAAGGCCGTCGAGGGAGCCAGAACTCTTCAGAGCATCGCCCCCCTGCCAGCGGCACCTCTGAGGATGTCAAGGCCAGCCCTTCCTCAGTTAATAAACGGAAAAACAAACCTCTTTCAGACATGGAGCTGAATTCTAGTTCAGAGGACTCGAAAGGGAGCAAGCGTGTCCGTACAAATTCCATGGGCTCAGCCACCGGACCCCTTCCTGGAACCAAGGTGGAACCCACTATTGTGGACAGAAATTGTCCCTCCCCAATCCTGATTGACTGTCCCCACCCAAACTGCAACAAAAAGTACAAGCACATTAATGGGCTTAAGTACCACCAAGCTCATGCCCACACAGACGATGACAGCAAACCAGAAGCTGATGGGGACAGTGAGTGTGGAGAAGAGCCCTCCCTCCATACAGACCTCAGCAGCTGCAATGGTGCACCCATCTCACAGAAAGGATCTTTGTCCCCTGCCCGCTCAGCTACCCCCAAAGTTCGACTTATTGAGCCTCACAGCCCTTCCCCTTCAAGCAAATTCAGCACAAAAGGCCTCTGTAAGAAAAAATTGAGTGGGGAGGGAGATACAGACCCTGGGGCCTTATCCAATGATGGCTCTGATGACGGACCCTCAGTAATGGATGAAACAAGCAACGATGCCTTCAACTCTTTGGAAAGGAAGTGTATGGAAAAAGAAAAATGTAAAAAGCCCTCCTCCAGTTTGAAACCCGAAAAGATTCCATCCAAGAGCTTAAAGTCAGCCCGACCCATTGCGCCTGCCATACCTCCACAGCAGATCTACACTTTCCAGACAGCCACCTTCACAGCAGCCAGCCCAGGTTCCTCCTCAGGCTTGACCACCACAGTGGTCCAAGCAATGCCCAACAGTCCCCAACTGAAGCCCATTCAGCCCAAGCCCACTGTTATGGGAGAACCTTTCACAGTCAACCCTGCCTTGACACCTGCCAAGGACAAGAAAAAGAAAGACAAAAAAAAAGAAGGAACCATCAAAGGAACTTGAAAGTCCTCTGACCCCTGGGAAGGTATGCCGGGCAGAAGAAGGGAAAAGCCCATTCAGAGAATCATCAGGAGATGGACTTAAAATGGAAGGGCTTCTGAATGGCTCCTCAGACTCCCACCAAAGCCGATTAGCTAGTATCAAGGCAGAAGCGGATAAGATTTACAGTTTTACAGACAATGCCCCCAGCCCTTCAATTGGAGGCAGCAGCCGCCTAGATAGCACTACCCCAACCCAGCCTTTAACTCCCCTACATGTAGTGACCCAGAACGGAGCTGAAGCAGGCTCAGTCAAAACCAACAGCCCTGCCTACTCTGACATCTCTGATGCTGGGGAGGATGGGGAGGGCAAGGTGGACAGTGTCAAGTCCAAGGACCCTGAACAGCCGGTTAAAGAAGGGGCTAAGAAAACACTTTTCCCCTCTCAGCCACAGAGCAAAGAGTCCCCTTACTATCAAGGATTTGAGAGTTATTACCCTCCAGGTTACGCACAGTCCAGCCCAGGGGCTCTCAACTCAAGCAGCCAGGCAGGAACGGAGGGCCAGGCCCTGAAGACAAAAAAGGAGGAGGAGCCCGAGAGCATAGAAGGAAAAGTGAAGAATGATGTCTGTGAGGAAAAGAAACCTGAGCTGAGCAGTTCCAGTCAGCAGCCCTCCGTCATCCAGCAGCGGCCCAACATGTACATGCAGTCCCTGTACTACAACCAATATGCCTATGTGCCTCCATACGGCTACAGCGACCAGAGTTACCACACCCACCTCTTGAGCACCAACGCAGCTTATCGGCAGCAGTATGAAGAACAGCAGAAGCGGCAGAGCTTGGAGCAGCAGCAGCGGGGGCTGGACAAGAAGACAGATATGGTCATGAAAGAGCGGGAGGTATCACTCAAGGAAGAGTGGAAGCAAAAGCCATCAATTCCACCGACTCTCACCAAGGCTCCCAGCCTGACAGACCTGGTGAAGTCAGGGCCAGGCAAGGCCAAGGAGCCAGGGGCTGATTCCACCAAGTCCGTCATCATTCCCAAATTAGATGATTCATCAAAACTCCCCAGCCAGACCCCTGAAGGCCTTAAAGGGAAGCTGGGTGAAGCCAGCCACCTAAGCAAGGAGGCCTCAGAGGCTAAAACAGGCACTGAGTGTGGCCGACAGGCAGAGGTGGATCCAATACTCTGGTACCGACAGGTAACTTGTATGTAAAGAAGTAGAGATTTGCTAATAAACTTTCTGGCCCCTGCAGATCAGCAGTGTCTTGTGTAGGGGGGTCCTATAAAATTGAGATTAGCAGGAGAGTTATATAATTTTAAGAATTCTGTACATTTTAATGTTTTTTTGAAAAGCACTTTTACCTCCTTAAAAGTTATTTTCCCTAAAATGGGAAAGAAGGACTAATAACTTGTTTGGTCGACAATTAGTTGAGCCTTCACTAGCAGAGCAGGACAAGAACCTGGGCATTTTGACTCCTAGCCCAGTGTTCCACTGTATGTTCCTGTGAGATGGAAGCATATAGTATTCACCTAACATGTCTCTTTAAGAAAAATTCATGGTGTCAGCTATGATGCCTGTAATCTTAGCACTTGGGAGACTGACGCAGGTTGTCAGGGTGTATAGCCATTGAGCTACATAGTGAGTTGAACGCCAGCCCGGGCTGCACAGTAAGACCCTGTTCTCTTAATAAGTACTATTTAAGAATTAAAACCAGGAGTTGGAGAGATGGCTCAGCAGTTAAGAGCACTGGCTAGTCCTCTTCTAAAGGTCCTGAGTTCAATTCTCAGCACACACATGGTGGCTCACAACCATCCACAATGTGATCTGACGCCCTCTTCTGGCTGCAGGTGTACATGTAGATAGAGCACTCATGCATTAAATAAATAAATAAATCCTTTTTTGTTGTTGTTTTTCAAGACAGGGTTTCTGTGTGTAACAGCCCTGGCTGTCCTGGACTTGCTTTGTAGACCAGGCTGGCCTTGAACTCACAGTGATCCGCCTGCCTCTGCCTCCCAAGTGCTGGAATTAAAGGCGTGTACCACCACACCCAGCTAAATAAATAATCTATTAAAAAATTTTAAAAGCGCACTGGCTGCTCTTCCAGAGGTCCTGAGTTCAATTCCCAGCACCCACATGGTAGCTCATAAGCATCTATAATGAGATCTGGTGCCTTCTTCTGGCCTGCAGGCATACATGCAGGCAGAACACTCTCTAGGTAATAAATAAATCTTTAAAGGGGGGGGGATTAAAACCAGTGGGTCTGGAGAGGTGGCTCAGTAGTTAAAAGTACCTGTTGTTCTAGAGGACCTAAGTTCTCTTCCTAATACCCACATCAGATGGCTCACAACCTCCCATAAGTCCAACTCTAGGGGATCTGCTACTCTCTTGTGTTTTCTGCAGACATTCACACAGAAGACTTCGCATGTCTTCCCTTCCTGTTGGTGTCAGTACCCCTCCTGACGTGAGCAGCAGTGACAACTACAAAGCAACATAAACATCTTGGCAGGAGGAACTGCTGTTCCCAGACATTGCCCCACAAGTCTTACTCACACAGAGAACATCCACTGGTGGCTTTACCTTCTTCTCTCCCAAAATCTTGTTTCCTTAGGTTTGAGAAAATGTTTTGTTTTGTAGTGACATGGTATCACTATGTATTCCTGGCTAGCTTAGACTCTCTGTAAACCAGGCTGGCCTCAAACTGGTAGAGTTCTGTCTGCCTTTGCCTCCCCAGTGCTGGAATTAAGTGTTTTTGTAAACAGAATCGGTAGAAGCCAGATCCCACTCTGCCTTGGGTGCTATAGTGGTCTGTTTCTGTGTTTCTGCTGGGACCTTGGGTTTGAAAAGGGTCTTTTGTGTATGAAACTACTCAGCATTCTTGTATATAGCTCTACTCTATGTTTTTTTGCAGGAGGCAGAGCCCCGGATGTGGACATATGTTTATCCTGCCAAATACTCAGACATCAAGTCAGAGGATGATCGGTGGAAAGAGGAACGGGACCGAAAATTAAAGGAGGAAAGGAGTCGGAGTAAGGACTCTGTTCCCAAGGAAGATGGGAAGGAAACCACAAGCAGCGACTGCAAGCTGCCTGTGTCCGAGGAATCCCGCCTTGGAAGCAAGGAGCCCCGACCGAGTGTCCACGTGCCTGTGTCCTCCCCACTCAGTCAGCACCAGTCCTATATCCCCTACATGCACGGCTACTCTTACAGCCAGTCCTATGACCCCAACCACCCCAGCTACCGGGGCATGCCTGCTGTGATGATGCAGAACTACCCAGGTACAGTAGCTAGTGCAGCCTGTGCTGTGGTGGGGAGGGAGCTGGAGCAGCTTTCAGATCTGGAGCCTGTTGCTGTAGCTGTAAGGTGCCATGGGACTGGCTTGGATGACAGCCCTTTTTTCTTTCAATGTGTGCATGATGTGAAGTTGCCACTCTAACCTTAAATGACCCTAATTACAATCAGAAAGAACACCTCCCCCTCTCTTCAGCTAAGGTTTGCCTCTACTGTCAGCTTTTCTTGATTTTCAGTGGTAAAACTCCTGTGCACCACAGCCATCTTCTCTGCTGGAATTTCTTTAGACATGCACTCCGATTTCTGCTGCATGCAAGGCACTGTGGGAATACTAAAGAAATAGAGGAGACTAGTTCCCTCCATCAAAGATTTCACAGCTTAATACAGCAGGAGCAGTACATATGACAAATAAGATTCAAACCAGAACAGCGCAGACATTCGACTTTGAGGTTATGCTCAGCTGTGAGATCAGAAAGCTGTCAGGAATGCAGAGAGCATTTTGAAGTCAGTTGGGGGGATGTCCAGTGTGTTCAGCTTGAGAAAAATTAGTTCTTACACAGCCGACAATGAGTTCTCAGGAGGTCAAGGTTTAAATGTTTTTTTTAACTTGTTAAGAAAAAATGCTCATATTCAACTCTACGCATTAATTGCTAATGCCTGAAGAGCTTAGTGGGATCTCTCTGAGGGGAAGGGAACTTCCAGTTTTGTTTTTGCTGTTTTGTTTGTTGGTTTGAGAGTTGGGAGAGGGCTAGTTATTTTTGTTTTCTGAGACAGGATTCCACTTTGTAGCCCTGGCTGACCTGGAACTCACTGTAGAACAAGTTGGCCTCTTAACTTATAGAGATCCTGCTGCTCTCTGAGAGTTGGAATTAAAAGCATGCACCACCATGTCTGGCCTTAATATGGTCTTTCCACACACACACACTCAGTGTTCACTGATCAAATTGAGGTAAACAGCATTGCCCACATTTGGAGCTTTTGTGTTCTCTTCTAGCACTTGATGGGATATGTATTAGGTTTTTGTGAATTGTGGCTACTCCACTGTGCTGCAGTATACTAGAGCTCATGCCTTCTGTCTGTGCTTGGGCATCTGTTATCTAACCTGCTCTACTCTGCCTGCCCCTCCTCAGCTTCTGCTAATGCTTGTTTTCTGTTTAGATCAGCCTAAGCATTCACTCCTTATAGCACCCAGCCTCCTAGAGCCTGTAGTCCTGACATTCTGCTGGCATTATTGGATAAATTCCAAATACAAGTAAACCTCTCAAACAGATACAGGACAGCCTCTCATCCTCATGGTGTGCCTTACCTGCTATATAAAAATAAGAGTTTCATCTGCTAAGGCTTGCCTGGTCCAGGCACTAGCTTCAATGATTTACGTACTTTTTCTGTGTTTCTGGTGTTTTTGTTATTGTTGAAACAGGGTCTTGTTTTGTAGCCCTGGTTAGTCTATAATAATTAACTATATAGTATAAGTTGGCCTCCAACTTTCCTCTTTTCTTGCCTTGCCTCCAAGTGCTGAAATGATAAACATATGCCACCACACCCCACCCAACTCATATGTGTTCTACACATGTGCATGTGTGTGAAGGTCAAAGATCAATGTCATTTGTCGCCTTCACCTTCTCTCCAATTTGTTTTTTTTTTTTTTTCTAAAGATTTATTTTATTTATTGCATATGTGTGCTCTATCTGCATGTACACCTGCATTCCACAAGAGGGCACCAGATCACCTTGTGGATGGTTGTGAGCCACCATGTGGTTGCTGGGAATTGAACTCAGGACCTTTGGAAGAGCACTAGGCAGTGCTCTTAACTGCTGAGCCATCTCTCCAGCCCTCCAATTTGTTTTTGAAACAGGGTCTCTCACTGAACCTGGAACTCACTGATTTTTTTTTTTTTTAAGACTGGTTTGCCAGTGAGCACCAAGGATTCTTTTGTCTATACCTTCACTACACTAGAATTATAAGTACATGCACCCGGCCTTTTATTTAGGTCCTAGTGATCTAAACTCTGGTCATCATGCTTATATAGAGAGCACGATTGTGTTTTTATTTGTATGAATAATTCCTTCCATGTATATATATCCAAGGAGGCCAGAAAAGGTGTTAGATCTCCTGGAACTAGGGTTACAAACAATTGTGAGCCGCCACATAGGTGCTAGAAATGAAACCTGAGCCCTTTCAATAGCAGCAAGTGCTCTTAACACTGATCCATTTCTCCTGCCCAGCTTCAATTTTTGAGACAAAGTCTAGCCATTTAGCCCAGGCTGACCTTGAACTCATCTTCCTGCCTTAGCCTTTTCAATGCTAGAGTTACAGGTGTGTGTACAACTAGCTTCACATTGCTTGTTTGTGAAAGGGCTTTGCTATGTTCTCTGAACTAGAATTTACTGTATAGTTCAGGCTAACCTTCAAATAATCCTCTTACTGTTGCCTCCCAAGTACAGGATTAGAGCATCGTGCAGACTACTGTTACCTTTTTGTATTGCCATCTTTTTTTTTTTCTTTTTTAGATTTATGTATAAATGTATATGTGTTTGTGTGTGATATGTACATGGAAGCACAGTGTTTGTAGAGGCCAGAAGAGAACACCAATCAGCTTCTTTGGAGCTGGAGTTACAGATGGCTAGCTGCCTGGCATGGGTACTGGGAATTGAACCTAACTTCTCTGAAAGAACAATAAATGCTCTCACATTCAGCCATCTCTCCAGCACCACCACCACCTTTTTTTGAGATAGCCCTGACTTATTCGGAACTCGCTATGTAGACCAGGCTGGTTTCGAACTCAGAGATCTGCCTGTGTCTGCCTCTGCCTCTGCCTCTAGATTACTGGAATTAAAGGCATGC
The DNA here is from genome assembly GCA_907164525.1 of Lophiomys imhausi. Classification (NCBI taxonomy): domain Eukaryota; kingdom Metazoa; phylum Chordata; class Mammalia; order Rodentia; family Muridae; genus Lophiomys; species Lophiomys imhausi. The sequence continues at coordinate 2,437,502 of CAJQZJ010000335.1, read as the reverse complement.
ACCACCACTCCTGGCCTAGCCACCCCCCTTTTTTTTTTTTTTTTTTTTGGTTTTTTGAGACAGGGTTTCTCTGAATATCTCTGGCTGTCCTGGACTCGCTTTGTAGACCAGGCTGGCCTCGAACTCACAAAGATCCGCCTGCCTCTACCTCCCAAGTGCTGGGATTAAAGGCGTGCGCCACCACCGCCCGGCTTAGCCACCCTTTTTTTAAATGAAGAAAAACAAGGTACCATTATGTAGCCCTGGCTGGCCTGGAGTAGACCAGACTGGTTTCAACCGCAAGTAGATCTTCCTGCCTCTGCCCTCCCTAGTGCTAGCTAGGGTCTAATTTAGGTCATCAGGCCTGGCAGTAAGTGCATTTACTCACTGAGCCATCTCAACAGCCCCTGTTCTGTTTTGGGGAACAGGATCCCATGTAGTCTGGGCTGACATTAAACTCAGAATTCTGCCCCAACCGCCACCATGTTGAGATTACAGATGTGTGCCATCGTGCCTAGCTGATGTCTTCACTTTGATGATAAACTGAAACCAAAAAGGCTGTCACTTCATTGAAGGTATCCAGCCCAAGGCTGTCTGACTCTGAGATAACACAAGCGATCTGAGAAGTCAGCTCTGGGAAACTGAGTGCTCTCTTCTGCATCCCGTCACCTGTTCTTCCCATAGAGCTTCTCGAAGAAGGGAGAAGCCAAGTATAGAGTATGTCAGACTGGGCCTAGGAGAGCTGATGCGACCTAAGCACACTCGCACCATGAGGCCGTTGCTACCTCCCTCACCTCGTTAACTGCTTGGTCTCTCCTTTCCCAGGATCCTATCTGCCTTCAAGCTATTCTTTCTCCCCGTATGGCAGCAAGGTCTCCGGTGGCGAGGACGCTGACAAGGCACGCGCCAGCCCCAGCATGAGCTGTAAAGCCAGCTCAGAGTCCAAAGCCTTGGACATCTTGCAGCAACATGCCAGTCACTACAAGAGCAAGTCTCCCACAGTAAGTGGGGCACACAGTCCAGGTCCTTGTCCAGAGAGCAAGAAGTGGAGACCCACAGCATGGGAGAAGTGGGCAAGCTCAGGTCCTGACCAAGATGTAGCTTGACTGCCCTTTATTTGTAGATACCCTGCATTTTTTAGACTCATAATGTAGGACCCTGGTTAGGTCACTAGTATGTATATACCTCACTATAGTGTGTATATTTGTGTCTCCTTTCCTTTCCAGATAAGTGATAAAAATTCTCAGGAGAGAGATCGGGGAGGCTGTGGGGTGGTTGGGGGTGGTGGCAGCTGTAGCAGTGTTGGGGGAACAGGAGGTGGTGACAGGACTGCCGACCGGCCCCGCACCTCCCCTTCCCAGCGCCTAATGTCCGCACACCACCACCACCACCACCTGGGCTACTCCCTGCTCCCAGCACAGTACAACCTACCCTATGCCGCAGGTAAGGCTCTCCTCATTACCTCTAGTTTTGTTTCCATTCTACTAGTAGCGCCTGTAGCAAGGACTTTGACCTCCAAGAATCTTCTCTTTTCCCCCAAACTTGTAATTTGAGTTGATGACTGGGCATGGCGGCATATGCATTTAATCCCAGTACTGGGGAGGCAGAGGCAGGTGGGTCTCTGAATTCAAGGTCAGCCTGGTCTACAGAGTGAGTCCCAGGACAGTCAAGACTAATAATACACAGAGAAACACTGTCTCAAAAAACAAACAACAAAAAATTAATAATAAATAATAATAATTTGAGATGATTCCCAGTACTCAGGAGGTTGAAGGAGTATAAAAACAAATTTAAGGAGGGCTGGGAAGACTAGTAAAGCAATGGCCTTGCAAGCGGAGGACATGAATTCAGTTCTCAAAACCCACGTAAAAAGACAAAGATGGTGGTGGGAGGAAAAGCAGATGGATTCCTGGAACTTGCTGGCCCACTACTTTGCAAAGTTCCAGGCCAGTGAAAGGCCTTGTCTCAAACAAAAGGCAGAACGCACTTGAATGACACTCAGGGTTGTCCTGTGACCTCCACACACATATGCACACACACGTGCGTGCGACAGACCTTGTCTAAACAAAAAGACCCTGCACTCTGTCCTGAGTTTGTAAGGTACCCTGCATTAGGCTGACATTTCCTCCCTGGAAGGTGGGGAGCTTTCATTATTTAGCAGAGTACGGAACATGTGTTTCCACCACTAAAGAGAAACTGAAAATCAATCTGGCCAAGTATCAGGTTGTTTGTTTTTTTGTCAGCACCCCCAAAATCCAATGGCACTAGAGGAATTTAAGGGGAAACTCCTCCCTATATCCAGCCAACTTATGAAGTGTGAAGGGCGATTTCCTGAATGCTACATTAAATATGTTCTCTGCTTGCCCAGGGCTTTCTTCTACAGCCATTGTTGCCAGCCAGCAAGGCTCAGCTCCCTCACTCTACCCACCCCCCAGGAGGTGAGAATGGTAAGTAGATTTTGTTAATTTACAGTAACAAATTAACAGGGGTAGCTGCTACCTGTATCACACAATCCCTGTGGTGCCCAAGTGAAGGGTAGCTGTGTGAGGTCAGTGATCTGGAAAAGGGGACAACGGCCTGTTACACCAGCCTCTTGTGAAACTGCATCTGAGGGACTGTGGAAGAGCCAAATAGTGCTGCAGTTCTTTTCTGTTTGTTTGTTTTTAACTTACTTTTTTTTTTTTTTTTTGATTTTTCAAGACAGGGTTTCTCTGTGTAGCCCTGGCTGTCCTGGACTCACTCTGTAGATCAGGCTGGCCTCCAACTCACAAAGATCCGCCTGCCTCTGCCTCCCAAGTGCTGGGATTAAAGCCGTGTGCCACCACTGCCTGGCTTAGCTTACTTATTATGAAGGATGGTGCACGTATGCAGAAGTCAAAGAACAACTTACAGGAAGTTCCTTCTTCTAACTTATGTGGACAATAGAACTCAGCAGCAAACCACCCTTACTGACCAAACCATCTTGCCAGCCCTCATTCATTTTCTTAGAGCGCCATCTTGTGGTTGTGATACCAACAGACCACAATTACCTGTTTACCTGTGTGTTTCCTTCACAGAATACCAAGTGCCCAGATGAAGTCAGCTTCATGGGCCTGAATGGCTCATTTGAGGTGATGCTGGAGGTGCCATTTTGCCATCAGTTACGGTGCTAGTGTTGATCACCCTGTTTGCCGTTCCTACCGTGACTGAAGGCAGACCCTTGGCTGTCTCGCCTCCACCAGATCCTCGGAGCCCCTGACCTTCCCTCTCCCTCAGGAGCTGGAGAACTGGTACTTTTCAAAGATATTTATTCTCTCAGCCACAGTCCTGACTGCTGTGGCAGCCGTGGACATGAAGGCGGCACAGGAGCAGCCGAGGGAACACAGCCTCACCCCAGAGAAGTCCCTGCTCCATCCCCTAGCCCCCGGTCTACTGCCAGAGCAGGGCCCCACACATACCTGGGAGGGAGCCCGAGCACGGGGTGAGGTCTGAAGACAGCACAGCAGCCATACCCTTCTCACCACCATCACTACCATCAGCCGGATTCACATCTCCTCAGTGGTTTGGGCCCTGGGAACTGGCAGCATGTGGAGAAATTAGAATCTCAGGAAAGAAGTGGGGGACTGTTTTCTCTGTAATTGTGAAGACAAGGTCTTCAAGTGTGGAGACATCCCTCTATGTGAGCACAGATAAATGCTCAGAGCCTAACCTGTAAAGGGCGAGTTGGGCATTTGCCCCACCAGAACCTCATGCTCCTGTTAGGTGGAAGGCAGGGGTGCTAGCACCAGCGCAGGGCTCTCGGGGGTGTTGGGAGGAGCTGGAGTATAAATGGAGTCTGTGAAGTTGAACCTACTTCCTCACCAAAATTCCTGCTGCTTTTCATCTCCCAACTTCTTGCGCTTTCTCTTTTTTAACCCCTTGGTGCCTTTCCCAGGGGGGGAATTCCCCATACTGACCTCACCTCTTCTACTGCTTGGCTCTTACAACTCAGGCAGAGTAGATTTCCTCCCAGCATGGGTAACCTTGGAGTCTGCAGCATCACTTTATGGCACAAACCAGAAGGCAGGCCATAGGAACACCCAGCAGTTCTTGGAGACATTCAGTTATCTGAGTATCTTTCTCATTTAGGGTCACAAACGTATATAACCTGGCTCCTCCGTCTCCAGGTACATGATATGATACAGTTCACCCTGTACTCCATGTGTGCCAATATGAGGTGTGTCTTTTTTTTTTTTTTTTTTTGGTTTTTTGAGACAGGGTTTCTCTGTATAACAGCTCTGGCTGTCCTAGACTCACTTTGTAGACCAGGCTGGCCTTGAACTCACAGAGATCCGCCTGCCTCTGCCTCCCAAGTGCTGGGATTAAAGGCGTGCACCACCACCGCCCGGCGAGGTGTGTCTTTATAACGCAGGTTTTGCTTTAGGGGCTACTGGCCAAGGGAGGTGACTTGCTCCTTAGACCTGAAACAACATATCCAAGCATTACATGCCAAAACCACAGAGTGGACGTGGTGGGTGAGGCTTTGGGGTGACAGACATTTCTCTGTTCTCCCTCCCGAGCTGTCAAGTAGTGTGCTGGGAAAGTAATGAATGACCTAGCTTTGTTTGGAGTCACTTCTTCCCTGGGTGCGGGAGGCCTTTTAGCTCTCTGCCACTGCAGAATATCATCCCTTTGTTACCCTTCCCTACTTATTTGCCCTCTGGACTGCAAGAGAGAGAGAAAGATGCAAAGACACAAGCTTAGGGTAACAGGGAGCTGTGACAAGAGAGTCAAAAGTGACGGTTTGGGAGCAGAAAGGTACATGGCTCTGACTTGTCTGAGGTAGTGAGGTGGTAGGAGACAGTAAGCACAAAGCCCGCGTTCCCAAGAGCCCTGAGCCTTCACTGTATGTACACAGGCTGAGTCATTAGCACCTCTGGCCTACAAACCGTTTTTGTTTCCAAGTCCTTAATTTTGTTCAAGTTGGGTTCTGGACACTTGCAAAAATCCTTTTGTTCTAGACCTGTTGGCAGGACCCTGAGCAGCCTCCTCACCACCATTGTTCCCTCTGCCACATGATTCCCCAGTAAGCAGTACTTTGGGCAGTGCTCCCCTTTCGTTCATGGAAGTAGATATTGGGGATACCATCCTACCAAACCCATTACTATCCTTACTAAGAGAATGACTGACTTTCAGCCTAATCATGCCTCCTCCCAAAACTCCAGCGAGTAGAGCCATGCACCCATCTGTTTCTGTTTGTTTTTTAAATATTGTTGTGTGTTTTGTATGTATCTGTGGCACTGGCTTGGAATGTGCTTTGTACATATTGTAAAGAAACCATTGGAGCAGTTTCCTTTTTCATTGAGTAGGTATGGGCCACATGCCTAACCTTTCCACTTCATTTTATAACAGAGGAAGTGTGTCTGTATTTGCAAGACAGCCTTAGGTTCTGCAGAAGGGAACAGCTCTCTCCATCCTCCTTCCCTCCCTCCCTCCATTTCTCCTTCCCCTCTCCCTTCTTCTCTGTTCTTTCCCTCCCCCACTTCAAATCAGCTCTTTGATCCCTCTACCCAAGTGTCCCTTGAAGAACAAGCACTGCCCCAAAATGAGATTAGCGGTAGAAAAATGACACTATGTTCTCAGCCTGATCCTCCTAGTTCGTAGTCGGTATCCAGTCTTCCCTCTGAAATAGTATCACACACTGCAGCTGTGGAGATCCCTGACTGCTGCTGAGAGATTGGCCATCCACCTTCCACACTCCACAGTGGGGAAACTACCTGTGGCACCTAGTCAGAAAGGCAAGAACTGATCCAGACCTCTAAACCATGCCTCTCACTGAGCCACCCCTGCCCGACCCATGTGGAGGAGAAGCCACAAGAAGTAGAGACCTCACCCTGAGGAAGGGCAGCCACAACCTGATAGCTGCTTCTTAGGATTCACAGGATTCATGTCTGCTTCCTCCTCATTTATGGTGTGCCAGTTCCCTTCAGCTCTTCCCTGTCTTATACATGTACATGTAGCCTCCACACATCTCGAGATCAAAGAAACACACACATAAGGGTAAGGAGTACCCTCTGAAATGATTATGTCATGTACCTCCTCTCCAGACTCCAGGGTGGGGCGAGGAATTTAGTATAAGGGAGTCAGGAGTTGAGACTGCAGAAGGGCTAGAGAATTAATTGGATATAGGTGTGAGGCCTCCTCATCACCTACTACCCCATATACCCCATATATCTGTGTACTCTGATGCCCCCCAAGATTCTGGGCAGCTAGCTGGCCCATAATTCTGGGCCTTTGTCATTTATTACTAGGGCATCCCAGGAAACTTTCCAGTGATTCCCTACCATGGGCCCCTCCCAGGCCTTGTCCCCAGCCCCTCCTGCCCCAGCCCACCCGCTTGCCTTGGTGCTCAGCCCTCCCGTTGGGAGCAGGTTGGGGCAAGCTGGAGGCCCCGGGCTGGAGGGACAGTGTTGCTGTTTATAGCTTTTGTTCCATTGGTGTTGCTCTGTTGGATTTAATTTCAGTCTTCCTGATTCTTCCCTTCTGTAAAGTGTACATTACCAAGTTCCTTGTTTTTTTATATATATATATAAATATATATATATATATACACAAACTGTACTCTTTTTGCCTTTGTACATTCAGGCAAGAAGAGAAAATAAATCTTTTTAAGAGACAATCACAAATCTGTGAGGGCTGCTGGTTATTTCTCCTGGAGTTTGCTGCTGAGCTGCTGCCTCTCCCCCCACACACACACACCGCTTGTCCTGTTCCCCCTCAGCTTTCCTCTCTCTCTTTCTCTCCTCTCTCTCTCCTCTCTCTCTCTCTCTCTCTCTCTCTCTGTCCTGCTCCGTATGCATCCTCAGCTTCACCTTCCCTGGCTGACAGCAAGCTGTTGAAACCAGTGTGCAGACTACCTGTCCCTGTAGCCTTTTCCTGCCCAGCATTGTTTTCTAGTTTGGCCACTGGCTGATCCTTTTTTGTTTGTTTTTTGTATCCTGGCCTCTTTTTTTTTTTTTTTTCCTTAGATCCCATTCACCAAAGTGGCTTTGGACCCCTGGATACTGTGGGACCTGCCTTCCAGAGGCCCTGGCTTTGGACTTTCATTTATCTTACGAAACTATGCAGCTGAGAGCTCTCTGCCAGAGATTATGCAGTATTTAAACTGCCCTGAGAGTTAGAATGGAAGGTTTTTAGGAACAGTGTTGGATGGAAATCATCCAGCACAGCACTCCACCCCACACTACCCCCGCCCATCCTGGCCTCAGAAGTCTGCTGGGCCTGGGACCATTCCTGTGGTTAGCCTATGAGATCAAGGGCTAAGGATCTAGGATCTTTGGTACCCCTGTATATTTGGTAAGAGCTTTTGATGACCTAGTGATACTGTCTCAAACAGCCCAGCCAAACCATGTTCAGCCTTTCTCTTTTCCTTACCTTCTCCTTCCCCTCCCCCCTTTGTCTACTTACTTTTCTTAATTGGCTTTGAAATTGAAGTATATTTTTAAATTATTTGTTGTATTTATTGAATAAAGTTTTTTAATGTCCCTGTTCTTACATTTAGACTAAAGTTTGCCTTTCACGTATCTCCCCTGTCCTCTTCACCATCCCCAAATTTCCTTCCTTCTAAGTTTTTTTTGTTGTTTTGGGGTGGGGGGGGGTTGAGACAGGGTTTCTCTGTGTAGCCCTGGCTGTCTTGGAACTCACTTTGTAGACTAGACTAGCCTTGAACTCCTAAGTTGTTAGGGGTTTTGTTTTGTTTTTAATGAAGTGCTGTTGTCTGGGCTTACCATGATTACATACTGTTAGTGGTGATTTTCAATAGCACGATTTTTTGGGGGGGGGGGACAGGGAGCTGTTCCAGTAGGTATCTGGTTTGTAAATCAGCCCATTTAGCTGGCTGTAAACAGGAAGTATTAACATACAGCAGCAGAAACACAGTGTTTCCCTTGCTTTGTGAAAAGGACCAAGTCTTGTTTCTTTGGTACCCCTGTATATTTGTGAATGGATTTCTCAGGTTTTATATTTGGCTCTTGACCTCCCTGCTACCTTTAGGGTACCTCTAGGAGTCATCTGTCTGATGGAGGGTGTTTTCACGCCAGTCACTCTGAAGGAACACCATGTACAGGTGAAGCTCAAGTTTAGTGACTTGGCTAAATAAAACAGGTAAGCTCCATGAAAAAATAAGCTGAAAACCAGGCCAAGCCTGTAGAGAAACTTAAGGGTTGACTATAAGGCAACTGCAAATCCATAGGTAGAACAACAGTGCCTTGAGGGAAAGGGCTATCTGTGAGCCGATGGGAGTGCTTAGCTCCCTTCTCCAGGACCAGTGAGAGACGATTCTTCATGCTGGTAAAGGGACCAGAAAACATGCCATAGAACCCTGGGCTCCAAGAGGAGAAAACTAAAAAGGAAGACCGTGTACTGCTCAGAGCCTTAGAGCCAGGTGTGGTGGCATTGCAGGGGCTAAGGCAGGAAGACTGCCACAAGTTCAGCCCAGAGCTCTAGGAACCTCGTGTCAAAAAAGGGAAAGAAGAGCCAGCGGGGTGGCACGCCTTTAATCCCAGCACTCAGGAGGCAGAGGCAGATGGATCTCTGAGTTCAAGGCCAGCCTGGTCTACAAAGCAAGTTCCAGGAGAGCCAGAACTCTGTCTCAAATAATAATAATAAAGTAAGGCAGTACCACAAGAATTAAGACCTAGTTTTAATTAAGCCCCAACCCTGTGTATAACTACTGGAGTTCTGGGTCAGCGGCTACCACACAGGAAAGTGTTGTGTATAAGCTTCTCTCTCCATGGGCACTCAGCATGGCCCACTCTTAGCAACCCTGATTTCACAGGCCCCAGAGACCAGCAGCTTTTTCCCTGGGAAGTGTGTATCACACTTGTATTATGTTAAGCTCTTGTGTAGGGAAGCTGGTCCTGGTACAGAAATAAACAGACCAGCCACAACTTTAAATCAGTTTATTGACACAGTAACACAACACACTTGCCTCCCTGACACCCCCACACCCAATGTAGATCTCTCTCCCTTCTTTTCTCTTTAGAACAAACTGTTTGGTGAAAGCAATAAAAGTCCAGGCCATTTCTGCAGTCCAGCCCACCCCTGGGCCCCACAGAGCAGCCACTGCTTGGAGCCTGTTAGGGAGGCAGTCAGTACTATGCTTGGCCAGCCAGAGGCATCCAATTGCTAATAACAGATTCCCCCACAAACCCCAGGCCCTGAGTTTGCTATTCTTCCTCTCTGCTCCTGCTAGGAAGGAGATTTTGGGGCCTGAGCCACAGAGGCAAGAACTCAGGTGGTAACTTGAGATGTAGTTTGGGTAGTTTCTTAAGGCCCAGGCACCCCTAAAAAAGCCCTGGTGTGTGTTGGGGGGGGGTGAATTTCAGTGCCCCTATTTAAAATGCACTGGTAACATTAAACAGATTAAGCCAGCTTAACCAAATGCCAGAATAACACTAAGCTGTAAAGAAAGCGAGGTCAGACCTGCTTAAACCAGGCCAGACACAAGATGCCAAGAAGCCCAAGGTGGAGTGTGGAAAACAAACCAAGGAACACTGCCCAGGAGCTAAAAGCCTATACTCAGGAGCCCCTGGATGAGAGGAAGCAAAGAGAATATACCTAAGTCTTAAAAACCAAAAAAAAGCCCAACTGCAAGGAAACCCAAGCCTGACAGTGCTGCCCACTAGCCCTCCAGGCCTTGCCCCTGGACCAGGCAGTCCCTCCCCCTCCAGGCAATGTCCTCCCCTAGGCTAGATGGAGCACACAGTGCAGTTTAAAAAGCTTCTAATGCCAGTTCATAAACATCTTCATTTACTATTGGTGATTACATGTGAATAATATGCTTATACTGTTCTTTATGGAAAACAATTTCAACGAGTCAACTCCGAGAACATAATGGGCAACCCTCAACCTGAGCCCCTCAATGTCCTTCCCTAGACAGCCAGAAACCCTCTCCTCTGTCCCAGGGCTGCCTAACTTCCCCTCTTCCCCCACTGTGGCTCTTGGGCAAAGCATCCTCTATGACCATTAGTCCTCATCAGACAAGTTCTGGTCCAGGGGGTAAACCATGAACATCACATCTGGCCGAGAGGGAACACAGGGATGACCTGGACGCACAATCTCAAAGCCCAAGAAGCTGAATGTCTTCAGGAGAGGAGCTGTAGAAAATAAAACAGAAGGGACTCTGATGAGGGTCAAATCCAGGGAGAAACCAAAGATCAAGCAAAGTACTGGGTCCTCGGGCACTTCCCCTTAGCTCCAGGTTGGTAAGGCAAATGTGTACAGTATACAGACCCCTGCACAGGTACAGGTAGGTCTTGGACTGTTTTGACTGCTCACCTCTGTCTTCCCGGCCCTTCCTGAAGCAGATGAACACGTAGTTCACTTTCATCTTCTCCTCAGCAAACTCTAGCAGTGCTAACAATCTGCAGAAACAGAGCTCTGCTCAGGTCCACTACCTCCTTCCCAGAGCTCCTCCACCCCACCCACAAAAGAGCCTTCTGAGCCTAAGAGCCAACAAAATTAATTTTGAATAGTTCCCACTTGAAGACCCCCCAACCTAGAGCCCTACATTAAGAGGAAAATAAGTCACAGACCCTGGAAGAAGGGGTATTGTTCTCTCTCCCTATAACTGAGTTCTTCATCTGAAAGTAATACTTTTTTTTTTTAATGTGTATTGGTGTTTTGCCTGCATGTATGTCTGTGTGAGGGTGTCAGATCCTGGAGTTACAGACAGTTGTTTGCTGCCATGTGGGTGCTGGGAATTGAACCCGGGTCCTCTGAAAGAGCAGCAAGTGTTCTTAACTGCTAAAGCATCTCTCCAGCCCTGTAATACTGTCTTAAAGTAATGCAAATCACAAGACAGTGTGAGACCTTCAATAGAGCCCAGTTCGTTGTGGTCACTAATAGGAATACTCTGACCCGTTTCCTCGATAAACAAGAGACCAGGCATGGTAGCTCACACCTTTAATCCTAGCTCTGGAGAGAGAGAGGCAATGGATCTCTGTGAGTTCAAGGCTAGCCTGGTCTACATAGTTCTAGGACAGCCACAGATACACAGTGAAAGCCTATCTTTCTAAAAAGAAAGATAGAAACTGGGGTCAAGAAAACTGTCCAGGGACTATTTTCTACATATAAGCTACTTGGAGAAGAATGCCCATTCTACCTGTATTCCCTGGCCTTTGGAACTGTACCTTCGTGATTAACTAACTGGTGGGTGACTGGTTATTTTTGTTTTGTTTGGTTTGGTTTTTTTCGATACAGGGTTTCTCTGTGTAGCCCTAGCTGTCCTGGACTCACTTTGTAGACCAGGCTGGCCTCGAACTCACAAAGATCCGCCTGCCTCTGCCTCCCAAGTGCTGGGATTAAAGGCGTGCGCCACCACCGCCCGGCTGGGTGACTGGTTATTATGCTAACAATTTGGTTTAATTATAACCTAGAGCAGGCCTGATTTACTGGCTAAAAATAACTTAACAAAGCATTATCTACTTGGGGAGTCTAGAGCTAAGGGAAAAGGTATAAACTACCGTATAAAGCTGCTATTTCCAATAACCATTGTTTTCATTGGCTCCTTACCCTTCTTTGCTCCCATCAGCTAATAATCCATCTGGGATTTCTATAAACAGGCTCTGGCTGGACAGGACTGCATCCCAGGAAGAGACCTTCACCTCAGTGACCTCATACTGGAAGTGGACGATGTGAGGTTTTCCATCGTTCATGGGGAGGTCCTGGGTTACAGTGAGCTTCTCGTCCTGGGAAGGGAAGTTAGGGCAGAGGACAGAATCTCTACTACTGCCACATCCTGTGCTCCCTAAACCAAGGGGTGCTGGCAGTCACCCATGGCCATTCTCAGGAGACATGTCAGGACTACACACCTCCCTATGAGATAACTACAGCTGCTGTTGGCAAAAGCCAGAATGAGGTGGAAAGGATCTTTCTGAGAACTAACCAAGTGCTAAATACTGTGCAAAGTTACTACTCATGTATTAATATCTCCACCTTAAATATGAGATAGTGGAGATAGAGAGCATTGGCTGTCCCTCTAGAGGACCCAGGTTCAGTTCCCAGCATTCACATGGCAGCTCACAACTGTCTGTAATTCCAGTTCCAGGCATCTGACACCCTCACAAACACATGCAGGCAAAAAAACAACAATGTACATAAAACTCTTTAGGGAAAAAAAAAAAAAAATATATATATATATATATATATATATATATATGAATGAGATAGCAAGGCAAGAGCAACTTAGTAACTGGCCCAAGGCTCCTACAATAATAAAGGCAAAGTTAAAATTAAAACCTAGGTCTTTCTAACCTCAAAGTCTGTCAGGGCTTTCCTTCCACCTCTAAGTGGGGGGGGGGGGGGGGGGTCACAAACAAGTGAAGTTCCAGCATTGCTGCACTGGAGACAAAGGCAGGAAGACTAT